>CM062811.1:1014386304-1014986304 GCA_031772625.1 Pinus tabuliformis | reverse complement strand
TAATTCAAAAATCCTTGTGCCTTTGATATATGGTTTCAAAGTTTAGATTACAGTAGGAGAGTCTAACCATACTTTAATGTGAAAATTAGAGTGCTATAAATATCACCAAATATCCCATTCAACATCAACACATTGAGCTACATATGCATTTCCTCATAAAATTTATTCAAGGTTAAATTCTCAAAGTGGTCTTTTGCATTGTAGATGATCATGTTATAAACATTTTCACAAAGTCCTTATAATGGTGTAGTTTTCCAAACTTCCAACAACTACGTTAGGAGTTTAGGAAGTTAACATTAAGGGGGAATAGGCTCTAATGGCTCAATTATTTTCTTATTTTGTTATCTTTAAATATACTTCTATCATATTCGAAGTTGTTCCTAAAGGGAGATGATAAAATATATATACACGTAGGAGTTACTTAATATATACTTGGTATAGAGTGTGTTTAGGTAATGTGTGTTTCTTTAGTGTATTTTTGTAGAATGCATTTGTAGTTATGAAATTGGATTATCACAATATGTTCTAGAAATAAAGTGATATGATATTTCGTATTATCCTTAATATCAATGTCTATATTGATTTTTGGCTTAACACTAGATTGATCCATGATTTCTATTTGAAGAGAATTTAGGGTCGTTTTCCAATGATTGGTTGTGAGAACTTTTATATGAATTTGTTTCCTTTTGCATTAATATACTATGTTTGGTGGTCATGGATTTCTTCCCGCTTTGAGGATTTTAATGTAACATACCTGATACCCTTTGTAACTATTAAGGCTATAAGGTACTTCTTGAAACAACAAGTATTCACCCATAAATAATTATTTGATGCCTTTCCTAATTCTTATACTATTAATTAAATACATTCTTATGGAAACATTGTTAATTCCATTCATAGTTGCAAACATGTGGTTAACATGCAACCAAAATCATAAAACTTGGAAACTAATTTAGTTCATAATATAAATAAGATTGATTCAACGTATTCACAAATAAACCATAAGCACTTAGCTTTATGGGAATTAATGCCAAATTCTTGTAGATGAAGGATGTTCCACCAAAACATAACCTCTTTGTGGAATTTAGTCTCTTCTAAATGAGGCCATTACTAAGCTAAGGCTATGACTCCACAAGGGATACATATCTATGGCTAGCTCTAGCTCTCTACACACAACCAAGTTCCAAAAATTCTACAATTTGTAATGTCACACAACTATCTCAATCCACCAACCCTCTTCCCCATTAGCTTTCACAACATACAGAATGAGATCCCCTTCTCTACAATATATTACCTCGAGCTACTCAACTTCCCTCTGAGGCTCTAGTATATATTAGCTAGAAAATCCAATTTTTGGTGACTCCAAGTATTCTTAGTTGTAATTATTTTACTCAATGACTAAATATTCCCTTGCACATGGTTAGAATTTCTTTATGGTTTCATGGTAGTAAATTTTCATATATATATATCACAACCATCCTATGGAAGATTGGTCTAAGAGACAACATTTCTAGGTAGGATGGATAAAAATTCCCCCTTGCATGCCCAACATTCATGGATTATATTTGTATGCATAAGGGAGACCATGTGTCTTCATGGGAATCCAATATTTATCTCTTAACCACCAACCTCAAGCTCTTAAAACTTAGGAAAGTAAAAATAAAAGGCTTAATAATGCTACGGTTTAAGGAGTTAGGCTCATAATAAAATAATATGATCCTTCTTTAGCCCCCTTGAGACCCCCTAAAAACCCTTTCTTTCCCCTCTTGTGGAATCACAAACCCCCATTCTTTCCTCATTTCTTTGCACCATATGATGTACTTTTACTATTCAACGTTCCATTTACATATTACATTTTACAAGCATACATTACTACTTGTGTACTAGTCTTTGATTTGTTTGTGTGAGTTGTTATTTAAGGTTTTCCACCTTTATGAAAATACCATATTTTTCCAAACACTCATTCATTATTTTTTATTTTTGACAATAGTTTCATCCATGTCTAATTTCATAAAATGATTCAATACAATGTTATAGAAACATGTCCCCTTGGTATCTAATATGAAACCCCACTTATAGTCTATTATCCTTTAATAACCCATTTCATTAATGCATTTTACTAATTAGGGAACTTGCTACCCATTTTGTTTTCGTTGTTGTTTTTATGTGACAATCTTTAATATTCCCTAAATTCCAAGTCTCACAAGAATCCGACAAAGATGTGTATTGAAGTAGAATTCAGTGATGAAATAATTTACATATGTTAGTATTTTGTAGATCTAACTTGGTTGGAGCATGCAAGGTTACTCAAAGGTGAGGATAACCCCTAAGCAAGGGGAAAATAATCATGGTGGTGAGGGAATGTTGAAGGGAATCAAGAGTGATTATATTTCTTAAAGATATGGCAAGTATTTAAACATGTTCTACAATTATTAAATCTTAAGAAGGATGAAGGTGCTAAATGCCACATGCTTTGTAGTTTTTTCAATATCTAAACATCCTTAATTTCTAGTTTAAAAATATATGTTCTTTGAATGTGAAGGAATGGTGTATGATAGATGTTAGCCTCCAAGGGTCTCATTATATAGAAAAGGATGAATCTCACCCTATTGGTACTAGATAATTCAATCCTTCATGTTCTTCTATGGATTCTTCTTGTGCTAACCATACCATGCATACCAAGAGTAAGTCTTGTTAACAAAGTAAATATTTCAAATGAATGAAGGAAATAATTAGATATGATCATTTCTTTTGCTTAAATGACTTCCTAATTAAGCGGAATAGATTGTGCTAACCATACCATGCATACCAATAGCAAGTCTTGTTAACAAAGTAAATATTTCAAATGAAGAAAGGAAATAATTAGATATGATCATTTATTTTACTTAAATGACTTCCTAAGTAAGTGGAATAGATTGAATACGTTGAATATGATTATTTGTGTTATAAATTTAATTTTGAAGTATAGCTTTACATATATGATATTATCATCTAATTACAATTTGGTTCCTTTTCACAAGTCCTCTTAATGGGTGAAGTTTGTACTATAACTATTTCACATGTCATTTTTTTGTCGTGTATAAATTTGAGAATGTCTACATGGATAATGAAATATGCGTATTTGCAAAATGTTGAGAGACCTTTATGCTTATTATCCATTATAAATTTAAAGGAATATTTCTGTTAACATAACAAAAGAGATACTAAAAGAGATTAAATGTAGTTGTCACTATCATCCCCAATTAAGTGACATTATTTAGATACTTAAATTTTTAATCAGTTTTAGTTATAAGACATGGTCCAAAAACATCACTTAAACATGTGTATCTATAAGGCAATATTATAAATAATTCTTCCGAAGTTAATCATTGAACATGGTTATCTTTATTTCACATCCTATACTTTTATAACTATTTTGTGACTCCATCAACACATCCTTTTTCTTAATGACATTATATAATATATAATATTAGATGTTTCAAATGTATATATTTATACTCACATCTAACAATACAAGAAAAAAAACACTTAAGAGGCAAGATAAAAAATAACTCTTCCATTAAATCATTAAACATGACTATTTTTATTTCGCATCCTATATTTTCATAATTTCATAATTATTTCAATCCATAGACTCTTTTTCTTAATGAAATTATATAATATTACAAAAATTATATTCACATCTAACCATACAAAATAAAAATATGTCACATCCTATAATTTCATAGTTTCATAATTATTTCAATCCAGTCATTCTTTTCCTTAATGAAATTATATAATATTACAAAAATTATATTCATATCTAACAATACAAAAATAAAAAATTGTTTTGTATAATATAGAGACAAAAGTACAATACAATAATCTCTATCACACACATATTTAAAATTTAGAAATCGAAACCATAAATATGGCAATTTTTTTTTTTGCTAAAGCAAGAGTCGTACCTTCATTATCATTAAAACATAAAATAATTTACATAGATTAAAACCATCCAAGTGGATCCATGGACTGGGAAAAATATACCATCTAACAACCAAGGGCATCTAGTTAAGGGTATAAACCCTGAACCCTCCCAATCAAAACAGCAAAAACCCTCAAGTGCCCAACCATACCAAGGCCAACCATTCAACTCACCACAAACCAAATGGGGGACTAACACTCAAACCAAAGAAATACCTAAATCAAAACAGAAATCAGTGTTGAAGCCTTTAATCACCTTTAAATCAAAACCATGCCCGATCCAATGGTAGGGGAAGAGCTTGTAGTGCCACAGAGCCTGACGGTTAACCGTATGGACCCACTGACATGCACGAAGGTTCCTGACCATAGATCTCCCAAGCTTGATCCAACGGCTGAGGAAGAAATTGCATTGCCAAAAAGCCCGCCGCCTAACCACAGGGACCCACTGACATGCATGATGAATCCTAGCCGTCGATCCTCCGTGCTTGATCCGATAGCCCAGGATCATATTGCACGGGCCAAAAGCACTGTTGGTTAGCGTGCGATGAGGGTGGTATTCATACCCACCCCTCGACCATGTGTAGCGACCTGAGTGGGATCGCTCCCAAATCTTAAAAACCACTTTCTGCTTGATAGGCACCCGATGACCAGAAAACCACATTGTGAGCGGATTTACGTCTCTGATAAGAGAAACAAGGAAATCCCGACCTCCATGAAAGCCCAGATTCCGGCTTCTCACTCCATCCCCTCTGCACCAGTTGATGAACCCCTGTAAAGTACAGTCCCATCCCTCCGGCCAACTACCCAGGAAACAGAATCTGCCGAGCAACCAAAGAAGGATAAAAATGAGGAAAAAGGAGCAACTCATACCGAACCCAAACTATCTGGCCACATCCTCCATGGCTTTGTTGCGATACACCATCATATCTTCATTGACTTGGCAACCACACTGTTTCTTGAGTCTGTTCTAAGACAATCCTTGCCAACCCATCATGACTCTGCTAATGGTACACTTAACACCTTGGTTAGCTAATAAATCCACCAGTTTGTTAGCCTTCCTTCGAACATGGCTAAAACTTACCATGTGTAGGTGCATGAGATGGAGCTAGATCTGTTGAAAGACCTGGATCAACCTCCAATGTCTTGAAACCTTCTCCGGCCCCGTACCCCAACTGATTTTTTTTTATTGAGTTAATGATTAGCTCAGAGTCAGCTTCGATAATCACATTTTGTTGATTTTCCTTCACTAGGAATTCTAAGCATTGCTCCATAGCCATTAGTTCTGCCATGTTATTAGTGGCTCTACCTAAATGGAAATGGAAGATGAAAATGATATTACCTGAATCATCCCTTAACACCCCTCCAAAGCCAACAATACCTGGGTTTCCTTTAGAGGCCCCATCAATGTTATACTTTAGAAAACCCTGAGGGGGAGGATGCCAAAAGTCCTACTCAGTTTCCATTGTCCTAACCTTTCTGTCCAGGCCCTGGGGAATAAGCCCCTGCATGCCCAATTGTCTGAGAATTCTCATTTCATCATCTGAAGGTGGATTTTTAGGGGGATTTCTCACAGTTGTACTAACTGTCTCCCTAAGTTGTCTTAATGTCTGCTCAAAAAGACATTGGAAATGTCTCTTTTCATTTTTAAAGATCCTATTGTTCCTTTCTTTCCAGACATTCCAAATAATGAAGCTAGGTGTGAGAGCCCAAGCTGAGCAAAGAATTTCAGAATTAGAAAAATTTCTCCTCCAGTTGTTTAGGGTACTGATAATACTCCCTCTATCCCTATCGGTCTTTTGGAAGATGGTGGCAAAAGAGTCCCACAATCTAGAGGTGAAGATGCAATTGTTGAGGAGGTGTTCCATAGTTTCCTCTTGAGCCTCACAAAGCTGGAATCTAGAAGGCCCCACAACCCCCATTTTTCGAATGTTGTCCCAAGTCAGAATTTTCTTATGGTAAACCAACCATATGAAGAGTTTAATCTTCATCCAGCCTTGATGCCTCCATAGATTCTGCCAAATTCTATCCAGAGCAAGAGAATCCAACTCAAGGAGTATGCATTTTGCGTCCTTAATATTAAAGGTGCCCTCATTATTGTTGCCCCATCTTAACTAATCATGCCCCCCTATTACTAGAATCTTCCTTTGTTCCAACATTTTCATAAGAGCCTCTCCTTTAGCTTTCAAGGGGTTGTCTTCCCTATAGACAATATTCCTCTAGTTTCTCCATTTTCCTGCATTATTGGTTTGATCCCAAAAATATTTAACCTTAGATAGCCCTATGATGTCTGTCTCTATCTTGAGGTCCTTAAAATCCTCTTTTAACAGTATCGGTTCTTGTTGCCATTTGTCTTCCCAAAATAGTGCCAGATCTCCCTCTCTGATTTCCCAGAAGCTGTTCTTTTGTACTAAGCCTCTATTCTCCCATGCCTTATTCCAGATATATGAGCCCTTTATACTTCCAGACATCCTTATATGATCGTTAATTTGCCAAGTACTAGCATATTTCTCTTTCCAAATACTAGCCCACTGAGCCTTTGGTTCTTTAACCCAACGCCACCAAAGTTTAGCGCCTAAAGCCCTGCTTAGAACCTCTGGATCGTCCAAACCAAGACCTCCATGATTTTTAGGTTTGCAAATCTTTTCCCATGCAACCAAGGCCCATTTCTTTCTGTTCTCCCCCTTGCCCCAGAGGAAATCTCTTTGAATGGATCTGAATTGTTGTAGGACTCCTTTTGGTGTAGGGAGAGCTGAAAGCATGAAAACTGGGATAGATTGAAGAACAGCCTTTGTAAGCACCAATCTACCAGCCAAGTTTAAAGATCTGATGGTCCAATTTCTAATTTTATCCTGCATTTTGTTAATCACTAGCTCCCATATGCTCTTATGCATAGGTTTAACAGTTAGAGGAACACCCAAATATTTTGAAGGAAGGGAATCCCTTTGGAAGCCCAAAATCCTGTAGATATTCCTTTGAATAGAAATATTGGTGTTAAAGAAAAAAATCTTGGATTTGGAAAGATTAACCTCCATACCTGAAGCCATGGCAAAGTCACTTAGAAGTTGTTTGTATGCTAGAGCCTCTTTGACTGTAGGGATTCCTTGCAGCATGGTATCATCCACAAATTGTTGATGAGTTAAGGACTATCCATTCTCAAAAAGTTGGAGACCCTTGATTTTGTCGTCTTCCTTTGCCTGCTTGATGGACCACCCCAGTCCTTCCATCATGAGAATGAAGAGAAAGGGAGAGAGTGGATCACCCTGCCTAAGGCCTCTTGAAGGAATAAAAGTCTCGGAGGGAGAACCATTTACCAAAATAGAAAAACTGGGAGAAGTTACCAATGCCATGACCCATCTGACCCAGTTATGATCAAACCCAAAAGCAATAAGAACCCTCCTAATATAGGTCCAATTCAACTTGTCATAAGCTTTGGCTAGGTCCAGTTGCATGATCATTCCAGCCTTCTTGTTGCTAGTCAGTGAGTGCACCACCTCCTATGCTTGAATGATGTTATTGAGAATTTTCCTGCCTTCCACATAACCAGATTGTTCCCCAGACACAAGAGTGGGCAGAAGAGGTTTGAGTCTATTGGCTACAACCTTGGATATTATCTTGTAGACCACATTGCACAATGTTATGGGTCTAAACTTATCTGGAGTGAGGGCATTATCCTATTTAGGGATTAGAGAGATGAAAGAGGTGTTGAGTGCTTTCAGAATAGTTCTATTCCTCCTGGAATCTTCTACTACATTCAGAATGTCCTGTTTAACAATATTCCAGCAAGCTTTGAAGAAATCAACATTGAAACCATCAGGGCTTGGCGCTTTACCATTCTGCATTTCCTTGAGGACCTCACTGATCTCCTCTTCAGTCACTGGCCTATTGAGGTTAAAGTTATCCTCCCTGGACACTAGTCTTGGTATATGTCTTGTTAAGTCCTTGATGAAATGCTCTCTATCTGAAATGGTTTCCTTTGCTATCCCACGAAAGTGCTGGACTAACACAGCTTCTATGTCTTCGTGGGAACTGAGAAGTTTCCCTCCCTCATCCTTGATCAAAGAGATTCTATTATGGGCTCTGTTTGCCAAGGTGGATCTGTGGAAGAATCTGGTATTTCACTCTCCTTCTTTTAGCCATTACACTCTAGATTTTTGTCTCCAAAATATTTCTTCTTGTTTACAAAAGTTCTCCCATTCTTGCTAGAGTTTGGTAGCCTTCTCATTTCTGACTTTGTCAAAGCCAACCGTGATGAGGGTTTGGTTTAGTTCCTGCAATTTGTTTTCAACAACTTTTTTTCCTTCAAAAATATTGCCAAATTCATTCTTGTTCCAATATTTTAGCTTGCACTTGATATGTTTTAATATTTTGTGAAGAAGGAACATACTTGTACCCTGAATGTGTAAATATTCAAACCACCAACCTGAAATGTTGTTGATGAAATCTGGATGGGTGAGCTAGATATTTTCAACTCTGAAAGGTCTATTCCTGGGGGTGCCTATGCCTTTGACCTCCAATTGGACCGGCCAGTGATCTGATCCTCCAAAGGGGAGAATACTTGCTGCCATTTCCTTATTATTGAGCATAAGGTCCTCTAAGATGATGAATCTATCTAACTTTGATGCAACTAGAGACTCTCCTCCTCTTTTATTGTTCCAAGTAAAGAGACCATTACTGGAAGCAATATCAACTAGCTTCATAGAATCCATAAAATTTTGGAAGGCTAAGGAGTCTTTATTTAGGGTTCTAGTACCCCCTTTTTTCTCCGATAGTGATTTGATCGTGTTGAAATCCCCACCCAAAATCCAGGGTATATCTGCATATCTTGCTCTGAGATCCACCAGAGAATCTATAAACCTGAGTTTATCATCCATTCTCTGAGGGCCATAAACATTCGTGACCAGATAGATCTCCCTATCCCCCACAGGTTGAATAACCACTGATAAATAATTTCTAGAAGCCTCAACATCTATTATACCAATCTTTTTGGGGTTCCAAAGAGTAAGAATGTCACCTACTGAATTTTCTACCTTGACTTCTAAAAACTCAAAACGATTGAGCCATTTGCTATATATTTCTTTAATTTTATTAATGGAACATTTAGTTTCTTGTATAAAAATCATATCCAGAGCTTCTTGTTTCATTCTGTTACTAATTAATCTTTGTTTCCTTTTACTACCTAGACCCCTGATATTCCAAGAAGTGAACATCATCATTAAAGATTTTTGAAGGAGTAACTGGTTAGGCTTTCATCTTACCTGAATCTATCATTAGCTTTCCACATTCCATCCACAACTCATTCCACTTTTTTCTGCCTCTCTTCTTTCCTGGGCATCTAGGTGCTAAACCTGGTGTGTTTTTAAAAGTTTTCACCCCTTCGCTACCCTGTCTTGTAGTGTTACTTTGCCTGTCCATCCCTGTAGTCTAGGTTTTCCATAAGTACAGTTGTTGTACTCTAGTGAACTCCTCTTGAGGTAACGAGTCTACCCCTCCCATGGTTCCTTGTTTCAAGAACCCTTCCAAATCTAGGTTTTCTCTCTCAAGAATCTCCTGTAGTTCATGGTCCTCCATTTCCATCTCGCTCTGGGTCATTTCCTGGTCCATATCCAGTTCTACATCGCTCATCATAGCCTCTTTCTGTTTATTATTATCCTTTGTTTGCTCCTTGTCTTCCTCTTTCTCCTTCTCCTTTGGACTTCCCTCCATTCTCTGATCTGCTTTTTTTGTCTCTTCTTCTTCTTCAAGCACTTGGTACCTGTTCAGACTGACCTGAGGCCCTTCTGCTTGATGTTGCTTAAGTCCCCTTTTGCCCCCTTTTCCTTTATGGCTCACTTTATGAAATCTTTTAGTATCTTTCATAGTGGTAGCTTTGCCCTTATTCTCTATTTTACTGAGAGGGAAATCCCTGAAAAGGTGTCCATGCTCATGGCATCTGCGACATCTAAATGGAATATGTTCATAATCAACTGTTTGAACCCATTCTTCATCAAAAACCTCCAAAATAACTTCATCCAGTAGGGCTCCAGATAGATCCATTTCCACTCAAATTCGTGCAAAGGAAGTGTATTTTCCCCTTCTGGTGGCTTTAAAGGCCTTGACAAAACATCCTAATTTATTTCCTATGGCTGTTAATGACTCTGTTTTCCAATAATCAAGAGGAAGGGAGTAAATCCTTACCCATACTGGAACCGAGGTAAATGTCTCCCACTCCGAGACAAAGTTCATCATCCTCAGCCTCCTATAGAAGCCATCTGCCACGAAGAAGTAGGGCCCCCCTTCAAACACTCTATCTTTATCCTCAATATTTGTGAAGACCACTGTGAAGAATCCCTTTGATCCAAGATGTAGGTCAATGCTTCCTTTTGGTTTCCAATGATATTTAATCCATGTCTGTAATGCTTTTTCAGTGGGCCATACTCCCATGAATTTACAGATGATAGCATATGTCCTCATGTGGTCCCTGTGTGCCTGCAGAGTAGGATCATTCAGAACTACTCTAGGTCTAACTTCGGTTTTGGGTTTACATGGACCCTTCTGTGCCTTGGTTTTTGCCCCTATTCCTTGTCGTCTTCCTCCTTGTCTTTTGTGCTATTATTCTCCTTTGTTGTATTTCCCTCTTGCTCTTCTTCCATGCTTTCTTTCCCTACTTCAGCAGTACCTTTGTCCTCTTCTATTGGCTTCTTACCTCGGCTGGCTACAGCCTGCTTGTAGGAGGGAGTGGAGCTCCCTCCTTTGCGCCCTTCCATGGAGTTCAATGATTGCTAACAACTGTAAACCCTAGCTCCTCAAATCACCTCGATAATACAACCAACCTAGTGATCATGACCATAAATATGGAAATTAACAAACAAACAAATTTTAAATATATTTTAAGATTATTTAATAAAATTTATATCAAAATATATTTCATTTATTTCAAGTAATTCTTTTCAAATTTGGTGAATTTTTTAGGTGTCACCTAACTAATAGATAAAATAGTATTTTTGGCTAGAATCCCATAATACAATTTCAAGTCAGATTATGATTTCTTGTTGTTTAAAATGCACTTTTGAATAAATGAATAGATTCAACACTCTAAAAAATGACTCGGATCTTTTTAGATTAAATATCTAAAACTCATGAAGTTAAAACTATCTACTAGATTTTGGAGTAGTCTAACTTATAGATGAAATAACCCTTTTCATGAGAATGCAATACAATCTCAAGCAAGAATGTGATTTTTTGTTTTTTAAAATACATATTTGAATGCATAAATGGATTTAATGCCCTTAAAACCCCTAGGGAACTCAAATTTTACAAATTAAACAACTTAAACTCAAGTTTCTAAAAATCTAACTAGAAAAGATATGGTGGAAATGACCATTTCATCTCTAAGTTATAAATAAATATTAAGAAATTATTAATCGTTTTTTATGTTAGAAACATTGTAATGTATTTAATAATTATAATAACAGTGAATCCAGTAACCTCATTTTATTTAAGGGACTAGCCAATTACCAATTTCACTAATAAAAATAATAATAAAAGGTATACGTAGTTTTTTAACGTGGAAAAACTGACGAATTAAAATTCTTCATGTATATATATGATAGATTTTAAATATAAACATAATTTTTAATACAACAATTTCATTTAAAAATATTTCATAATTTTTATAGAGCGTAGAATTGATGATGATGGAGTGTATTATTAAGTCACTCTGTGATGTGAAGATCATTGGTTCGAAACTCCACGAGAAAAAATCTTGTCATGTTAAGGATTGGTATGACCCAAGCTGATTGTGATCCACACGCGATTTTGACAACTTAGATGCCCTTGGGTCATGGTTTCTCAAGCAAAAGGTTAAGCATGTAGTCATCTCTAGAGGACACAAACAAATTAAAAAATAAAAGAGAAAACATAGTTCATAATAATGAAGATATGTCTATTTATTGTCGATGGGGGTGTCCCTATGTGTTAACACAAACCAATGACAAGGGTCCACCTCTTGAGCACATGCGGAGTAGCCAACATATTGTAGCTTGGATTCATTCCTACTAAAAGATGGAAATGTGGCCCAAGAGTTATCAGTTCAAGGAGGGTATGAAGAGCACGTTGAATCCACATCAATTGAGCTTTCACCTAAGCAAGCGCCAGCCACATCGCATCCATACAATAATGATGGATATGGAGAGAATGAGGGTTGAAATTAATGGAATTTCTAATCCCAACACATACCACACTAAACTAGAGGATGTACCAAAATGTTCTCATTGTGGAGAGTGATCTATTCGAGGAAGAAAAGAAGGGTCATTGAGCAAGCAGGAAAATACATGGGGGATAATTTGAGTCACTAGGAAAACTGAAGGAATATGGCCTTGTGGCATGGTCTCCCCCCTCCTCTGTCTTTCATTTTCATGTTAAGGGTTCTTCTCTGTCAGTGAAGAAGTTCATCTTGGGTGGGATCCTATAGTCGAGGATGCTTGTTCAAGCTTGAAGGAGCTAACTCTTTCTCACCATTGGTATTCTCAAGTATATAGTATTGTCACGCATTCAAGTTTCTTCATTGAATTTTAGTCTTATTTATGATTTATCTTTGGTTTGGCTCAATCTATTCGATACTTTTAGGTTCCAGTTATTGCTAGTTATTATGTGCTTTCTCTCACTACGTTCATACATAAAAGCCTTTGAGGAAGTGGTGAATTGGGTTCTAGACTTGGGTACTCCACAAGCATCCCACAATCAATATCTCCACATGTTAATCTATATTGGCACCTTAAGAATATGTTGGTAAAAGTCCTCTTTGATCACAACAAAAGATGCAACAAGCTTCTCCTCCACATGGAAGAGATACGCTTGCTCTACCAAATTATGGATGAGCCACCTACAAGCCAGACTATGTGTCCTACTCTATACAACTAGCTTCAACATGCTCACAGGGTATGTTACAGTTGTCCATTATCTTTTTGGTTTAAATGCTATATAGTCCTTATGTTTTATGTTCTTGGCTAATACAATGTCATGGCTCAGATGCCATTTTTTGTCATCATTTGTTATGTCATGCACAACGAGTTCATTTTTATAAGACTATGGTCTAGTTTACAGACTAGTAGATCAGGGCTAATTGAGGCGCCATCCTAGCCTATGTATTATACATATTTCTTCAATTACTATAAGAATTAGAGCTTGCAAAAAAAGAAGAAGATTTGTCTAGTTAATAAAAATGATAGTCAATGAGTTGTATTTATACTTTTTCATTATCATTAAATATGTGATAAATGATCAATTTTGATATTAAAATGAATATATATTAATAATAAATGGTAGTTAAATTGTGAATATATTAATTATTGTAATTTTTTTCCAAATTCTATTATTTTAAATAATGTAATATTTATTATTTGATTGGAAATTAATCGAATGTGATAAAAAAATGATTAAGAGATATAAATAACTTTAAGACTAATATGAATATGCAATTATAGACAATGATCAGAGAAGAGAATACACCATAAACATCATTTATAGTAGTTACATGACAATTTTAATTCATCACCTACTAAAGCCAACACTCATTGTTTGAATTTGTGTTTAGGGAATGAGTACATTCCAAAAAAGCAGAGTACATTCCAAAAAAGAGTTGGATCTGTTAGGTGGTAGACAAACTCTTGTGCAAAAAATGAATACACCTAATACTTTCAGAAATTCCAATTTGGAATCTGATCCCCAATGCCATTAATAATAATGACCTAATTAAGTGAATTTGATTCAGTAAAGTCAACCTTATGAAGAAATGGTGGAAAATATTCGAAGAACTTAATGGGAACTTTATAGTATTCCCATAAAACTAAGATAAAGGGAGAAATCAGACTCTTGACTTGGGAAATGACAAAATGTTGTACCAAAAAATCATTCCAACATCATAGAAATTTAGTTAGTTGTAGATCTAAAACAAGAAAAAGCTCTGGACTACTGATTTTCACTAGAAAAAAGAGAGTAGAGATGGAAGAATCTTCTCAATATTATTAAAATATAATCTCTAGAATGGAAAAGGGAAAGAAAAACAGAAAGAAAAATGAAATTCCATATATCAATGGAAATTTTGTATAATAAATCAAAATTTAATGTTATCGATCTAGGGAAAAAAGAAAAAGAGGAAGAGGAAAGAAAATTGAAGTTATTGACTTGACATGGTAAAAGAGGGTAAGGAACCGCAAATTGTAATCATTCAGGGTTGTAAATGGGAAAAAATATAAAATAGAGAAAGAGAAATGGGTCCCGGAAAAAAGATAGTGAATACAGTAATGCTGGTCATACAAAGTACTAAGCATTGCATATGTATGAGCAAAATAAAGAATAAAAGGTTATTTGAGTTGGAAAATTGTAATATAATGAGAAAAATAAGAGGGAAAATGGCGGTGTATTGATTTGATCAATAGGGTCTTCAAAATAGTCGAAAATATGGATAAATGTTTTCAAAAGTTAATAGAATTTGTGTGAGTATAAAATTTAATTAAATTTAATTTTAGAAAGTTTAAAAATTAAAAAAAAATGGCATTTGTATAAAATTTAATTATTTTTTTTTATTTCACTATAAAAAATATAAGTTTATTGAGGTGGAGAAATTATTTGGACTGTTATTTTTACTTGGAATTTCGGGAAAAAAATTCAACAAATCTTGTAGTAGCAGTGTTTAAATTATGTTTTCCAAAGTGCAAATGGATTCAGCATCATCAAAATCCTCTAAGGCACTTACAATGTCGAAATTTAACAACTATAACCTGAATTTACAAAAATCTCTACCAAAATTTATCAAAATATCGCTAAATTTTTCATAATTTAAAAAACAAAACAAAACAAAAAAACAAAACAAAACAAAACAAACAAACAAAAACCAAAAACAACCATTTGTTTGGACTAGCATCAAAAAAACAGCGCTGAACTAGAAAATCTTTGAAAATTTCATTGAATTTTGGTTAGATTAATAGAGTGCTGAGCTAGAAAATCTTGAGTTTTCGTTAGATTAATAGAAAATCAATCCTACATTTACGCGAAAATCCACTCGGAAATTTGCTACCGATAGAAATTCAATCCTACGGACAAGCCTTAAACCTGTCTACTGAGTAGTTTTGTTTGGTTGATATAAATCCAATCCTACGGACAATACAGTGAAGACCGTGAAATGAGACGGGCAAAAGAAAATGTGAGGTAATTCTTATTTTAATTGTTACTCGATAATAAAGGTTTTAAATTTTGGAGTTGTATATTTTTTTCAATTTTGGTTAGCAATATTTTATTTATTTAAAATTAAAAATATAAATAATGATGGAATATATGAAAAAACATAAAATATAAGATACAACGGTGACTAGTTATCTTATATTGGTGATTAGTTGTTAGAGATGATTGTTTTTACTCTTGGTTTGACAACTAAGTTATGATAAGTTTTCCCACTTGTAATAAAGAAGAAGATATAATTATAATGTAATAGTATTCATAATTACATTATAAATTTTTTAAACTTTTCAGGGGATTGGTGTTTATAATTTTCAATAAAATCAATTAATTTAAAACACATTTTTAAAATAAAATTATTAATTTATTTTTTATTAAATTTATTTAAATTTATAAGTTTTTATTAAGTAATTTTCATTTAGTTTTAATTAATACTCAAATTTTACGAAGAAATCACATAGAGAACAAACGGTTGCATTTAGAACCCAGATGAGAACAAAGGGTCCCATTTAGAACCCAGATCTAGGTTCATCATTAAAACCATAATAGTTTGAATACTAAAATTTTCTTTAAGGTGATATATATGATTTTCTTATTTTCTTATTTTTTTTTGTTTATAAAGTGGCACAACTATAAAAATTAAATGATTGATATACATCTATTTATAATAAACATCAATAGACTTATCTCATGAAACATTTGTCATTGCCAAGATTAAAATCAACTTAGATTCATCTTAACTTTGGATCTCCCTTTTCACTGTAAAAGAGTTTTGCATCTCAAGAGATTTGATCCCTCTCGTTGCATGGTAGATTTGACAGTAACATGAATCTAGGTTGATTTGTTTTCGCCTATTAAATAAGCTATATTCCACATGAATACCATGAGTCATTTTTATTTTATTATTATCTTATTTCTATAGCATTATTTTCATTTTTGTTTTATTTTCACTGAGTTTAAAATGTTTACAAGACTACAACATCTCTACCATACTTGGCTAAATCATTAAAATTAACTAAATTATAACTTTATTTTAAATTATAAGTTTAAGACACTAAGAGTTGGTTGGAAAAAAAAGTAAGCAAGGGTATCCCTTATCCTCTACCCTTTTTAACATATAAAATAATAAGTTGGAAGAGGCCCCACTCTCACTAGTATGGTCATAATTCTTGTCCTTTTTGCTAATCATATTTTTCTTTTGGTAAGGAGTCATTACAATCTTGGGAAGCAACTTAGATTCCTCCGTGATTTTTGCTCCAAGATGCATATGACTATTAATACCACCAAAACTAAAGTCATGATAATTAAATCCAAAAATTTCACCTATGATAGTTTCATTTATGACAACTCCTTGGAGGAAGTTCCTTCATACAAATATCTAGGAATTGGCATCAATCATAAACTCAATTGCAATTATAGCATTGAGAAAAGGATAATTGGAGGTTGGAAATGTTACTACGGCCTTAAAACAATTGTAAGTTAGTAGATCTTTGAATTTGAGATTAAAAAAAGCTCCTCTTTGAAATTATCTTCACTCTTGTTATTGGATATGGATGTGAGGTTTGGTGTTGTAGTATATATAGGGAGTCATGGAGGAAGACTGAACAAATAAAAAATAAGTTTATATCCTACAGCCTAAGGATTAAAGATAATACTCCTTACCCTATCTTCTTGATTAAAGCGAGTCTTTCCCCTATGGAAATCATGACTATGACTAGGTATCTTATGTATCAAAAGAAGTTATACAACATGGATGTCAAGATATTTCCTCAAATTTCTTCTAATTTTCGCCAAAATGCCTACCTTCATCTCAAGTGAAGGTGGCATAAGGAGGCCAAGTGTTGGCTGGATCAATGGGGAGTAGAAGATCATATCATAAAGATCTAGAGGAGAAAATGAAACTACGATATTATAAAGACTTGATCAACCCCAATCCCCTTTCTATCTTGACTAGTGTTAATAAGAAAATGAACAATGCCAAGATAAGAACTCATTCTCATGAACTTCATAGTGAAAATGGGCGTTGGCCAATACCCAAAACACCATGGGATGAAAGAGTTCGACACCTTTGAAATTCTAAGATAGTTGAAGATGAAAAGAACAAGTCTCTTAGATTTTCCATCTTCTATTGACATTCAATTTAATTATCAAAATAATTTTCACACTACCAACCTTCTCGTCCTTTTAAGTCAACAAAACTATGGTGATCTAGGAATACTTCACTCAGTTCTTTCTGACAATAGAAATAAAATGCTAAAGAATTTTGATTAATTTGTTACATTGTTAAGGTCTAGTAGACCATATAGATCTTAGTGGACATAAATCATCATCATCATATACATTTAAAAAAAATATACAACAAGATTCTTAATCTTGTAGATCCTTAACCTATAAATAGACTGTGTTACAATACCATGAGTTATCAATACCACATGCACAAAAAACCATAACACATTTCATAGCTAAAATATTTGATATATATTTATTTTAATTTAATTATGTAACAATATTTTAGTTAACTTGAAAAGAAAAAGTGTTCGAATTAAGGAATTTTTGAGGGGGGGGGGGGGGGGAGGGAGTGGAGCGATAGGGGGTGAATCAATAATTTAAGAAACTCTTTATTTTCTTTTCTTACTGCACTTATAGTTCCTTCTTATGTTCTTTCATATGTGAAAGAATTCATTCATAAAGCATTAAATATTATAAACTTTCATAACACATACTCAAACAACAATCTCATGACCAACATACACAGTCTTTTCAAGTGGAAACCCAAAGGGAAAAAACCACCAATTTGTTATTTTTTTATGATGTAATTTAAGCACCAACTTAATTACATCTGTTTGTTTATGAGTACCCACTCACTGGAGGCACAAACCCCCTTTTATTGAGCAAGCACCAACTTGCCAAGAGGCACCAACCTCTTTTATTTAGCAAGATCGAACTTGCCTAGAGGCACCAACCTCTTTTGTTTAGCAAGCACCAACTTGCCTAGAGGAACCAACCTCTCAAGTGTGAAGACACCAAAATGTCACTGCCACTACCACTATTTTACTATTTTATACAATTTTCATACTGAAAACAAAGGCATACAAATCATAATTAAAATACCAACTCAATGGCTCTTTGCAGATTCAACTTTTGCACTCTATTTTCTGAACAATTGTGGAAGTCTTCCTCTTGCTAGCCACTGCAACACTTTCTCTATGCTCTTCTTTCTCTTCTCAGGGATCTCCATTGTTTCACCACAGCACTACCCTTGCAACACTTTACTCCAATTCACATTTCACTTCTCTGCTATCTGCTCAGGGCTCTCCACTATTTCACCACAACACTACCTTTGCAACACTCTTCGCCAATACACAACTCACTGCTTTTCATTCTCGCCAATATGCTCACACTCCCCATTCGCTCAATGGAGGTTCAAAGTTTTGGTCATGTGTTTCTCTTGGCTAGATGCAGTCATTGCCATCACTAATTTTTCCCGTGCATGTACCCCAGACATGACACCCCATTCTTCTATTGATTTATACAAAATCCAGTTTAGATGTTGCATTAAACTCATAAGTATGGGCGACGATCGCTTCTCTATCATACAACTGACTCTCCATGATGTGTATTAACTCTCGATCCTCCTTAAATATTTCACAGAGGCTCCCCACACTTTTTTATGGTTCGCAAAGATCTACCTCTACATCATCATGGAGTCTCTATTTTGCATTTATTGACAACGCATGAATGGGAGCTATTCGACCATCAACCTTACAGTTCTGTATTTGAAAACACAACTATCGATTCATACATATTAAAGGCATCTTGTACCAACATATCATAGCTTTTCATTGCAGTGTTGTGTAGTGGTGTAACACTATGAAATAACCGATTGCCGACCTTCGATTAAGTCTAGCCCCTTTTGCATTAGACCCCTGCTATATCTCCACCATAGGAATTGCCTCGGTGACTGAGCACTAACCATATCAGATCCCCCTATAGGAGTTTTTCATTTGTGGACAATGTGCCAGCAACCACAAACCTGTGATCGTCGATCTCCAATTTTTAAGCTCCTTTCGCTCAGCTCTTACCATATACTTCTCACCATAGAACCGAGGGTGGTGACTGGGGGCTTCGCCTTAAGGCACTAAGTCTTTCAATGATCTGTCGGGGGCCTTTGGTTCCCTTATAAAGTGTTGTGCCCTTGGTTTCTTGTCTTACCTCTAGACCATGTGCTTACGACATCGGAGCCCCTTATCAGTGATTTCCACTTTGTGACAATGTGTTGTCCCTCACAAATCAGTGATCATCGATTGTCGATTGACACCTTTGTTTATCCCCAACCCTTGGTTCCCTTAAGCCTTCGTAACCACCTGCTATCCCTCATCTCGATGAAATTTCATTGTGGCACATGAACCAACCATTGCAAACCTCCGATTGAAATTCGTTGGCACCTTCGATTCACTGGGACCTTTGATTGGCCAAGACCCTTGATCTCTAATATTCCTCATTGTACAAGGCCTTAATCATCTTGAACTTTAGCAAACCATATCTCTCAAACCACAAGTCCATTTCTTGACTTCCATATACTGTTGGAAATCTCTTTCAGAGCATTTTCCAATGAAAGGAGTCGGATTAGCCACCAAGCCCATCTTGTTGGCATTATGATGTATGTGTTGTACTTGATGGCAATCCACTTGTAGCAGAACAACTCACTTGTATATGGTAACGAGATGAATATACGTAACTAGATGAATATACAAGAGAGATATCATATGTAACATAATGCATGGAAGTTGTGTTTACAGATGTGACAAAATGCAAGGCAATTCAAAAAAATCATTTCAGAAGTAATATGGAAAATTACAGTGTAACAGGTCTATTCAGAGGTAACAGGGCACTGGTACAGAAGATCAGGAAGATGGAACTAAGGTCTACTGATAAGAATAAAGAAGGTAAAGGAAAAAGGTTGATGTAAAGAAATTTAAGAAGTATAGGCAGGTCCACTTAGTCAAAACAGCGTATACCCGCTGGTCCACAAAACAAAAAGCATGTATACGTATACATGCACTTTCACAGAAGGAAAAGCGCGTATGGGATTGAAAATCAAGGTATTGGTCTGAGGTATATGGCCCAAGGTATTTTGTCTAAGGTATTCATCCAAGGTATTTTTCCTAAGTGGTTTTGGTCCAAGGTATTGAGAAAGGCCTAAAACTATATAAGGAGGAGAAGATCATTAGGCCAAGTGTGCAAGTAATAAATATCTTATGAAGAGTGAGATTAGAAGAAAATATGCATGTTATAGGTTTATGGTTCTTTGCTTGATCTGAACTAAGGATGAACCTTAGTAGTTGATGGGGATGAGATCTAATGATGGATCAGGATCATGAGACCTAAAATGAATTATTATTATATGGTTTGATCATGTATAGTCTAGATCTAAATGCTAACGCATGATTTACACTGTAAATGTTCTGATCTAGGTATGTCTAAAGTTCGTAGGTGCAACAAAGTTATGAAGTAAGTATTTGCAGATCTGTATGTTGGTTCGCTTTGGTGAAGGTGCGTATACACACTGGTTCGGCTCTTCCAAGTAGCGTATGCAAAATAAAAGCTTGATGTTCAAGGATGACTGATCTATTAGATCAGTGCTATTGTTTTACTGTTGTCTGTCAATGAAGTCTTCTTAGATATGAATGTAAAACTGAATGAATAAGGAGTTTGATATTTGATAGATTGATTGTATAAGTGAGAAGAAGTGATCTCTGTTGTTGCATGTGTAAAGCTCTGTAAGTTGACAGTAGATGTTCAGTATATTGTTGGTTGGTACAAACTTGATTCAAAAGTTTATGTTTGCAGTAGCTTTGGAGGTATACATAGGTTTGATTAACAGAAGTAGCGTATACACGCAGTTTGGGTTCAGCCAAGTAGCGTATATAGTCTGATGCATGGTTTCTAAGGTTACAGCTGGTTCTAAATGATGATGCAGGTTTTTGGGTTTAGCACAATGTTCTGGTGACAGTGATCTGATTGTTTCAGATTAACTGCACGTTGGCTGATGAAGTTTGAGTTTCTAAATTTCTTATGGGTTATTGATGATTCAAGTTCTTCATATGTCTTGATATGTGTCAGGAGCATCCATTATGAAAATTCATGAAACATGGTCCCTGGTGGAAGAGTGGAGTTTTTTGTAGGCTGGCACCTACGTACTAGTAAACATATTGGCTAGTACAAGAGCTAAGGAGTTGTAGCACCCTTCTAGTAGAAGTTGGAGAATGAGAGAAGGTTGTAACCTTCTGCAGGTAGAAGCCTGCGTATTGGTATGAGTCTGCACCAGTACAAGATTGTAAACAGATTTTCTTATTATTAAAAGAAGATAGAGATGACAACAGCAGGTGGTTTTCACCCACATTGGGTTTCCACCTTAAATCTTGGTGTTCATGTGCATTTCTTATGTGTGATGCTTTATTTTGCTTTTATTGCACTATCTAATAAGTTACTGGTGTACTGGTTTAAGATGAACACATGATAAATTGTCTAAATCACAAGTTCTCTAGATATACGCTGGTTTCTCTAATCACAGTTATGTGTACATGCTAGTTCACTTCATTGAAGTAGCCTATATAAATCTGTTTGAGAAATAAAATTATTGATCTGATAATGTTGATTCACCCTCCTCTCAGTATTATTTCCAACAATTGGAATCAGAGCAGGTCCTTCAAAAGAAGCTTGATTGCTTGAAGGAAGATCCATCAAGATGAATAATCAAGAAAGCATGGGATCCATCAGACCACCAATCTTTGATGGGAACAACTTTTTTTATTGGAAAATAAGAACCACAACGTACCTACAATATCTTGGAACAGATGTCTGGGAAATTATGGAAGGAGGATATAAATTTCCAACAACAATTCCTACAAACACGGTAGGTAAAAATCAATATGAAACCAATGCCAAACCTGTCAATACTTTATTGGGAAGTTTGTCACAATCAGAGTTTGTCAAATTCATGCAGCTCAAATCAGCCAAAGAGACATGGCACAAAATCGTTCAGAGCTATGAAGGAGACTCTCAGGTAAAACATGCTAAGCTTCAAACTCTCAGAATTCAGTATGAAACTCTTAAGATACATAGTGATGAGAGTATATCTTGTTACTTCTTACATATAGATGAGGTTGTTAATTGTATGAAGAATCTGGGTGAAGAAATAAAGGAATTTACCTTAGTTGGGAAAATTTTGAGATCCTTGTCTGCTAAATTTGAATCAAAAGTGTCTACCATAGAAGAAAAATAGGATTTTCATAATATCACTATGACACAGCTTCACGAAATCCTAACTGCTTTTGAGATGAGAAAAGGAGGTCCATCAGATATGAGAGAAGTCGCATTTAAAGCTTCAGCAAAATGAAAATAAAAGGAAGAACACAATGAATCAGGATACATTTCAAATGAAGAAGATGAGGTAAATTTTGTCAAGAAGCTTCAACGGGGTTCTGGAAGGTTCGGAGGTAAGCTACCTTTCAAATGCTTTGCTTGTGGTAGAGTCGGTCATTATGCTGCCACATGTCCTCATAAAGATAAATATGAAAAAGGAATAGGAAAAACGTTGTGAATAGAAGGAGTTTGTTATGAAAACAGCTCAAGAAAAGATAGAAAAGATAGATCAACGCCTTAGAATTCAGCCTCTTCGAGGGGGCAACCTCCTTTACATTACATAAATGAACAATTCTTGGATGGTTCAAATAAAAAAACCTCCTTTCTATATATAGGAGTCTAAGGAGTCACAATATAATCCAGCCGACCTAACAATAATAATATAAAGCCACAAAAATAACAATAGAGGGATTCTATGGGGCACAGTAATAACAATATGGGGGCAATAAGGGCACAACAATATTAATAAGGGGTATAACTACAATAGTAATGGGGTAATCACTAGTATTATAGGGACCCAACATGCCCCTCTCCTTCAAAAAAGTGTTGTCCTCAACGCTTGAGTAGTTCTGGATACTTCTGCATAAAATTCTCATCCTCCCATGTGGAATCTTCAGCGGATAAGTTCTTCCACTTGATAAGATACTCTGAAATTGAACGATTTCGTAGCTGTCGAGTTCTTGTTTCTATGACTGCTTCCGGTTCCAATATAATTTTTCCTTCCTCGTCAAGTTCTGGCAATATTGTTTGAACTGGGAGCTTGTCGCCTATAACCTTCTTTAAACATGAAACATGGAAAACTGGGTGCAATCGAGAAGCTGCAGGAAGCTCCAATTTGTATGCCATAGTACCAATCTTTTGCAACACCTTGTATAGACCATAATACTTTGGTGATAATTTATTATCCTTCTTAGCTTGCTTGAGGGACATTTGCTTATATGGTTGTAGCCGTAGGAATACCCAATCACCTACATCAAAACTTCTTTCACTGCGATGTTGATCTGCCTGTTGTTTCATTCTATTTTGTGCCAACACGAGGTTATCCTTTAAGAGTTGGAGGACTTGTTGTTGATGTTCGATGTGATGTTCCACTGCCTGAACCTTAGAATTTTCTCTTAAATATGATGTGATGGATGGTGGTTGATACCCATAAAGTGCCATAAATGGGGTCATTTTTGTTGTTGTATGGAAGGAAGTGTTATACCACCATTCAGCCAGAGGCAACCATTTGACCCATTGTGTCTGTTTATCAGATACAAAGCAACGAAGATATCCTTCCAAACATTTGTTTACTATCTCAGTTTGCCCATCAGATTGAGGATGATAAGATGAGCTATGAGCTAACTGAGTACCAAGACAAGAAAATAATTTTGTCCAAAAATTTCCAGTGAAAATGGGATCTCTGTCACTTACAATAATCTTTGGGTTTCCATGTAGCTTTTGAATTGTTTCCATAAATGCAGTAGAAACTGTACTGGCTTTAAATGGATGTGATAATGCACAAAAGTGTGCATACTTGGTAAGTCTGTCAACTACCACCATGATGACACTCTTTCCCTCAGACTTGGGTAAACCTGTGATAAAATCCATTGAAACCTCCTCCCAACGTTGGCTTGGAATGGATAAAGGTTGTAATAGACCCGGTGTCTTAATTGTTTCAACTTTATTTTGTTGGCAAACCAAACATTCCGCCACAAACTTTTGAATATCTGATTTAAGGCCATCCCAAAAAAATTCCTTCTTAACCCTGTGGTAAGTTTTTAAAAATCCTGAGTGCCCTCCTAAGGGAGAAGTGTGCAATTCCATAAGAATCTTTTGTTTTAGCTGGGAATTCTTACAGAGGTATAAGCGATCTTTGTACCATAACGAATCATTTTGCCAGCTAAATGTATCAGACGTACTGGAATCTTGTTGTAACTTTCGAATAAGTGCCCACACTTCTTCGTCATTCTTCCATTCCTCCCTTGCTTCGTTTATCCAATCTGGTTGGATAATAGAAATGGCGCACAACAATGCTTCCACATCCTCATCCTTTCTTGAGAGTGCATCTGCCACCACATTTTGCTTCCCTTTTTTGTAGATGATTTCAAAGTCATAACCCAACATCTTTGTGACCCACTTTTGTTGCTCTTCAGAGGATAATCTTTGTTCTAAAAAGTATTTAAGGCTATCATGATCCGTTTTTACCTTGAAGTGTCTTCCCATTAGGTAGGGTCGCCATTTCTTAAGTGCATGGAGTATTGCCAACATTTCCTTCTCATAAATAGCTTTGCTTAAAAACTTTCCCTTGATTGGACGACTTTCAAAAGCAATGGGTCTTTCATCTTGCATTAGAACAGCACCAATTCCATTTCCTGAAGCATCACATTCCACAATAAAGGTTTTTGTGAAGTCCGGTGTAGCTAAGACCGGTGCTTGGCACATTGCCTCTTTAAGATGTTCAAAGGCCTTTGTTGCTTCCGGAGTCCATGAAAATGCATCTTTCTTCAATAATGTTGTTAGAGGTGCTGCTATTCTCCCATAATTCTTAACAAACTTGCGATAATACCCTGTCAACCCGAGAAATCCTCGCAGATGCTTTATGGATGTGGGGATTTTCCATTCCTTAATGGCTTTAATTTTGCTAGGGTCTACCTTAACTCCTTCATGAGATACAATATGACCCAAATATTCCACCTCCTGGACTCCAAAGAAACATTTGGATCTTTTTGCATATAATTGTTTCTCCTCCAATAGTTGTAGCACCTTGTCAACATGTTCAACATGATCCTTCCAAGACTTGTTGTAGATTAGTATATCATCAAAAAATACTAACACAAATTTTCTAAGGAATGGTTTGAAAATTGAATTCATCAAACCTTGAAATGTTGAAGGTGCATTGGTAAGGCCAAAAGGCATGACCAAAAATTCATAATGACCCTCATGAGTTCTAAATGTTGTTTTCGGAATGTCTTCAGTCTTCATTCTGATTTGATGATATCCTGAACGAAGATCCAACTTGGTGAAGTAAATTGATCCATGCAATTCATCCAGTAATTCATCAATGACAGGAATGGGGAACTTATCTTTAATAGTGAGCTTGTTGAGCTCCCTATAATCCGGACACATGCGCCATGATCCATCCTTCTTGTGCACCAATACTACTGGATAGAGAAAGAACTTTGACTCGGTTGAATTATACCAGCCTCTAGCATTTCTGCAACCATACGTTCAATTTCACTCTTTTGGACATAGGGATATCTGTACGGCCTGATGTTTGGAGGAACACTTCCTGGAATCAGATGAATAGCATGATCATGATCACGCATAGGTGGGAGACCTTTGGGAGTCTCAAATACCTTGGAATGATTGTCCAGGACTTTTTGGAGATCTGGAGAAATAGATGATTCCAATGTGGAAACATCTAGCGAAATAATTGTGCAATTACACCTCTTTGCTCCTTTTTTAGAAGCTTTGTCATACCATTAGAGCTGATTATCTTTCCTGGTTTCCCTGCAATACCCCTTAATTCAACTTCCTTTCCTTCCATAGAAAATTGATGAAAAGTTCTTGAAAATTAAAAGCTATTGTACCCAAGGATTGTAGCCATTGGACTCCTAGTACAACATCAGCACCTCCCATTGGAATGGAAAGCATTGGGCTAGTCAATACATATTCTCCCATGGATAGCTTGATATTATGGCACTTTCCAGAGCAATTTATTGTTCCTCCATTTGCAATCATCACTTGACACTCTGGTGCTGGATATAGGAAGCAATTCAATTCTTTTGCTACCTTACAATGAATAAAATTGTGGGTGCTTCCTGAATCAATCAACACTATTACCTTTTTCTTCTTGATTTGTCCTTCTATCTTGATGGTTTGAGGAGTGGTAATTCCCGCCAATGCATTACAAGATATGGTCGGATTTATTTTTTCTTCATCTAGGCTTTGTTCCTGGAGTATATCCTCTTCTTTTGACCTTTCTTGCTCCTTTTCTTCTTCCTCTTCACAATCTATGTAGAATAATTTCTTCTCAGCACACTTATGACCTTTAGTGTATTTGCTATCACAACTGTAACAAAGCCCTTTTGCTCTTTTTTCTTCCAATTGTTGTGGTGTCAACCTTATAGGTTGTGGAAGACTAGGGGCAACAACACTTCTGTCTTTATAGTTGTGAGTGGTATGCTTCCTGGTTGCCATAATTTTGCTTTCCATTTTTCTTGCTAACCTGAATGCCTTCTCTAATGAATCAGGTTCCCAAAGGCGAACATCATGTTGGATATTATCCTTTAAAGACCCTATGAACACATCAATCCTATGCTCCTCTGGAATATCTTTTACCCTTATGTTCAATTTTTGGAACTCCTCAATGTGCTCCATTATTGAACCCTTTTGTTTGAGACTTATCAATTGGCTAAAAAAAGTGTTGCTTTTTGTATCCTCATAATGTGCTATCAATTCTTCCGTAAAAATTGCCCAAGTGATAAATTGTTTACGAGAGCAAAGCCATTGATACCATACAAACTGATTTGGTTCCAAATATAAAGTTTCCATACGTACCTTTTGTGTGTTTTGCACATTATTGAGATCGAAGAATTGCTCCATCTGTAATATCCATGTGGCAGGATCCTTGCCATCAAACTTCCTCATATCGATTTTTGGAATATGGTGAGTCTTCGATCCAACATTAGCGTCTATGGAATCATGATTAACATTTCTTTTGTTCTCATCATGAGTTTCCTTTAGTACCCTTTCACCCTTAGGGACCATTTCTTGTAGCAACTTATTCATATTTATCTTCAATTCGTCCATGTCTGTCTTCAAATCTATCTTCAAATCATCCATATTAGCTTCCACGTCAATCATCTTAGCTTCTATGCCTTTCTTTAATTAGTCCATATTAGCTTCTACACCTTTCTTTAAACCATCCATCTTAGCTTCTACATCTTTCTTTAAACCATCCATCTTAGATTCTGTTCCTTTTTTTGCAAGGGACAGTTGTTGCACTTGGTCTTGTAATTTTGATATATCATGTTGCATTTCTTCCTCTTCTTCATGAGTCATGCTAGAGCTTTCAGGTTCCTTACTAGGTGTTTGCATTTTCTTTCCTTGGGGCATCAGTTACCGATAATAATTCTCTACTATGCCCTTTGAATTCCTTCAAAATAAATTTTCAAACCAAGCTTAAGAAAAACTTTAAGAAAATCTACACACATTTTTTCACTTTGTAGGAGCTCGATATTGCCTCTGATGTATCTATGTACTTTCCAATCATCTAGTTCTGAATTTGTGAGTTGTAGTAGCCCTCTATGTCCTCTTTCCAATGCCACAAGTCTGACCCAAATTGGATTCTCCAAGGAAGCGTTATGTGAAATCTCCCACAGTGACTTGCTTATAGACTAGTTCAGTAGAGCGAACTTGTACGACGTGCCACGAGTCACTGTTTCAACCTTTGCATCTGAAACATGCCTACAAAACACTACAGTCCGTCCTCTTTCTGTACCTTCTTACGAAATTTCAATCTGATCCTCAGAGCGAAAGTTGTGACGATTTTCCCCAGGTCACCTGTTTCGAATGTAATTCAGGAGTCTGAAAAAGACCAACTTCCTCAGATCATATCTCCGCAAATATCGTGCAAAAAGCTCTGAAATTCAGACCCAAGGTTCAGCGCGATTTCTTCTCAAATGGGTTTTTTTTGCGACTTCTGAAACGTCAGAGAAAAAATGTTATAGTGAAAATGCCACGATGACCTGTTTGGAGCAGCGAAACCCTAAAATCCAAAGCTCTGATACCAAATGTTAAGAAACCAGCTCAAGAAAAGATAGAAAAGATAGATCAACGCCTTAGAATTCAACCTCTTCGAGGGGGCAACCTCCTTTACATTACATAAATGAACAATTCTTAGATGGTTCAATGACAAAACCTCCTTTCTATATATAGGAGTCTAAGGAGTCACAATATAATCCAGCCGACCTAACAATAATAATATAAAGCCACAAAAATAACAATAGAGGGATTCTATGGGGCACAGTAATAACAATATGGGGGAAATAGGGGCACAGCAATATTAATAAGGGGTATAACTACAATAGTAATGGGGTAATCACTAGTATTATAGGGACCCAACAGAGTTACTATACTCATGAAGATAGCGATGGTTTATCTAATAGTGATGAAGATGAAACTGGTCAAGATTATAGACTTCTCATGGCTTATGATAGCGATGATTTTGGGATAGTTTAGAAGCGGATAGTTATGGTTGATCTAATAGTGATGATTATGGACTTCTCATGGCTTATGAAAATGATGATTTTTGGGATGCTTTAGAAGAGGAAAACTTTCATGAAGAAATATCTAAACTCAAAATATGTTTAGAAGAAAAGAATATGATCATAGATACCTTGACATACCAACTTGCTGAAAATGAAAAACACAATGAAAAACTAGAATGTGAAATTGTGGGTCTAAGAAAAGATCTTGCGAAAACAAAATCTCTCAATTTGAGATTTGCTAAAGGATCATAAACTTTGCATGAAATTATCAAAGTTCAGCGTTCTCCTCTGATAAAGACAGGTCTTGGATATACTGAAGAAGCATTTCAATCACAAAAGTTGTCAACCTCCACCAAAAGCTATCTTGATGTAGCAAAGACTAGTAAACAGTATGACAATCGTCAGCAAAGGCATAAAGCTAATCACCAGGTAAATCATACTCAATTTTCTCCAAGGATTAATATCAATAGAATCCACAACCAACATCAGGCAAATCATACTCAATTTTCTCCAAAGATGAATATCAAAAGAAACTACAATCAACAGGTAAATAGATTTGATAGTTTCTCAATGCGTTGCTTACAAAACCATCATGACTAGAGAAGTAAGAAATCAAAGGAATGTAATAGGGATCAAGAGAAGTTCCTATAATAACTTTTCTCCTCTTGAAAATGAAATAGAATTCTCAATTTGTAACAACTTTGGTCATGAAGAATCTAAATGCAGGAGCAAATTTCGGCAAACACCTCAAAAGGAGAAAATGTCATTAAATCCCAAGTTATGGAGAAGGAAATAATCTCAAATAGAAATATTTGGTATAGCCTTGTATGCAAAAGGACAAGAAAATCAGTGGTACATCAATAGTGGATGCTCCAAACATATGGCAGGTGACAAAGAGAAAATTCACTCATATAATGCCTTAGAAAAAGAAAAGAACATCTCATTTGGAAATCACACTCTAGCTATCATAAAAGGTAAAGGTTCTATTTTCTTGAAAGAAAAGGTTAAAGCTGGAAATTTTATGTGTGTAGATGGTTTAAAGCATAACCTGTTGAGTGTCAGTCAAATGTGTGATCAAGGAAATGAAGTAGTGCTTCAATCAAATAGATGTGTTGTTTGTGAGCTTGATACAGGAGAGACTGTGATCAAAGGTACAAGAACTCTAAACAACTTATACATACTCAAAGGAGGACAACAACAGTGATATCTAAGCAAAAATGATGAAAAATAGTTGTGGCATACAAGATTGGGACATCTAAGCTTTTCTCAAATAATAAAAGCATGTATACTCAAGGTTGTTCGCGATCTTCCAAATATGAGCATCCAAAAAAAAGCAATATGCAAACCATGTCAAATCGGTAAGAAAACCAAAGTTCACTTCATGGAAAAAGAAGAGTCAGCTAATAAGCCTCTTGAACTTATACATACTGATTTATGTGGACCAACAAGGAAAAAGTCACCTCATGGAGAAGAATACTTTATTTTGTTCATTGACGATTTTTCCAGAATGTGTTGGATAGGTCTTCTAAATCATAAAGATGAAGCATTTGAAAAGTTCCAAACCTTCAAAGCTTTGGGTGAAAATGAATCAGATCGAAAAATCAAATGCCTCAGATTTGATTGAGGAGGGGAAGTTATATTGGATGAATTCTTTGACTTTTGTGAGCAACATGGAGTAAAAAGGAAATTCTCCACTGCAAAAACTCCTCAGCAAAATGGTGTGGTAGAAAGGATGAACAGAATAGTTCAAAAAATGGATTGAGTTATGCTAGATGAATCCGGAACTCCTGCAACCTTCTAGGGTGAAGCTACATTTTCTTTTGTGACTATTGTCAACAAAGCAAATGTTCGGGTAAATAGAACTCAAACTCCACATGAAATTTGGTCTGGTAAGGCTCCTATTGTAAAATATTTTAAAGTTTTTGGAAGAAAATGTTTTATCAAAAGGACTGATGAAAAACTTGGTAGGTTTGAACCCAGAGCAGATGAAGGGATTCTTCTTGGTTATTCTTCCAGAAGTAAAGGATATAAATGTTATAATAAAAGACTTGGGAAAATTGTTGAAAGCATTGATGTTGTAGTTGATGAAGCATGCAGAAATCCAAAATAGATAAAATCAATAGAAGATTATGACAATGAGGAAGATGGGGATTACTTTCCCACATCAAATCAAAATTATATTGAAGAAGAAACCAATGAAGCACCAAAAGAAGATATAATGGTAGAAGAAAAGACTCCATCTAGGTATGTTCAGAAAAATCATCTAGATACTCAAATTTTAGGAGAAAAGGAGGTTGGTGTACAGACAAGAAGAATTATTACAGGGACCTCAAGCTATCTAGCATTACTATCCTCCACCGAACCTAAAAATGTAAATGAAGCATGCAAAGATGAATGTTGGGTCAAGGCCATGGATGAAGAACTTGAGAAAATTAAAAAAATGACACTTGGGAGTTAGTTCCTAGACCTTATGATAAAAACATTATAGGAACTAAATGGATATTCAAGAACAAGCTGAATGAAAATGGAGAAATAATTAAACAAGGCCAAATTTGTTTGTAAAGGGTATGCTCAACAAGAAGGCATAGATTTTGAAGAAACTTTTGCACCTATTGCCAGACTTGAAGCCATAACAATGTTTCTTGCTCTTTCCAGTTTTCAGAAATTTAAAGTATACCAAATGGATGTAAAATCAACCTTCCTTAATGGAGACTTAGAAGAAGAAGTTTATATTGAATGGGCAGAAGGATTCATTCTTGGAAATGGTGCAAAACTTGTATGTAGCCTCAAAAAGGCTCTCTATGGTCTGAAACAGGCTCCAAGGGCTTGGTATTACCACCTTGACAAATATTTACACCAACAAGGTTTTACAAAAGGTTCTTCAGATAGTAATTTATATACAAAGATTGAAAATGATAAATCGCTAATTATTATTGTTTATGTCGATGATATCATTTTTGGTAGCAATGAAAAATCCATGAGTCATAATTTTGCTTCAGTAATGCAGCAAGAATTTGAAATGTCCTTGCTTGGTGAACTTACCTATTTTCTTGGTCTACAAGTTCAACAAAATAAAGATGTTATTTTTCTTTCACAAACCAAATATCTCAAGTAGATCTTGAAAAAGTACGGAATGGAAGATTCTAAACCTGTATGTACTCCAATGGTAACAGGATGCAGTATCAACTCAAATGATGAATTAGCAGCAGTACATCAACTGACTTACAAATCCATGATTGGTAGTCTCCTTTAACTAACAAGTACCCGACCTGACATCATGCATGCAGTAGGAATAGTTGGAAGATTCCAAGAAAATCCAAAGGAATCACACCTTCAGGCAGCCAAAAGAATTTTCAAATATCTTCAAGGAACTCAGGACTTTGGACTATGGTATCCTAGAGATGCAGATCTTACTCTTCATGCATATACAGATGCAAATTGGGTAGGAAGTGTTGATGATAGAAAAAGCACTAGTGGTGGTGCATTCTATATGGGTTCCAAGTTAGTATCTTGGTTCATCAAGAAACAAAGTTCAATTGCTCTATCTACAGCTAAAGCAGAACATGTGGCTACTGCATCTTGCTACATGCAACTACTTTGGATGATGCAAACTTTGCAAGACATTCATATCACATGTACTCCACCCATCTCCATTTTATGTGATAATACAAGTGCCAGCAATATTTCAAAGAATCCAGTCATGCACTCCAAGACCAAGCACATACCCATCAAGTACCATTTTTTACAAGAACAAGTGCTTGAAAAAAAGGTAAAATTGGAGTATGTCCCCTCCAAAGAACAGGTCGCTGATATATTCACTAAACCACTCCCTAGAGAAACATTTGAATATCTTAGACAAAAGCTGGGAGTAGCTGCTGCATCATCGTGCTGTTAAATCCAGTTTTTCGGGGGAAGGTTATTATACGTGGGTTTCATGAAGTATAGTCGCGTATACACGCGAGTTTCTGTGGCTGAAGAAGCATATATGTTTTTATGACAGGAAAAACAATGGGTCAGACTCTGATATGGGTGCTCTGTCTGATGTTGATGATTACAGTCTAACGATATGTTTTGTTCATTAATTTTTATCATACTAACAAAGATGCCTTGATTAATGACTTGTTAACAATGCACAGGTAGCATAGGTTCAGGGGGAGCATTAGCCTTCACACGCATTCTACATTGTTGGCATTATGGTTGTTGAGTCCAGCTATGGCTTCAGATATTTATACCATTTGTTGCTTAAGTCATGTAAAAGTCTAGGGTGTGATATGACTTCTCATACATTTGAATGAGTCCTATTGGACAAATGATGTAATTTTTATCCCCACTTTGCATGGGATGGATGATGTAATATTTATTGTATTTCTGTCATGTATAAACAATTGGTATATCCCCACTTGGTTGGGTGGATGAGTCAAATTTGGTATATCCCCACTTGGTTGGGAGATTGATGTATGTATGAGTCATTGGTGATAGGAAGGTCAAACTCACATAGGTGAGTTATAGAGTCATGTTATTCTTTTGGAAAATATTTTTGTAGACTCTGCATGTGCTCAGGGGGAGCATGGATGGTTTAGTGCATCACAACATCAGTGAATTCAGCATGTGCCTAGGGGGAGCATGATCAATGTTTATATTCAGTTGTTCAGATATGAAAGCCTTCACTTTGGTCACCCCTTTTCCCTTGATATCAAAGGGGGAGAATATCTTGGTTTTCCCTTTTCCCTTGATGTCAAAGGGGGAGAGTATTTTGGTGTTGGTTGTTATCTCTAACAGTTTATACATCTTACAATAATCAACAACAACATGGTTGCCATCAAGTCCAAAGGGGGAGATTGTTGGCATTATGATGTATGTGTTGTACTTGATGGCAACCCACTTGTAGCATAACAACTCACTTGTATATGGTAATGAGATGAATCTACAAGAGAGATATCAGATGTAATAGAATACATGGCAGTTGTGTTTACAGATGTGACAAAATGCGGGGCAGTTCAAAGGAATCATTTCAGAAGTAATATGGAAATTTATAGTGTAACAGGTATATTCAAAGGTAATAGGGCACTGGTACAAAAGATCAGGAAGATGGAACTAAGGTCTACTGATCAGAATAAAGAAGGTAAAGGAAAAGGTTGATGCAAAGTAGTTTAAGAAGTATACACAGGTCCACTTAGCCAAAACAAAGTATACACGCTGGTCCACAGAACAAAAGGTTCGTATACGTATACACGCACTTTCATAGAAAGAAAAGTGTGTATGGGATGGAAAATCAAGGTTTTGGTCCAAGGTATTGGTTTGAGGTATATGGCCCAAGGTATTTGGTCCAAGGTATTGGTCCATGGTATTGGTACTAGGTGGTTTTGGTCCAAGGTATTGGGTATGTCTGAAGTCCAAAGGTGCAGCAAAGTTATGAAGCATTTGCAGATTTGTACGTTGGCTCGCTTTGGTGAAGGTGCATATACACGTTGGTTTAGCTCTTCCAGGTAGCATATGCAAAAGAAAAGCTTGATGTTCAAGGATTACTGATCTATCAGATCCGTGATGTTGTTTTACTGATTTTTGTCTATAAAGTCTTCTTAGATCTGAATTTAAAACTGAATGAATAAGGAGTCTGATATTTGATAGATTGATTGTATAAGTGAGAAGAAGTGATCTCTGTTGTTGCCTGTGTAAAGCTCTGTAAGTTGACAATAGATGTTCAGTATATTGTTGGTTGGTACAAACTTGATTCAAAAGTTTATGTTTGCAGTAGCTTTGGAGGTATACGTAGGTTTGATTAATGGATGTAGCATATACACGCAGTTGGGTTCAACCAAGTAGTGTATATAGTCTGATGCATGGTTTCTGAGGTTACAGCTAGTTCTGAATGATGATGTAGGTTTCTGGGTTCAGCACAGTGTTCTGGTGACAGTGATCTGATTGTTTCATATTAACTGCATGTTGGTTGAAGAAGTTTGAGTTTCTAAATTTCTGATGGGTTACTGATGAGTCAATGTCTTCATATGTCTTGATATGTGCCAGGAGCATCCAGTCTGAAAATTTATGAAACGTGGTCCCTCATGGAAGAGTGGATTTTTCTATAGGCTGACACCTATGTACTAGTAAACATATTGGCTAGTACAAGATCTAAGGGGTTGTAGCTCCCTTCCAGTAGAAGCTGGTGAAGGAGAGAAGGTTGTAACCTTCTGCAGGTAGAAGCTTGCGTACTCATATGAGTCTGCACCAGTACAAGATTGTAAACAAATTTTCTTCTTATTAAAAGAAGACAGAGACAACAGCAGCAGGTTTTTTTCACCCACATTGGGTTTCCACCTTAAATCTTGGTGTTCATGCGTGTTGCTTATGTGTGATGCTTTATTCTTCTGTTACTGCACTATCTAATAAGTTACTAATGTACTAGTTTAAGATCAACACATGATAAATTGTCTAAATCACAAGTTCTCTGGATACATGTTGGTTTCTCTAATCATAGTTGCGTGTACACACTAGTTCACTTCACTGAAGTAGCATATATAAATTTGTTTGAGAAATAAAATTATTGATCTAATAATACTGATTCACCCCCCTCTTAGTATTATTTCCAACACATCTTCTATCTCAAAATATGGATCCAAAATATTTACCTAGCTGGAATTACAACCACTAAGGCATGAAGCCCCATCATCAAGTTGAGCCTTTTTTGACATCAATGCCAACACCTACATAGCCAACCACCTTCATACCATCGAACGTACAACAATCTCCTCCTTTTTTATTGATGGAGACATTACAAACTTCCCCCTCAACTTGGCATGGTTTTCTCTGATGCCAAATTTCTCCCCCTTTGACATCAGTGGAAAAGAAAACTTCACTTGCACTCCCCCTGAACCAATGCAACCTACTCTGCCATGAGTTCCTCCTGTTGAGTAGTTGCCACCTCCTACCAAGATGAAGTCATTTGGAGGGAGGAGTCACAAATCCTATTTGTTGCCTAAGATACTCAAATGGTTCTCTTGTAAGTGGCTTGGTAAAGATATATTCCAATTTCTCTTTAGTGGGCACATATACAAGTTTAACAGTATTGGCTGCAACTTGTTCCCTCAAGAAATGATACTTGATAGGAATGTTCTTGGTTTTTGAATGCATGAATGGATTTTTTGAGATGTTGATTGCACTAGTGTTGTCACACATTATTGGAATGGGATTAGGAAAATCTACCTGTATATCCTTTAAGTTTTTCTTCATCCATAGAATCTATGTAAAATAAGTCACAACAAGAATATATTCTGCTTCAGCAGTTGATAGAGAGATGGAGCTCTGCTTCTTGCTAACCCATGATACCAAGCAGTCACACAAAAAGAAAGTTGCACCAGAAGTACTCTTCCTGTCATATACACTTCCATCCCAATCTATATTTGTGTAGGCCTTCAGATTGAAGTATTTACTCATGGGATACCACAATCCATACTTTGTTGTATCTTGAATATATTTGAAAATTCTCTTTAAAACCACCACATGACTTTCTTGTGGACAAGCATGAAATATTGCCACAATTCCCACTTCTTGCATAATATCTAGCCTTGAAGCTGCCAGATACAGTAAGCTTCCTATCATCGATCTGTATTCAGCCTGATTTACCTGTGGCATTGCATATTCCTTGCATAGTTTACAACCTATAGTCATGGGTGTGCTAACATGTTCCCAATCCTCTATTCCAAATTTCTTTAAAGTTTCCTTAAGGTTATTGGATTGAGATATAAAAACTCCTTGGGGGCACTGAGTAATTTGCAGACCCAAGAATAAGGACAACTCACTAATCATGGGCATTTCAAACTTTGTTTGTATACAGTTCACAAACCAATGCCCTAGCTACTCCACATCGCTGCTAAATATGATGTCATCCACATACACAACTACTATCAGTAGATGATCATCTTCAGATTTTACATAGAGACAACTGAGTCTTTCGTACAACCTTGTTGCTGGATATACTTATCCATTCTTTCATACCAGGCTCTAGGAGCCTGTTTCAAACCATACAGAGCCTTCTTTAATTTGCATACAAGCCCTTCATCATAGGAGAGCATAAAACCTTCAGGCTACTCAATGTAAACCTCCTCTTCTAAGTCTCCATTGAGAAAGGTAGAATTTACATCCATCTCATAAACTTTGATGTTCTTGTGAATGGAAAGAGAAAGTAATATTCTTATGGCTTCTAGTCAGGATACTAGTGCAAAGGTTTCTTCAAAGTATACCCCTTTTATCTGGGCATACCCTTTGCAAACCAATCGAGCTTTGTTCATGATTACTTGACCATTTTCATTCAGCTTATTCTTTAAAACCCACTTGGTTCAAATAACATTTTTCTCTTTTTCTCTTGGGACAAGCTCCCATGTGTCATTCTTTTCAATTTGGTCTAGTTATTCATTCATGGCTTTAACCAAGAACTTATCTTCACTTGCTTGATAGAGTTTTTTGGGTTCTATTTGTGATAGTAGAGCCAAATTTGCATGTTATGTATTTCCCACAAGTCTACTTCTGGTCTAGACACCCTTTCTTTGATATGAAAGAATGTGATTCCCAGGGTGTTCCTTTTCCACATATCTGGAAGGCATTCTTGGCCTTGAAGATGTGCTTGCTTCCTCACCTTCGTTGTCTAAATTTGTTTCATTCAGATATGTGTTCCTCAACTCTAAACTCTCTTAATCATATGAGTCCAAGTTAATTTCAGAGGGTTCAGGTTGTGAGCCTACTTCATCAACCACTATGTCAATGCAGTCTTCTATCTTCCTTGTCCTCTTGTTGTAGCATTTGTACCCTTTGCTTCGAATATAGTATCCAAGCAATATTCCTTCATCAACACATGAGTCAAGCTTCCCAAGGTTCTTTTGATTTCTTTTAATGAAGCACTTTCTCCCAAACATCTTGAGGTGTTTAACTGATGTAGGTCTACCATTCCATATTTCATATGGAGTTTTGTCACTACCAGGCATGAGATGAGTTATGTTTGACAAGTATATTGTTGCCTAAGCTACTTCTTCCCTGAAGTGGTGAGTCACTCCTGCTTCATTCAACATTTCTCTGGCCATTTCTTGTATTATTTGGTTCTTCCTCTCCACAACTCCATTTTGCTGAGGATTTCTACCCATTGAGAACTGCCTTCTAATAACTTTCTCTTCACTGAATTCATCAAACTCTTTTGAGGTTAACTCTCCCCCTTTGCCTGATCATAAGAGTTTTATCTTTGAATCTTTCTCATTCTCTACCTAATCCTTCAACTTCTTGAAGTGACCAAATGCTTCCATCTTTTATTTTAGGAGGAGAATCCAAGTAGCCCTCGTGTAATCATCAATGAACAACAAGAAGTACCTTTATCCTTTTGAATTTTTTGTTCTTTTGGGGCCACAAATATATGTGTGAATAAGCTCCATAGGTATGGACAAGGATAAATCTTTCGGTTTGAAATCAGCTATAGTCTTCTTTCCAAACTAACATGAGTTGTAGATGGTGTTATCATACCTTGACAATTTAGGTAATCCTTTTACCACGCCTATATTGCATATCCTTATCAAAATGTCAAAATTCATGTGTTCGAGCCTCTTATGTCACTGTCATGCTTTGTTGGTTTTGCTCAAGTAACAATTGACCCTTGAGTCATCAAATACATAAATGTTATTGTGAGTCCTTACTACCTTCTCCACTAGTTTTCCATTTTTTATATTCTGGATTTCACAATCTTTATATCGGAAGGTCACATCATGGTCATTGTCACACATCTGGATAACACTTAGCAAATTGTGTTTGAGGTCTTCCACAGAGAGCACATTCTGTGCTTTTTTCTTCTGATCAAGATCGATGACCCCAATCAAAGGTAGTAGTTGTTCCAGCCACCACTCCCTTTTCTTTGATTCTTGCTAGAGTGTTGTTGCCAAAGGTGACATTGCATCCTCTGTCTTTTTCTTTTAGTGAAAAAAACTTGCTCTTCAGGGAAAATTTTAAGGATGGAATTTCTTTAAAAGTTTAGAAACCTTGACAGTCTCACTAGTACATAATATGAAATTTGTAAAATGTTTGACAACGTTTTTGTAAAATTATTCAAATTTCTAATAATTTTGTATAGTCTCTTTATAAAATCTTGGCAATTTTTAAGGTAAAACAATTTTATACTATAAAATTTTGACAAATAATTTTTAGAAAAAATGGAAATTAATGAATCGTTTTTTTGGAAACCCCATAGAAAATTAGCTCACTTGCGAATATTAGCCCCTTAAATTTTCCTTGTTGCTCTTGTCTCCCGTCATGTGTTTCGAACAACCATTGTCTACATACCATTTGTTTTATTTATCATGCATTGATAAGGTGAGCCCACATGGCATGCTATTTTTGGCCTTTTGTTTCTAACTTCTTTTATCCTTTTGTATGTGAGTCTATCTGTCAATTTGAGATTTAGACAGGTATTCAAACCTGCTTCTACACTCACTGGCCTTGTGCCCAAAATTATTAGATTAAAAAATTCAACTTCGCTTTGTAGGGGAGTGAAGGCATTCTAATTCCTAAAAGATGAATCTTGTGACTTAGCAGTATTGAGTGAATTAAACTTGATATTTTCATCTCTTTCAACTTTAACACTTCTACAATTAATATCTTTGTGTCCAAATATATGACACTTGTAGAAATGGCCATAAAATAAGTATGCATGCCTATTGTCAAAAACATTATGAGGTTTATCAGAGAAATACCTTGGTCAACTGTCTGTTTGACTCGTCCTCCATTTGTGGTCTCCTATTTTTCCAGATGCTCTTATGTCTTCATGAACTCCTTCATGATGATTCCTCCTATGACTCCATGGTTCTTCAACTCCTGCAGACCTGAAGTTTATTTTCTTCTTCCTGATAGAATATTCTTGTTCCTTTGAGTATCACATTCTGGTTCTGATTCTTGAGGGCCTTTGACAGCTCAGAATCTGATTTAGTCTTCTAGTCCCTTAAGCAAATCTCTCACTTAGACCCTTCTTGATCTTTGCTTTCTCAAGGTTGGTTCTTAGAGATACCGCCTCTGCTTCAAGATATTGACAATTTTCTTCCCATTCTTGAATCATATCATGAAGTACCTCTTCTTTTCAGCTAGCTTCCTCCATCTCAACCTTTAAACATAAAAAATCATCTTTGTAGATTTTTTAGGTCGTTTCCCTTTTCAACTTGAGCACCTCATGTTTCAGCTGCTTGTTCTCCTCTTCTAGCTTCTCACAATTTCCTTTTTCTCCTTTTAGTATAAGAGCTAGAATATCCTTGCTATTGATAGCCTCTTCAAGTTTTTCTTTTTGATATGAAAACTCTTCATTATTTGAGTTATACATTCCTTCTTCTGCATGTTGCAACTATTACTTTAGCTGCTTATTTTTCTTCCTTGATTTCTTCAACTCATCAAGGGCATTCATGAGGTCTCCCTCAAGATCTACCACTCCTTTCTCTTCTTCCTCTTCAGAGTCCATAAGACCCTACTTCTTGGATTTTGTTTCGAGGGCCAGAAGAAGATACTCATTTAACTCATTTTTTGATGAGCCTTCACAATCTGATTCCAGGTCTAAATTGTCCTCTTTGGAATAAAAGCCCTTCTTCTTGTACAATTTCTTCTTCGGAAATGACTCTGACTTATTTCTAAATTACAGACTTTCTTCTCTTTCAGTCCCCTCTTTGTAAAGGCATTTGGAAGAGAAATGTCCAACTCTTCCACATTCGAAACACCTAAAGGGAAACTTGCCTTTATATTTACCAGAACCTCACTTAAGTTTCCTGGTTAGTTGAGCTAGATCTTGATCAAATTCATTACTAGTGATCTGAAAATCACTTGTGAGTGACCTCAGTTAATTAATTAATGAATGAAGGTATTGCAGACTCAGGTGCTGGTGTGTGTCTATGTTATCTTAGGCAATGGATCGATAAGATTGAAAAATAAATAGACACTGGAAAATGGAAAAAAGTAAGAGAAACAAAACAAGCATAACAGAACACAACAAATTAATAAGGAGTTCACCCAATCCTCCTGGGCTACGTCTCTGGTCCAGCTTTCAATGGTGGCCTTCTTTTATTGTGTCTTCAAGAAGATTTTTTACAATGAGGAGCTCAATTTGAGTCTCCTGAAATAGATGATTCTTAGTAGGGTGGTTCTTGGATTCCCCAAGCCACTGGACTGCACAGACTCTTCCTTACCAAGTCTCGACCTCAACTGGTCTTGATGGGATGAGTCCAATTTGGTACTCATTTCCCGATAGATATCCTCACAGGGATTTCTTGAACCTCTCAAGCCTTTTGTCTACTCGATGTTGCCTTAGCTCTATAGGTTAGCTTGGCTCTCTACGTCTGCTTCTGTCTCTTCTGTCTCGCTGTCTCCTTCTTCTCTTCTCATTGTCCTCTTCTTTCTTACAGTGATTTTCTCTCTGTTCTTTGTCTGTGCGTTGATGGCTTAAACCCAATACGTCACATGATTGTTCACTTCCTCTTCCGCCTCTTCAGATCACCTGCTACTATTCGCTTGGAATTCCCTACCTTTGCATGATCGCCACTGTGTAACGTCTCACAGGGAAGTGGCCACTTGTCCTTTCACGAACTATGCCAGCTCTTCCTCAAATGGTTTTGTATTTCGGTTACTCTATGTAATGATTCATCCGCCAACTCAATGGTCAAATCGGACTTCAGACTTTTATATGTCGTCACTTAATTCTACCTCCAGATCTGGTCATTTATTGGGTGCAATCTCCCCCGTTAGATTTGAAGCCCCCAGATCCTACGGTGTTCACTCTTATCATGCGGTTGACTTTCTCGGAAGTTAGCCCGCGATGAGAGGTGGTTTTCTCTCTCATCCACCAGACACGCGTCATTTGTTGTATGGAATCACTGGGTCTCCTGACAATTCCGCTTACCGCCCAAAACGCCTTCGATATTCCCTCAGTTTTGGAGCATGGGACCCACCTTTCTCTTTAGCGCTTTTCCCACAGTTTTCAGCTTTCCATGTGACCGAGTGCTCGGGGCCTTTTCATTTCGAGGGGTTTTGCCCAGCGATTATCACTTAGCGCTAATCGCGCATCGGAAATGGCCTCCATTTTCTAATTCAGAATTCCTAACTGCTAGTTTGTGTCACTGCGCGGTCTCCATGGGCCTCGGTCAGCACGCTTTCACCGAGGTCCTCGTCGTTCCTTGTTGGCTACAAACTGCCACTGTCCAGAGGTCCTTCCTGATAGCTCTTTTTCACAAGTTTTTGAAGTCTGTCCTGATTTGATACAGTCATATAACTCTAATAATTTTCATGCATCCAATTCGGATCAACTAGAGTAGTCTTGATGAACTTTTTTTTCATTGCCCTTATTGGATACTCTGAGTGCAACTTCCTTTGGTTCATATTTCTCCATTCCTATTCTCATCTCATAGGTTGTAAGAGTAACATGTAACTTATCCATCTTGAGATCCTTTAGGTTGACCATTTCCTCTATAGTTGAGATTTTAGCACTAAATCTCATGGGTAGAGATCTTAATACCTTTTAAACAATCAACTCTTCCTTTACTTCCTCACCAAGTCCTCTAATAATATTAACTACTTCATGAACTATGAGGAAGTACTAAGCTATGTTTTCATTCTCAGTCATATCCAATCATTCAAACCCCATTCTGAAAACCTAAATTTTTTCTTGCTTCACTTTATCATCTCCTTCATGACACTGGTTAAGCTTCTCCCACATCTCATAAATAGACTTACAGTGCATAACCTTCATGAGTTCTGACTGACTGAGACCAGCAAGAATGGAATGCTTGTATTTACCATTGCTTAGATACAGTTACTTTCCATCTTCATCTATGGGGGGAATATTTGGGACATTGTAATTTACTAGTACTGAGGTCCACAAATTTACCCCCAAGGACATAAGATATGCCTCCAATTCTTACTTTCCAAAATGCATAATTGGCTCCATCAAAGACTGGTACCCTAATTGAGTAAACTTCTTGACTCTCTTTCCTATTCATAATTCCTTAGGGATCTCCCTTCCAGTGGTTAAGTTGTTAAAAGGAACTTGGCTCTCATACCGATTGTTGGAATTAGGGAATTGCTGGGGGGGTGAATCAGTAATTTAAGAAACTCTTTATTTTATTTTCTTACTGTTCTTATAGTTCCTTCTTATGTTCTTTCATATGTGAAATCATTCATTCATAAATCAGTAAATCTTATAAACTTTCAAAACACATACTCAAACAAAAATATCATGACTAGCATACATTTGACACAATGTTTTCACATGGAAACCCAGAGGGAAAAACCCACCAATTTGATGTAATTTAAGAAACAACTTAATTAAATTTGTGTGTTTGTGAGCACCCACTCACTGGAAGCACCAACTCCCTTTTTTTTAGTAAGTACCAACTTTCCAAGAGGCACCAACCTCTTTTCTTTAGCAAGAACCAACTTTCCTAGAGGCACAAACCTCTTTTGTTTAGCAAGCACAAACTTTCCTAGAGGCACCAACCTCTTAAGTGTGAAAACACCAACTTGTCACTGCCACTTTTTTACTATTTAATAAAATTTTCATACTGAAAAAAAAAGGCATACAAATTACAAGTAAAATGCCAACTTAATGGTTGTCTACAAATTTAACTTTTGCACTCTGCTTTCTGAATACTTGTGGAAGTCTTCCTCTTGCTGCTCACTGCAACACTTTCTTTGTGCTCTACTTTCTCTGCTCATGGCTCTCCAATGTTTCACCACAACACTACCCTTGCAACACTCTGCGCCAATTCACAACTCACTGTTCTACTCTCTACTCAGGGCTCTCCACTATTTCACCACATCACTACCCTTGCAATACTCTTCGCCAATACACAACTCACTTCTCTTCATTCTCGCAAGTATGCTCACACTCCCCATTCGCTCAATGGAGGTTCATAGTTTTCTTCATGTGCTACTCTTGGCTTGATGTAGTCACTGTCATCATCAATTCTTCCCACGCATGTACCCTAGGCATGGCACCCCATTCTTCCGCCAATTTATGCAAACTTTAGTTCATTCGTTGAATTAGAATCATAAGGATGGACGATGATCACTTCTATGTCATACATATGACTCTCCATGACGTATATTAACTCTCATCCCTCCTTACATATTTCTCTGAGGCTCCCCATACTTCTTTATGGTTCACTAAGATATACCTATACATCGTCATGGAGTCTATGTTTTGCATTTATTTGCAATGCATGCACGGGAGGTGTTTGGCCATCAACCTTATAGTTCTGCATTAAAAAAAACAACTACTGATTCATACATATTAATGGCACCCTGTACCATCATATTAGAGCTTTTCATCACATTGTTGTGTAGTGGTGTAACACTATGAAATAGTTTATTGCTGACCTCTGAACAAGCCTAGCCCCTTTTACATTAGACCCCTACTATATCTCCACCATAAGACTTGGTTCAATGACCGAATGCCAATCATATCAGAGCCCCCTATATCGACGTTTTTCATTTGTGGTCAATGTGCCAGCAACCACAAACCTACAATCGTTGACCTCTGATTTTTAAGCTCCTTTCCTTCAGCCCTTATCACAGACTTCTCACCATAGGACCGAGGGAAGTGACCGAGGGATTGGCCTTAAGGTGATAAGTCTTCCAGTACTCTACCAGGGGCCTTTTATTCCCTTATAAAGTGCCACACCCTTGGTTTCTTGTCTTTCCTCTAGACCATGCACTTACAACATCAAAGCCCCTTATCGATGATTTCCACTTTGTGACAATGTGTTATCTATCACATATTGTTGATCGTTGATTGTCGATTGGAACATCTGTTCAGCCCTAGCCCTTAGTTCCCTTAAGCCTTCGCAACCACCTGTTATCTCGCATCCTGCATCCTGGTGAAATTTCATTGTGGCACATAAGCCAACCATTGCCAAACTCTAATTCTTCGAGACCTCTGATTGGCTTGGACCTCCGATTACGATTCACCAGGACCTATGATTAATCAGGGCCTTTGATCTTCGATATTTGATATTCCTCACTGCACAAGGCCTAAATGATATTGAACTTCAGCAGGACATATCTCTCAAACCACAAGTCCATTTCTAGACTTTGGTATATCATTGGAAAGATCTTCCAGAGAACTGTCCAATGAAAGGAGTATGATTAGCCACTAATCCCATATTCTGCCAAAAAATATGTCTCCAAATTCTTTACCTAGTTGGAATCACAACCACCAAGGCATGAAGCCCCATCATCGGGCTGAGCCTTGTTTGACATCAATGCCAACAATTACAAAACCACCCACCTTCATACCATAAAATGTGCAACAAAAAGATCATAACTACCTTTAAAATAAATCCCAACCCAATATCCCTGAATATTATTAAAAATATTCCATCCCTACCATCCACCTATTAATTATTGAATATTAAATTAATATTATGGAATTATTGTTCTAAAATTGATCAAGGAAAATTTTAATCATGGAAATTCATCTTAAAGTTTAGAAAATTAGGTGAATATTATTAGTCCATAGTATGCAAAACCTACAAAATTTTGATGATATTTAGAATAATATTCAAATCTCTAATGATTTTACATAGTCTCTATAAAATTTTGGTTATTTTTAAGGTAAGCAAATTTTGTACTAAAACCTGGACAAATCATTTTTAGAAAAAATAAAATTATCTAATAATTTTCTTTGGAAAAAAGCATGGAAAATCGGTCCACTCGTGAATATTAGCCCCTAAAATTGTCCCTAATACCGATTGGCATAATAATACTTTAATAAACTAACATATCCTCAAGATGGCTGAAAGGAAATGCCAAAATCAATTGTGGATGGACACATGGAACAAGGCATAATATTTGTGCTATCTCTACCATAGAGTTATTATTAAAGAAGAAGCTCATCGTCAAGTTTGTGGAGTGTTTGTGAGTGAAGATCGCATTCTCAACTACCTTTGGTGGCTTTGGGCTTCAATTGTACATACAAAATGTGAATGTGGATGCTAGTAATGGAAAAGGAGGTGGGACTAACATGGTAGTGGTCAAGAACATTGTCAAGTGAGGCTGGTTGATAAGAGATGAAATTTTCATTTGAAAAAGGAAAAGGAGAGATTGACATTCTTACACTCTAAAAAAATATTATCCCACTCAAAGAACGAACAAGACAACATATCTCAAAATCCATTAGTGTTGGTGGGAATATCAATGAACTGCCTTTTTAGGTCATTTCCTAAAGCATGTTATGTTTAACACAACAATTATACAACAAGGAATAAAGGTTAGTGTCTATCATATTTTATATATTCTAAGTAATGCGTCCCTTATTAAGTTGTAATGATTATATGTAGCATGTGTGATCTTCATATGTAATCAGCTAGAGCCAACTAAAGGAAAAATTATTTGTGCCTATGATTTAATCATGTATTTTGTGTGTTGACATAAGAGAAGTGCATGATACTACCTTTTGAATATGTGTTGACATTACTGAGGATTGAAATGTCGATTTCCGACATGATCAATAACACATTGTATACTTGTCAAAGGATCTTAGCTTGAGTGGTTTGGTAAACAATTTGTTTCCCTAGTTTCTTGGGTTCAAGTCTCGAGAGACATGTTGTAATTGAATTTTTCATGACATTTATGAAATAGTTATATCTAGTGTAATAATGGCAGTCAATATGTTGAAGTTACCAATTCTCCAAAAATTCTCATTCTGTTTAAAAAAAAAATACAATGTATATAGGAATAAATTACATAGGCATATTCTCAAGTTTTTTATTGACTATTGTGGGTAATGTGAATGTGCTCCAGATAGAGTATGTGTGGTTTATCGACACCAAGGAAAATGAACAAGGCATTCATGGGGAATTTTTATTTCAGCTAATATGAAACCTTATCATGTTAGAGAAAGTTAGACAATTGGTGAATGAGGACATTGATAATATATAATGCAAGTCTTAAAAATCCCATATATTTTGAATGTTGTCAACATTGGCTTTCAACTTGGTGAAAGAAGGGTGATGTTATCACCCTGTGAGGGTTCAAGTCACTCTAATTAAGTTCATTATTGTTGCATACATATTCTTATGATAGCCATTAGAGCCCTCACATAGCAAGTTAGACAATTAGTGAAATCTTATCATGTTAAAGGAAGTTAGGTAATTGGTGAATGAGGACATTGATAATAGATATTGAAAGTTGTTGGGCTCCAAAAATGGCACTCATTACCATACATTTTTCACTTATGCTTCCATTATTTCGCTCACTATTCATCACCTTGTCACTCCATTTTCCCTACTATTCACCATTAATGGGTCTCATTTATATTTTCCAAATATTGTTTATTTTTAAGCATTTTTGAGAGAAATTCTTGATTAAATATTAGAAAATAATATATTTTACTTTATATATGGAAAGTGGGTTGTTTTAGTGACATGTGTAGGTTCCAAGGAAGCTTCCAAGACATCTTTATGTGGCCATCAATGATCAAATTCGAATTTGAAAAGATAAGCTTCACGGAGGAGATCATGGAGGATAGGGTTATGTGTCATCATTGGTTGAGAAATATGTGGATCAAAGGAGAGAATAGTGGGTCTATGTTTATGAGGTTGTTATCTTAGTTTTTGTATAAATAGGAGCACCTCCTCCATTCCAAAGGGGAGGACTCTTAGAGCATTGTATCCAATTGATGATGGAATAGAATGAGGCTTCATTTTTCATATATTTCCATTATGTAGTTTTAGATATAAATTGTGTGAATGTAGGATATGAATTTATGTAGTTTTAGATATAAGTTTTCTTAATGTAGTATATGGAATAATTTGTCTTGTTCTTAAGAGAATTGAGCTCACTCTAAAAGGATGAGAGAAACATGTTATTTCATATTAGATCTGATTTCATTTAATTGCTTAGATGTTTGATGTTTGAAGATTTGTTTGATATTTATGAATGAGTTTTAAATTTGAATCTTATCAGCATAGGAGAGGACAACTAAGGGTCTAAGTTAGACTCTCTCTCTCCATTTGATGATAATTAAAATTCATTATTTTGCTTTTATGTTTCAAGTATCATATGAGGAGATACCAAGAGTCTAAGTTAGGCTCTCTCTCCAATGATTTATATGGTAATTGAAATTCATTCTTTTGTTTTTATGTTTTAAGTCATTTCATTTCTTATGCTCATGAATGACTCTTAGTTTAGTTTGGATTAGTACATGAGAGGACAATCAAGAGACTAAGTTAGTCTCTCTCTCTACTTGAATCTAAACAATAACTAAGTTCATTTTCTTGTCTTTATTTCAAGTTTCTGGTTTTAGGAATGATTTCTCTATGATACTGTAGGGAAGGACAACCAGGACCTCCTTAGTTAGGAGCCTCTTCCCTTGCATATTATATTGAATCGTAAATAATTTAGTTAGACATAGGTTAGTTGCCTACTCCTGCATATATTGTGATGGCATCATCACAAGCTTACGAGTTTCCCTGGTCGATAATTTATGCAGCAATTTAAGTCCAATAAATTGCCCAACAAAAGTCTTAAAAATCCCAAATATTTTGAAAGTTGTTAATAGTGTCTTGTTAGCTTAGTGAAATAAGAGTGATGTTACCACCTTGTCAGGATTCAAGTCTCTTCAATTAAATTTATTCTTATTGCATACATATTCTTATGGTAGCCATTAGAGCCAAGTAAAAATCCAATAGATTTAATGAAGTAAATACCCCTACTAATAACTTCTTAGATAAAAGATTTTAATTCAAATATCATAAAATAAGTACAATGATAATATAATTTCATATATTAAGGAATGGAGAACTTGCCATATCAAGATAATCAAGGACTAGGAAAAACATATATGAATGGGAGAATCATGACTGCAAAACAAGCTTTTACACCATCAATGTGATTGGCCCACCCAGGAAAACGGAACATTTAAATGTCCATATCCCATGAGAAAATGAAAGTTTCTAATAAAATTGAAGAAAAGTAAATCCAACTTATAAGTGTTAATATAAGTTTATCAAAATGATTTACCAAAATATGAGAAAGGAAGCATTTCTTCTACACACATTTGCATGGATGTCAATATTAAAAATGACTATAATGATAAAATACACCATGATCATGCAATTTATAAAGGGTTTGGTGCTTTTGGTCAAAAGGGGAGAATAATGTATGGATGTTAGGCTTAGTGCATTAGGCGAAAAAAATCATTATAAAATTTTATTTTTAATTGTTGTTTCATATTATCACGTTGTATTTCATTGTTTTCACCTTAAAGATCAATCCACATCCAAATTAATGATAGGGAAAAGGAGACATGTTAGCTTCTTAACCATTTGATTTATAACCATAAGATATTATATCATTTGACACATGTACACATGTTGTAGTGTTATATAGCTAGGTAGTATGAAAAACCTCAAGCAACAAATAAACATGCCTTAAATGAAGGATTTAGTACCATGTGTTCTACTTAAAAAAACTGCAAAACAATAATGTTCTACGTGCCTTTTGGAAAAAATTATGATGATATGCAATGTAGAATTGTATGTTTATGTGATTAACTACACTACTTTTTAGTTGGAGATATGTTATAAGGCGTTGAATCACATAATATACGTCATTGGTTACACCATTGCTTTAGTTGGAATATTTGTTGTTTTGGCCAAGTTTTTAAGTTTTATCTTGTATTAGTGAGATGAATCTATACTTTGTTTCAAATATTTATGATGTGTAGGTTGTTACATTTAATGTCAAATTATCACATTTATATAAACTATCATTTTTGGAAATCAAATTTGTAATGTGATTTGTTAAGCTTTAAGTATTTTTTTATTTTTGATGTACACAACATAGATTTCTAACATTATGCTCTGTGGACTTAGCACATTTTTTGCAATTTCCATTTATTTTTACATTGTTTACACATCATTTTTTGTTATGCATTGGTAGAGTTGGTTAGTTGCATCACAATAAGGCTTCACTTCAAGGAAATTACATCTAATTTTTTGGGTTCCCTTAATTTTAGAGCCCCAAAAAAAATGTAAAATAAAAGGTATTATTCCCCTAGGGACAAAATAACTCCCAAAGGAATCACTACTAATGGGACCATATCTCGCTCTGGAAGGATAACTATTACAAGTGAAAGCAACCTCATGTGCAAGAAAAAATTATGAGGAGAATTATATTAGTAGGGACACTTTTCCCTTATGATTGGTACCATTGAAAAAGTTTGAGCCTTTGGGAAATGTAATTCAACCTAATGAAATATTTCCCTAAGGATTATTGGACCCTCAAAAAACAATATTACCCATTTTACATTGTAGCCACTTGTATACCACATGTGGATGATTGTCTCGAGCTTAGAGTAGCATAAATTGATTGGAAGTAAAATAGATATGGGAGGAAAGTACCCAAATACAGGTTGTGAGATTTGGTTTTGTCCCACACCAAATACAAATCTAGCAGGGGATAGGGACATTAAGAAACCAGGTAAACTAATCAGGGTTGTTTGGAACCAGTGGTATGCCCCGAAGAGAGAATGGAAAATTTTGAAAGCGTTGGTCCTGATCAAACTTGTTGGTGGTAATGAGGAAATTCTGGTGGAAGCCCTATAAAAACTTAGAGAAGATGATCCTACCTCCACCATTATTAAGGGTTTGTCGTCACCAACTCTCTAACAACAAAATAATGAAAAACGATTTTGAAAAGTATCACCCACCTGAATGAGAAAATGGTCAATAGGGTTAGTCAAAAGAGGATTTTCATTGGCTCGTGTAATTTTTTTGACCACTTTGAGGAAAAGTTGTTACTTCCCCTTTAAACAATAAACAATCCTCCTAAGCTCTTCTCGGTATAAGTCCTTCTGTAAAGCAATTATCCTATGTCTCTATAATGGTAGACCCTCCTCTTCTAGAGGAATGTTTTGAATTCACTGAGAATGATGGATGTTTTTTCATCCAAAATGAATAAATATGTTTAACTATAAAACAAGACACCATTATGTCCAACTAGACTCAAACTGAAGAGCACACTGTTAGAAAATTATATATTATGGAGCAATGGAACACATAAAATGTTGCAGAAATATAAACACAGAAAACGCACAAAACAAGAGAGACACAGATATACGTGGTTCACCCAGTTTGGGCTACGTCCACCCCGAACAGCCAGTCCTTCCTTTCTATTATCCAGCAAAATGAAGAGACACAACCTACAGCAAATTCGCTGTAATATCCTCTGTTTTCTCTCACAGTCTCACCTCTCTGTTTCTCGCTCACAGAATACACATCTATCTCACAGCCTCAAATACAATACCCTCATACAAAGAGAGGGGTTGCCTCCTAGGGCAAAAAACTCTAAACGAAACATAAGTTCTACCGTCAAATCATCCGCCTAATGAACGGCCCAGATTGAGTAGAAATTACTATACTTTTACAAGGCAATTTTACAGTTGTTTTTAGCTTCGGGGGCGCTGCCCCCGAAACCCCCCGCCAGGGGGGGCTCCCAAAGGTCGCAGTCGCCCCCCCCTGGACCCCCCCTGCAGCGAATATTTTACGGGTGGCGTTGCCGCCCCCATTTCAAACTGGGGTCCTATGTGGCGATACCTCTGAATATAGAAGATAATTAGGCTCCACACCCAATGCACACCACTAGAAAAGCTCAGAGACAATAACAAGAAAAACAATGGATATGTGGGTCTTTTGAAGATCATCATGGGATTACGATGGACTAGGTCTAATCAACAAAGGTAACAAAAATAATTATTCTAACCTTCCTATACCATACTTTACTGGCATATGTGACCTCACAATTAACATATATTCAGCTCATACGAGCATTGATATGGAAATGTAAAGTCTATCTCAGGGACCATAGCAACATCCCACCTATAGTCACTTAGGTATGTTTCCTAAATAATGGCTACATACAATTGAACCATTGGGGGGAAAATCATGGGTTGATACCACAAACGTGGGTATGGAAACTAAGCTTAAAATTTCTAATGGATTTCTTAGAGCTAATTGTGTCCTTAAGGGATCCACACACATGTAGTAATCCTAAAAACAAAAGAAACAAATGGAGAGGGGACACCACTTCACTTGTTACTAAAGCTAAATAATGCTTGACTCTCATGTTAGACGAGCTTCCCAGTAAGTGATATTCAAAAATGGATTTTAGTCACTCTCTATTGATCTCTTGTCTTGATTTTGATGGCCTTAGAGATTTTAATCTCTAATCGTATAAATATCCTTACACCATTATCTATGGTTGGTTTTGTACAAATGAAAAATGTCTAGATTGATTTTATTAGAACTTGTTTTTAATGGCTATTATTATCCAAGGGCATGGATTTAAATCTTGATGATTTTTACAACTCTTCACGAATCCAAATATATTCTATTGAAATGAAAAATGCAAACATTTCCATTCAATTAACACTATCTATGGAAGGGAAAGAGAGGCCTACTCCTCCTTAATCACAATTCAAAGATATCACACTCTCTCATTGAATGCTCCAAATCAATCAAGTATTTTAAAGACAAATATAACTTTTATAGGCCATTTTGTCTCATTTGGTCAATAGGCCTACAAAATGGATCAATAAACATCCATGAGCACCTTTTCCTCATCCCTACACAAAGACCTAAGAATGAGTCTCTCAAATCCATGAGTTTCTAAGCTTTACTACTTCATTCTAGTGCTTTTAAGACCCAACGCACCCTGTCCCTTTAGGGACCTACGTTTAGCAATAGGTTTCTCAGTTCTGCACCTACTGTGAGAAAAGAAGGTTTGTCCTTGTTGGGGGTGTACTGAATCTAGAAATTCAGTAAAAAAAAGAATCTTGAAGCTTCCTCTTCTAAAAGCCTCCAAGAGTTGTTACAACCATTTACCTTGGATAAGAACTTCGAATCCTATCTCATCCTACCTTGGAGTTTTTACCTCTTATTGCTTGAGCTCATCCTCCCATCAAGAGTGGATCTCAAGCCTAAATTGGTAAATGGATAATAATTCCTAAACTACCATCCTATCCTATAGATTTACTGCCATTCATAAGCTAGAGGTTCGATTTTGGATACTAATCATACCCTTATGTTGTTTCTTTGATCATAAGAGAATTATCATTCCCATGAAATAGCGTGGCTTTGAGTTTTACATTATGGAAAAGAAGGGTAAGTCAACTTGGGAGGATCTCTACAAGATCTTTTTCCACTTTTGGTTGTAAAGTCTCTCCCTTTCATATCAATACAAAGAGTATATTGTTTTCCTACATGTGTTATTTTATGTTTATATACATGTGTTTCAATGCTACGATGATCCATTGAATAGAGTGAATGTATAATGCTACACAAATTCCATAGATCTTTGGCTTGTGTTGTTTGTTTGTGCAGATTCTAGTTATAGTGTTAAAAGCTATGGTTGGAGCTGATAAGCCTAGAAGAGAGAAGATCTTGCGATAGTAAGCATATTTCCATTCTCCAATTCTTATAAGGAGAAATTTATAGTCTTTGATTTATGTTGTTTTAAGACCAGTCTGCTAGGTCTAGGGAAGATACTTCTTTCCATAGTCGTAGATTTTGTATAACAAATTGGTGACTCCATTTGTGACACATGCGGATATTGGAACCGTTCAACTAGTGGGCTCTTCTTATCTTCATCATGTAGGAGATCCATAACAGGAACCAACAAAAATATAGGTTGTTGTAGTAGGATGAGAGGTACTACAAGATCTCAATGTGGTCGAGACCCTTGTAGAGGTTGAGCATCATATGGAAGGGTTGACCCATGGCAAGCTAAGACTAGGGTCAGTGATCTCCCTATGAGACTGCAACAAAAAACTATCGGCATGTCTAGCCACATCACTCGGCTACATATAAGATGTCTCGTGTAGGGGCGTGCTACCATGAGCACTATGATTAGTCTACTAGGAGGCTTATAGCCATATTTTAACTACATGTATATTTTAGGTTGTGTGGCCACATGTGTCTCAAGAAAGTTTTTTGTAAAACCAAAAATATGATATATGTAACTATATTCAATGTTTCTTATGGTTCTATTATTCCTTTCAATGTGATATGATATTTATTGAATTAATTTACATGTGTCGTAAATATCCATCTAAAACATCATTAGCTAATGCATCTATCAATGTATTTAGATTTCTAGAAATATGTTGATACTGAATGAAATCAAAATATATTTCCAAAAGGAAAACCCTCATGAACATGCGAAACATAGTTGGAATTATAACTGAATAGACATTAGTCAATTGTAGCACTACAGGTTGTGAGTCAAGTCTTATAACTATACTAGTTCCACATTGAAGTCATTATGTTTCAAATCATGATACTCATTCCGTGTTGTTGATGGGGGGTACATCAATGCCCTCTTGTGATGGGTTGCTTCCTGTCAACATCAACTCATTATCCAGGAAGTTGACTTAGGAACTCTTCCTTCAGTACCTTGGGGCTTGCATACATCAATTACAAGCTTCCACTCTCTCGGCGAGAAATTTTCATCATTGACCTTGAACCGACAGATTATGTGTGGTGTTCAATTTAAACTCAAACATTCACATCATATGGATTGTATTGCAGTACCTTCAAAGCCATTAACCTTCATATGGTCCTGATGATGAACCACACTTGTTGGTTTGAAACGCGTCGACCAAAAATTTCTCTTATGTGATTTCCACCGAAAGACTTTTCTTAAGCCATTAATATCATCAATGATTTCTCTCATATCTATTAATGACTTACATTATTTGACGGTAATCAGATGGTGTATACCATGTTCGACTTCAACTCCTTTATTCACATGGCTAGATTGGTACGTTGGAAAATCGAGTGAATGAGATAGATTACCCTGTATCTAGTTCCATCCATCCAGGGTGTGATTTCAAGATTAATGCGAGATTACAAAGCATGATGGCTATGATCATATAGACATTCATCCAATCATGGGTCCACCCTTTTTCATTAGTGGACATGTCTTCTTGATCATTGTACATGTAATATTAGCTTATGTGCTAAGCATGGGTATGCCTCCCTCAACAAATATATCATGATGTAAATGTATTGTAACAGATGATGATTCGACCAGTTGTTCTTGATCCTAACTTGTCACAAGGTAAAAAAATTCAGTCATTAGTTTCCATTTCTCACTTTGCGCTTTAGGGGAAATCTTTTATAGTCCATTTTGTCACATTTGGTCAATAGGCCTACAAACTAGATCAATCAACATCCATGAACACATTCTCATCATCCATACACAAAGCACTAAGAATGACTCTCTTAAATCCCTAAGTTTCTGACCTTAATTTTTTCATTCATGTGCTTTTAAGGCCCAGCACACCCTAGACCTTTAGGGACCTACTCTCAGCAACATGTTTCTTGATTCTACACCTGCTCTTATCAAAGTAGGTTTTCCTTGCTGGGGGTGCGTTAATTCTAGAAATTCAAGAAAACTAAAAGGAATCCCAAATCTTCCTCTTCCAGAATCGTCCATGAGTTGTTACAACCATTTACCTTTGATAAGAAATTTGAATCCTATCTCATCCTACCATGGAGTTTTCACCTCTTATCCCTTGAGCTCATCCTCCCATCAAGAGTGGATCTCAAGCCTAGATTGGTAAATGAATAAGAATTCCTAAACTACCATCTTGTCCTATATATTTACTGCCATCCATAAGCTAGAGGTTGGATTTTGGAGACTAATCATAACCTTATGTTATTTCTTTAATCATAAGATAATTATCATTCCCATGCATTAACGTAGCTTTGTTGTGTACACTATTGCAACGAAGGAAAATTCAACTTGGGACAATCGCTACAAGATCAACTTCCACTTTTGGTTGTAAATTCTCTCCCTTTCATATTAATAAAAAGAGTATACCATTTTACTACATGTGTTATGTTATGTTTATATGCATGTGTTTCCATGCTATGTTGATCCATTAAATAGAGTAATTGGATAATTCTACATAGATGCCATATATTTGGCTTGTGTTGTTTGTTTGTTTAGGTTCTAATTATAGCGATCAGAGCTATGGTTGGAGCTAAAAAGCCAAGAGGAGAGAAGAGGTTGGAATGGATCAAAAGTAAGCATCCTTCCATCCTCCAATTATTATAAGGAGAGCTTTATAGTATTTTATTTTTATTGTTATAGACTAGGCCACTAGGTCTAGGGAATATACTTCTGCCCACAGTCATAGATTCTGTATAACAATAATATACAAGTTTTCTTATCCAATACAACATTACCGATGAATTTTGAAAACACAAGCACACAAAATAGAGAACTGAACTTTGTTGTAAATAAAATGTGAATATTTACTTATCAAGTGAGGAGAAAAAACACACATAACTAACCAAGAAAGAAAGTTCAAGGCCGTAGAACAATAGGGCCATCTAAGAATCTAATCCCTCCAATGTCACTACAAAGAAACATGCCCAAAGGAAAAAATTAAACATCTAACACAAACACTTGATCATCCTAATGATAACTTGGACACACAAGAAAAGAGTACTAATTAGACAACCATATCAAGCAACAGACACTAAAGACCATGTTTGGATCACCTCTCACCAAACAACTCAGTCAAGCACCCAAATCAAAATATGAAATCCAGTCACACTATGAGAGACCCAAATCTACAAGATCTAGTGAGATCTATTGACAAGAGGGACTTATATATTTTATCACAAAGAAATCCATTCATCTAGTACCTCTTAAATCCAAGAAAAAATTGAATCACGAAGGAAATACCTAAACCTAACCCAAAAAGGCCTCTTATAGACATCATTGCTCTATGACAAAGTACATTGAACAATTGAGGGGATAATACCACTCCATGTAGGATTGCAATGAGTCATGAAGGTAATACTATGACATGATCAACAAGGGGACATAGCAATGAAGGGTTTGAGCAAGGTTTTCTGACTAAAACAAGATCAAATAAATAATATTAAGGGTGTGTTTAACTCAAAAATGACACAAATAAGATAATAAACACTAGAGAATACTCAAGGAACAATTAAAAACAAGAATTAACGAGGATTTCTGAAGATATGTGAAGTCTCCAATTGAGTTTTCAATTTTGTTAACTAGATTTCTCCCCTTGTGGATAAGAGCTTACACTCTATATGTATTCACAATATCTATAAAGATATACAAGCCAACCATTTAACATTTCCCTATATCTAAGGCTAATATTAAGCTTTGATATATTGAGTTGAGGGAGAAGTAACTTGTGTACCATTATCTCTAAAGTTTGTTGTAGATCCCGACTAGTGCAATTGTGGATAATCCCACTCGTGCCCATAGAAGCCTTCTCTCTAGTACTCTCACATATATCCTTAACACATCACAAATAAGGAACCTAAATTTTCTATACTACCAAAGACCTAATAAAGCAATTTACTAGATCTACTATAGATGATCCAGGGCAATTCAAATCCTATGAAATGCATTCAAATGATAGAAAATGGTGGTGAAATATACTAAAATACAAATTAAAGAATATATAATTCTTGGAAAAGATACTTTGGATGCAAACAATCCCTTTTTATACCTTGGCCTTATCTATCGAGTGGTTGATAGTTCATAGTTAAGATCACTTGGACATGAAAAGGCTCCCCTCATAATATCACAAACATTTATGTATGATATTTATCTCTTTCCCCATTTATCCCCTAGGAATGACCTCCTTTTGTAGTCTCCCCAAAGATATGGGAATATGTATTTTCAAACCTAGGGCTAAGAGAAGTTATATTTAGGCATCAATTATTATACCAATGACAAGCCATCACCTACGAATTCAAATTGATCTCCTTGGAAGCACACAATTCTAGAAGGTAGACCTTTCATTGCTCTATCATAGAGCATATGAACTCATGATAAAAACTTATTCTCTCACTTATATTCATATTCTCAATGATACTAATTGTTATATTGATGCATGGGTTAACACCTTATTGGTCCATGGCCTTTACTTAAAGAGCATGAAGATTCATTTACCAATGATCGATTGTGAGAAACTCTTATATGAGTATTTTCCCTTTTGCATTAATATATTACCTCAAGTGGCGATGTTGGATAAGATTGTGGATTCTTTTACTCTTTCAGGGTTTTAATGTAACATATCTAGTACCCTCTGTAGTTATTGAGGCTATAGGGTTCTTCTTGAAACTATAATTTTCATCCATAATTATTTCTCTAGTACTTTCTCTCATCATCATGCTATTAATTAGTTGATTCATGTAGGAATAACCATGAAAACAAATGAAAATGTAATTAATATCATCATAGTTGAAAATGAAATATTAACATGTGTTCAAAACTAAACAATTTGCAAAATAATTTAATTCATAATATAAACATCATCAATTCAACATATTCACATATAAATCATAAGTACTTATATTTCTAGGAATTAAGTCCAACTAGCCATAGATGAAGGATGTTCCACCAAATCATAGGCTTTATGTTGTGTTAGTTTATATAGATTGGATAGCTTTTCTAGTCTTAAGAAGTGTCAAGGAGGCTAGAAACACAAATGAGTTAATTATGTCAAGCTCCTGAAATGTTTCCTAAGGGAAATATCTTAATTATGTCAATTACTAATTTTTTAATTGTTTCCTAAGTCTGACTTAGGGAAAGTTAATAATTAATTGATATTAATTAGGATAAGATTTATTTTACTCGAGAAGCTTGTAAAAAATTTCTATGATGATCTTAGCCATTGATTTGATCGAGTGAACACCTAATCATGGTGATTCATTTGTGAATGAGAGATTATAAAGGAGATCAATTGGAAACATTGGAGATATGGATCAAATCAATTAAATGGGTTTTTAAACACACACTTGGAGAAGAAAATAGGTAAGATAAATGTTCATTGCCTTCATTATTCACAATAATGTACATTTATACATTTCATTATGAAACTTGGTATTCACATACCAAGTGGTCTCTTGCACTCTGATGACTATTCACATTCCACACCAACCCTTAGCGAATTAGGTGTCCAACATTCCCTCCCTTAAACCAAAGGGTTATATACGAGTCCAAGAAGATCAATCTAATAATGCATGAAAACAATAAGTTGAATGTGCTCTTTGAGATGATTGCATAAGGTGGGAGAACTCGAGGTCTCAACCGACGGTGGTTTAAAGATGACTGCCAACACTGGAATGCTTAGTGCAGTTCCTGGAACTCTTCCAAATCTGGATGAAGTCTTCTTCTAGAGGAAGTTTTACTCAATGTTTTGAAGAGGGATACCTTCAACTTAGAAAAGGGAGGTCTACAACGTGCAATGATTTAAGGAAGGCCACTAACCAAACGAATTCTTAGTGCGATACCTGGAAGTCTTCCAAATCTAGAAAGAAGCTAAAGTCTTAAGCTAGAGGAAGTGCTCCTAATGATTTGGAGAGGGAGACCCTCAACATGAAAAAGGGAGGTCTATAACATGTTGTGGTTTAAGGAAGGCCACCAAAGGCATGCTTATGGGATTTTGTGTCTCTAGCTATAATATCTCGATCTGGGTATGGTTGTCTCTGGTTGTAGGCTTAGGAAGCAGGTTTAGGTTAGGCTCGCTTGATGCATCTCTGAAACTTGTATATGATCACTTCCACCCTTGTTAGATACAAGGTGAGAAGATGAAGAGAACTCAACTACAATATTTTTCAATAATATAGAAGAAATTCTAACATATGACTGAAATATCTTCTTGGCTATTAAAGTCCATTTCCAAGAAGCAATGCATCCAAGGTGAATATTTGTTTTTGCGGTTTTTTTAAGCATCTGTTTGAAGAATGAGTATGTTGACCACAATTCCTTCATGAGTGAAGATAAAAACAATGACCTTTCACATGTCCAACTTGGCCACAATGTTAGCATTTCATAATCTGTTGTTGTAGAGGAGGAGCAGGGACATGTGAATATGAACTATCATACAAAAACCCAAGACTATGAAAATGGATGGACTTGGAGTAATCTGGAGTGTGAAGAGAAACCTCCTTGTCATATCCAAGACCAGTTCAGTTTCATTGTTGATAATCTCTTCCCAAGGTCTAATGATGGGTTTGGGAAGTGGAACCTGAACTTTTTCATCTTTATGTGAAACTTATCTCATACAGGGCACATGATGGGAATGTCACTAATTTTATCAATATCTTACTATTGATTGGAACCCATTTTGGACTAAAAAAAGGAATTGATATGAAAAAAACAAGTTCAGAATTATGACTTTTCTATTGTAACTCATCTTGTTGGAATTGAGATTTCAGTTGTAGAAACTCGATATTTTCCTGTGCATTTTGTATACATATTTGAATGGTGACAAGAGGGGTTTTGTTAATAATTACTGTCATAAATAGTTTATTGTATTAGAGTATTTAGTAAATATAATATATCATTAATTTGAACCATTTTGTCAACAAATTAATCTGAACAAATAAAGGTGTCAATTTTCACCAAAAATGCATCCGTCAACACTATTTATAAACTACCATTATAATTCATGTAATTGGTATTTTGATTACACCAAAAAACTTAAAAGCATTGGTAAGAATCAAAGGAGGCCAACTCACCTTTTCCCACAAGTTTCTATTCCACACAGTTCAATGTTAGGATAAAAAATGATCTGACCTGGTCTTACTCATTTTTCGCAACCAAGATGAATCAAACTCTATAATAATAATAAAAAATGAACTACTGACCATGAATATAATAACTTGAGAATTCTCAAGCTCGTTTTTGAAACAATTCTCGGGCTTCTTAATAATGATAATAAAAGTTGATTGAGCTATCTTTTTTCTTAATGAAGGTCAACAAAAAAATATAAATTTTATTACATGTATTACTTAAGACCCAGTTTTTTATCATTGCACTCTTATGGGTGTAGCCACTTGACACAAGACAGATAGAAGGACCTGTAAATAAATGCTTGAGGGATGCTTCTTGTTCTTTCGTCAAAATCAATATTGTTTCAATTAATCAACCCACTGCAACTAGTTTTCGATCCTCATTTCCACCAGTTGCACACCAAGTGCATTCCCGTTCACATAGAAATCCAAACCATGCCACAATTCTCTCTTCATAGCCCTTTGGATATGTAGAACAACATCAGACAAAACTCGGTTCAATCTCCTCAACACATTGCACCAATTTCCTTTATGCAGGAGCTCAACATTAAATAAACTGTTGAACAAAGATACAACAAAGTTTGAACAAACAAGCTTCAAATTAGTCACAAGAAGGGACTGTAATGATGAATTCCTGAGGTGACAATGCTACTACAAAAAAGCATGGCCGAGAAAAAGTGTAGGTATAAAAGTTTGTACAACACAACTCAACCCTCTATTAAGGTCATGAATGTTCTCCAACTTGTCACAACACTTGAGATTTCCATCCAAGACAACATATAACTAGAGATATTATTCTTCATTTCCATCACAACTCTCCTCTCTCACACAACCAAGAATGCAAACAAAGTTTCATTCCTTTCCCACGCAACTATACTTACAAATGGGCCGCATATAGAGGAAGTCAACCAAAGTTCAACATGCATTGCTCTTCAAACTTCTGATGGTGGTAACCACAACTTAAATTGGGACAAAATCACTCCAAACCTACACTTGGTATTACACTCATTCTTCATCCAATACCTTACCATCCATGGCAATGGCGATGGTGTGCCTTGATCTGTAAAATGTCGTGGATATTGCACTGGACAGTTCACCACAACAGATCTAACAATATCATATTAAAACTTTGAAATTTTTACACTATTACAATTTATTAAAATTTAAGATCTATGGATTTAACTATAATTAGTGCATGCATGCAAATGGAAATTATATGAAAAAGTAGAGAATGAAAACATAAGTTCACACACACATAAGTCACAAGATATTCTCTCTAGGAAACCATTTTGGGAGAATACCCAGCTAGAAGGTGAGGTCGCTTCACTCTCTTTCTTTATCTGGAAATATGGATGTAGGTACAAAGAAGTAATGCCTATGGCCTGTGGGATGCTACAGTGCACAAATCCTTTGTTTGTGCTCAACCTCCTATCTCTCCTGGCTATCTTCACTCATCTATGGAACAAAATTCTCTCGAAAGAATCAAATGCCTCTTCCTCCTAGTGGCCGAGTTATAACACATCCTGATAACCTACTAGTGGTTAATTTTGACTAAATAAACTCTTAAATAGAGTTAAAAAATAGACTCTTCTAGATTATTTTACATCACAAATAGGTGCCTAGCTCCTTTTCCATGAATGATGGGGTTGATGTGACATCCTCCCAAACTATATGTGTGAAAACATGAAGGTCAACTTCTAAGTGGCATAACTTTTGCATATAGACTCTGATTGACACGCTTCTTGCACCGTTGGAAAAAACTTTGTGTGTAGAATAACGTGAGAAGGTATCTCTCTTAAGTGGAAAATTTTTACCCTAATAAAACGTCATTTTATGCCTCGAACACTCCCAAAAGGTTTCAGACCCCATTTTTCCAAACTAGGTTCCACAAGTAAAAACAATCCCGTCAGTTGATTCCACCACTTTTTCCACTCCAAATGAATCAAGATGGATGAAAAGCAATATGATGATCCAATTCGGATTACACCTCCCAATTTTGGGAGGTTTTTGGTCCCAAAAAAAGTGTAGTAAATGAGCTGAGGAAATTTTTCCTCCACCTTCTCTCTGGTGTACCATTTAGCTTTTCCTGGAAGTTGTCCTTTCAACCTAATCTTCCAAAGGTCATGTTGCCCCTTGTCTTTTAGTTTTGGACCTCTTCTGCAAAAAAGTATCTTCTGTCAACTGTACCTGAGTGTCTCATGTCAAATCCTCCACATAAGGTAGGACATGTTCCTCTTCTTGATCTAGCATGGAAGGCTCATAGAGTTTCAAATTATCTGCGTTCAAAACTAAGTAAATTCACATATATGCTGGTAAACTGAGTCAATAGGGATTACCACCCACCTTTTCCAATATCTCAAAGGGACCATATCTTAGAGCCTTGATTTTCCTTCCATGCCCTTCCAACCTCTTCTTGTTCAACTGTAGCCATACTCTATCTCCCACCTTGAATGATTTCTTTGTTTTGTGTTGATCGTTCCTGGCCTTATACTTCTCCCGCGACTTTTGTAGTGTTTCTTGTACCTTTAGATGGATCTACTAATCTTCTCTATAAAAGTTTCAACCCTCAAAACATCTCCTGTAAGATATTCCCTCACTCCTCCTTGCTGCCCATATGTAATATCCAAAGGTGAAGGTGGAAAATCTCCAAAACAAGTCTCAAATGGGGACTTTCTTATAGAAGTGTGGATTGATCTATTATAATAATTTTGTATATATATCATATTCTCATCCCAGGTCTTTGAATTATTATGGTTATATCCCCTCAAAGGCTACACCAAATTCCTGTTGACTACTTATGCCTACCCATCTGTTTGTGGATGGAATTTTGTAGATCTCTTCAACTTTGTGTCCATCTTCTACCACAATGTAGTCCAGAATGCATCGAGAAATCTTGTGTCCCTATTTGAAATGATGCTCCTTGGTATTCAAAAGTGCACTCAGACCTATCCAAAGAACAATTTTTTTGCTTCTTGTCCATTGATGGTATTTTTACAATGCATCAAAACACTTATCTTGTTGAACCTGTCAACTACCATGAAAAAGTAGTCATGTCCCTTCCTGGTTTTCAATGAACCTCCCACAAATTCCATGGAAATGATTTCCCAAGGATGAGTATTCACAATTAAGGGATGATATAGACCCTGTTTCCTATTGCAAGGCTTGTTGGTACAACAAAAAATCATCCTCTAATGAACCTGTTAGAAAATTATATATTACGGAGCAATGGAACACATAAAATATTGCAGAAATATAAACACGGAAAATGCATAAAACAAGAGAGACACAGATATACGTTGTTCAACAAATTTTGGCTACGTCCACCCCGAACAGTTAGTCCTTCCTTTCTAATATCCAGCAAAATGAGGAGACACAACCTACAACAGATCCACTATAATATCCTTTGTTTTCTCTCACAGTCTCACCTCTCTTCTTCTCGCTCGGAGAATAAAAATCTATTACACAGCCTCAAATACAATGCCCTCATACAAAGAGACGGGTTTCCTTCTAGGGCAAAAAACCCTAAACTAAACATAAGTTCTACCGTCAGATCATCTACCTAATGAACGACCCAGATTGACTAGAAATTACTATACTTTTACAAGGCAATTTTACATCTATTTTTAGCTTCGGGGGCGTTGCCCCTGAAACCCTCGCCGGGGGACCACTGGCCCCCGGACCCCCCAACCAGGGGGGATTGGCCCCCTTGCACCCCTCTGCGTGGAGGGGTGTACAAACTTCTTGGGGTATACATCCGGCTGAAACAAATACCTCTAAACAATCATGCTCCATACTCAACAATCTCTCACTTGGAAAATGATTGTAGCAACTCCACTGCTGCTTCATTTGTTGGAAAATGACTCCTCTTTGAACCTAGCTATTTCTCATATTCATCGTCATCCTTGAAGACCAATTGAAACTGAGAATATTCTCAGTTTCTCCCTGGTTACAACTTTTGTTAGCATATCTGCAGGATTCTGGCTAGTGTGTATCTTTTCCAACTTCAACTCTCCATCTTCCAACACTGATCGTATGAAATGGTACTTGATTTGTATGTGTTTAGTCCTGGAATGAAACGTTGATTTCTTTGCAAGATGAATGGCACTTTGGCTATCACTGTATAACGTTCCCATATCATTCTCCTTACCCAATTCACCCATAAACCTTTGTAACCAAATCATTTCTTTACTAGCCTCTATAGCAGCAACATAATCTGCTTCTGTTGTTGAAAGTTCAACAACACTTTAGATTTTTGAAACCCAACCGATATTTGTTCCACCAATAGTAAATACATATCCTGTAGTGCTCCTCCTTTTATCTCTGTCACCTACCATATCTGCATCAACATATCCCTGTAGAGAAATGTTTGAACCACCAAAGCATAATGCTTGATTTGTGGTACCTTTCAAATATCTGACAATCCATTTCACTCCCATCCAATGTTCCTTTCCTGGATTGTTCATGTAGCTGCTTACAACTACCACTGCATGTGCAATATCAGGCCTTGTGCAGCCCATTGCATACATTAAGCTTCCAACTGTTGATGCATATGGAACTTTAGACACATAATCCATGTCTTCTTGGGTCTTTGGGCACATTTTCTTACTAAGTTTGAAATGGCTAGAAAAAGGTGTAATAACTAGTTTTGCATTGTGCATATTAAGTCTTTTCAACACCTTTTGTATGTACTCATTTCGAGACAATGTTAATTTACGATTTTTCCTATCTCTAGTTATTCTCATACTAAGGATTTGTTTTGCAGCTCCCAAATCCTTCATTGCAAATGAATTTACCAATTTTCTTTTGAGCACATTTATTTCCTACATGTTAGACCCTACAACAAGCATGTCATCTACATACAATAACAATATAATATAGCTGCCATCATTTTGATTTTTGAGATAAACACAATGAACAGAGTGACATCTAGTATAACCTTCTTCAGACATAAACTTGTCAAATTTTAAATACCACTACCTTGGAGCCTGTTTTAAGCCATACAAGCTCTTCTTCAACCTGCACACTAGTTTCTCCTTCCCTTTCACTTCATATCCTTGTGGCTACTGCATATATATATATATATATATATATATATATATATATATATATATATATATATATATATATATATATATATATATATATATATATATATATATATATATATATATATATATATATATATATATATATATATATATATATATATATATATATATATATATATATATATATATATATATATATATATCTTCCTCCAAATCCCCATGGAGAAAGGTTGTCTTTACATCTAACTGCTCAAGATGCAAATCTTCAACTGCTACTAGACTTAAAATAGTTATGATTGAAGTCATTTTAACAACAAGAGAAAATGTTTCATCAAAATCAATACCTTTCTTCTGTGCAAACCGCTTCACCACAAGTCTAGCTTTGTACGTCTGTTTTCCTCCATCTTCTTCCTTCAGCCTGTAAACCCATTTATTATTCAATGCAGTTTTTCCTACAGGCAACCTGACTATGTCCCAAATCTGGTTATGCATTAAGGAGTCCATCTCTTCTTCCATGGCTACCTCCCACTTCTTCCTGATTTCAACCTGCATTGCTTCTTCATAACATTCGAGTTCACCAGAATCAGTCAACAATAAATAATATAATGAAGGAGAGTATTGTTCAGGGGGTCTACTTATCTTGGTAGATCTTCTAACACCACTTTTAGGTGTTTGGGGTGCCTGTTGCTGTTGTGGTGGTTGTTGTTATTGTGGTTGTTGATTATTATTATTTTCAAGCACCTTTACTTTTTCAGTGATTTCATCAAGAACTGTGTATTCCTTATTTTCTTTTTCCTGTTTCTTTTCCTGCAACTGATTCTTATACAAGACCTTTTCAGCGAATATTACATCTCTGCTCCTAATGATTTTGTGATTTTCGTAATCATATAAGCGATAACCAAAATCATTAACACCATATCCAATAGAGGTACATTTCTTTGAATTTGCCTCAAGCTTTGTTCTATTTTCTTTATCAATATGGATAAAGGCCTCACAACCAAAAGGCTTTAAAAAGGAGCAGTTTACCTTTTTACCTGTCCATGCTTCCTCTGGAACACCACCATCCAAGGAACTTGAAGGCCCTTTGTTTATTAAATAAACAACAGTATCTACACCATCTGCCCAAAACTGTGAAGGCAATCCTACATGCAATCTCATGCACCTTGCACGCTCCATGATTGTTCTGTTCATCCTTTCTGACACACCATTTCCTTATGGTGTTCTTGGAACTGTCTTCTCTCTGTGAATTCCATGCTCTGAACAGTACCTATCAAACTCTTTGCTCTAAGACACTTCATTTTCTTTCCTGTCTCAATCTCAACCAAAGCTTTCCATTTCTTGAAAGTATCAAATACATCAGATTTATTCTTAATACAATAAATCCAAGTTTTTCTAGTTGCATCATCAATAAAAGTAACATAATAATGAGAGCCACTGAGAGATGATACGTGTGCAGGTCCCCATACATCTGTATTCACAAGCTCTAATTTTTCACTCTTCTTTTCTTTCCCAACTCTGAGAAATATGACTCTCTTCTATTTTCCATAAATACAATTCTCACAGAAGTCCAAATCAACATTCTTCAAACCCGGCAACAAATTCCTTGATTGAAGGATCTTCATCCCATTCTCACTCATGTGTTCGAGCCTATGATGCCATAATGCTGCATTTGCTCCTTTGGAAGTTAAAGCATTAATAGAGTTAGAAATACCATTGCATAAATACAATGTACCAACCTTTTCGCCTTTTTCTATTACCAGCGCTCCTTTGATGACCTTCCAAGCTTTATCTGTGAAAGTTGTCACGCAGCCTTCACCACCTAACTGCCCTGTTGAAATCAAATTTTTCTTTAGATCTGGAACATGCCTTACCTCCTTTAGTAGCCATTGGTTTCCATTCTGTTGTTTTACAAGAACCTTACCCATTCCAATAATTTTACAGGGTTTATCATCACCCAAACGGACTTGTCCAAAATCTCCTTGAACATAGTCATGAAAGTATTTCTTATCAGGTGTGACATGGAATAAGGCCCTGAATCTACCACCCAGGAATCAATAATATTTTCGAAAGAAAGAATCAAAGCATCTTGTAACACCTCACCTGTCACATTTGCTTCATGATTTTTTTCTTGTTGTGCATCTCCTTCTTTTCCCTTCCAAGATCTACAGTCTTTCTTTAGGTTTCCTTTCTTTCCGCATTTCCAGCACAGTATCTCCGATCTGGACTTGGATTTGCCTTTCCTTGATTTACTGCAATATCTTGAGCTCTTTCCTCTTTCCCTTTTTCTTCCCCTAGAGTTTGCACTCAAAGCATTACCTGGTGTCTCACCAGAGCTTTTTCGTCGCATTTCCTCGTTGAGGATAGCACCGACAACATCGTAAACTTTAAAGTACTAGATCCAGAAACAGAGTTACTAATGGCCATTACTAAACCATTCCAACATTATGGTAATGAGCACAAGAATAATAGTGCTCTAACTTCATCATCAAAGTTTACCCCTACAGAACATAACTGACTTGTAACAGTATTAAAATCATTTAAATGGTCTACAACAGATCCACCTTCCGACATCTTCATATTAAATAACTGTTTCATAAGAAATACCTTGTTTGAGGCCGAGGATTTTTCATATAGTTTCTCCAATGCCTGAATCAAACCCTTTGTCGTTGTTTCCTTTGAAATGTTGAAGACGACCGACACTGTGAGGCACAACCGTACTGTTCCGAGTGCCTTTCTATCGAGAAGGTTCCATTCTTCATCTGTCATATCCGTCGGCATCTTTGTTTTTCCGCCCAATGGTAGGTATAGATCTTTCTGATACAGATAATATTCCATCTGCATCTTCCACAGTGAGAAGTTTTGGCCATTAAATTTCTCGACTCTAAACTTACCATCTTCCGCCATTGCTCCCACTCGAACGAGGAACCCTTCTTTCCTGCGTGTTTATCAGCCAAATAGACCTTCGTATCTGATACCAGTTGTTAGAAAATTATATATTACGGAGCAATGGAACACATAAAATATTTCATAAATATAAACACAGAAAATGCATAAAACAAGAGAGACACAAATATACGTAGTTCACCCAGTTTGGGCTACGTCCACCCGAACATATAGTCCTTCATTTCTATTATCCATCAAAATGAAGAGACACAACCTAAAGTAGATCCACTATAATATCCTCTGTTTTCTCTCACAGTCTCACCTCTCTGCTTCTCACTCGGAGAATACACATCTATTACACAGCCTCAAATACAATTCCCTCATACAAAGAGAGGGGTTGCCTTCTAGGGCAAAAAACCCTAAACTAAACATAAGTTCTATAGTCAGATCATCCGCCTAATGAACGGCCCAGATTGACTAGAAATTACTATACTTTTACAAGGCAATTTTACATCTGTTTTTAGCTTCGAGGGCACTGCTCCCGGAGCCCCCAGCCGGGGGGGATCGGCCCCCCCCGAACCCCCACAAGGGGGACAAATCCCCCCCTCACCCCTCCCCAATGTGGAGGGGTGTACAAGCTTCCTGGGGTATACATCCAGCTGAAACAAAGACCTCTAAACAATCATGCTCCATACGCAACAAAACCTAGCTACATGCTCTTGCATCTTGGGCCAATACACATACCTCTGCAATTTAGCCATGGCATTCCCTACACCAAAGTGCCTTGTAACCTTGGAGGTGTGAGCCTCTATAATTAGTTGCAAGCGCTCACCTTTAGGAACATGTTGTAACATTCTTGTTTTTGATAAGTTAGCTATTAGATAAAAAATCAAAATTCCATACAAAAAATGATAAGTTAGGATATGGACCAAAAAACAAGATGGAAAATAAAAATGTTAGGAGTAATTATTATTGCAAGTCCATATCAAATAAAATGATATGGTAGTTGCTCTAAAAAAGGAAGGCAAAATGAAAATGATAGATAAGCAATAAAAGAAAAATATTTGCTTTATAAAATAAATTAAGGTTGCTAGCTCAAATGCACCTTTGAAAAATTTCCTTTTGATTAATCATGCTTAAGTTATTTAATTACGATTTAATTGTTGTAATAAAGCTTGATGACCTTATAAAATAAGTGACAAATGACACTTTTTTCATATTGGCAGAAACGACAAAACAACACATCGGGTGCCAATAACCAATGCATACTTTTCAACGAAGATCCTTCACTCCACCTGGATCAATGGTGAAGGAAGCCTTTCGCCTCCCCCCCCCCCCCCCCGGGACCATTTCTCGTTAACACGAGGGGGGGGGTCTGAAAATTAGTTTTCATGGCTATCGTTTTTTGCAATGTGGCACCTCCAAAAAATTTTGGACCCGCAAGGCCCAAAACCACAAACCATTATGACCCCCCTGTTGAGGGACTAAGTCCCTACGGGCTTTGGGTCAACAGCCTAGCAAAGCAAGGGGTTATCTACAATAAAAGACAAGAATTCCAGACAGACATGATACTTAAATAAGAAATCTATGCAAAGAGATGTCTACCTGGAGGTCCTTCGTTCAAGTAGATCCAGCCAGGGTCCAAACCCTCTTGGAGTTCCTCTCGATCCTTGAACCTTCAAAACATCCAATTAAAAGAAGCATAGCAAGATATGGACAAAGTACCATATACAAATCAACTTTAAAACATATTAAAAGATGGTTAATTATACATTGAAACAATTATTCATATATAAACCATAACAATAACATCATATGCATAAAGAAGATTGATTTCGGGAACAAGACAAATATTTCTATACTGCAGATAACTAAAACAAATCAAGGAAGGATATCACCTAAATCTTCCTCTTGCTGGCTCCAAGCAGAACCATCCTCCAAGTCTGCCCAATCCCAAGTCTTCAAAAGGTTCCTTCCATGACTCACACAAGGATATCGCAACTAGTGAAATGATATCAAAACTCAAGGAAACAAGGGTTTCTTGTAGTGGGGGAAGTGTTGGAAGCACAGGGATCTTCAAACTTGATCAAGGATAATCTCAGCAGAGTAATTCTCTCTCTTCTCTCCTCCTTAAGGCCTTCCCATTGAAGCCTTTTTATACTTCTCCCAAATAGTTTTTTAGTTGGGAATTCGTTGGAAACAGTTGGGGCCATGGGCACTAATAGGTAATCAACAAGTAAAACTTGTGATCTCCACCCGAAATTGAGGAGATTTAATTTTTTCAAGTGTTTTAAAACATATACGCGGGTTGGGTATACACTGACCCACGTACACACGTGTTTAGCTTAGGGTAATGTCTCGTACAGGGAATAAAACATTGTTTTTAAAGTACTTGGACCAAGTCTGGAAGGAGGGGTTGCCATAGGCCATAAATGCAACATCACAAATATCAAGGGTGAGATTTGGAGCTATAACAGATGGCCCCTAATATATGAGGTCAGAAGGGGTACATGATGGCCGAAATGTATTAAGTACATGGAAAGGAAACCTATCAAAAACTAAGAAGGACTTCACCAGATTTCAGCCTGCCAAGCCAAAAAAGGAGATCAGAAAGAAACATTGTCTGAGGCAGGCATACCCATGCTCAGAGAAAGTAAAGCATGTCCGCATATCAAGTACAAGCGGATCTACTAAGTATACAAGTATAGGAGACTGGAAATACATAATGGATCATCTAATCACAATCGAACAAGTACATGTCTGAATATCACATATAAGAAGATCATTGAAGTTGAAAGATGAATTTGATCACTGATGTCAAAAACTAATCCCAATAGTACCAAATGAACATGATGGAATAAGATGATACTACACTGCAAACTCGGGTGCCAGCATATAAAATGTCGCCATGAATGACTACAACATGTGAGGTGGAATGGTATCAACTAGGAGCAATAGGAACAACTGTCAAATGAACCAATGAATGCTGATGTGACCCGAGGTCTTCACTGACTGTCGTGGTACATTTCTACACAATGGGAATGAATGAGCTGAAGTCGACCATGTGAGAAATCGTTTGATTATCGGTCATTGATGGATACTGTTAACAAACGTGAGACTACTCACCAATAATGATAATGAGAGTCAAGGTACCCCAGTACAATCTAACAAATGTGAATAAATGATCTGAAGTTGAACACCTGGAAGAATCTATCGATCACGAGATAATGATGGTTTCCCACTGTCGATAGCGAAGGATCTGCCACTGATGACTACAAACCCCAAGGTACTGCCAAATGGACTCTAGACCTTTGCCCCAGAGCAATGAGTTGTAGTCGATAGGGAAAGATCCGCTAGAAGGAAGGCATTAAGGCATCCTTCATCAGTCTAGCGCGAGTGTAACCCGCAGGCCAATAATGTGGAAGGAATCAGATGAAAAAGATGTAGTAACCCAACCGGAGCACATTTTCAGCGTACACAAGATGTAGCTAGCGCATGACAGAAACACTCTTAACCAACCAATAATGAAAGCTGACACAGAGGCAAGGTATCCACCAATAGGGTCAAATGGAAACCAAGGTATTGCATGAATCCCAATGTGTGATAATGTAAGCTAACGTCGAACACAAGGGAAACCACTTAGTCAAAGACCCATGATACTGATCCATGCTGAGCACAAGGTGACCTATCAATAATGAAAATAGGGCCAGGGTACGGCTCTAGGCCTATCCTCAAAGCAAGGTGTCATTGGAAATAAGGACAAGACCATCCAGCAAGAAGTCAATGGGGACCTTCTCAAACCAGCACGAGTAAAGGATCAATATAACTGATGTGATACAAAATAATGTACTGACAACCAAGAATGGTCGACTAAAAAATGAGTCAAGAGACACCGCAAAGAGGCCGACACAGGCTTACTTCCCTTGAACAAAAGTACGACTCAAATAATGACTTTGTGGTAGCATATGCTAACTTTGTATAAGCTCGTCACGCAGGAGGCATGAACGAACTCTCCATATGATTGGAAGAGAACCAATCAGAGGAGGACTGACTCAATAACAAGGTTGAGGCATACCTAAGTCAAGCTAAATCCCACCCAAATGGAGGAGACACTTTGTATGAATGCTTTGTTCAAGGGCGACACGACTTTAGCAACCAACAATAAATGGAAATATTCTCCCGTTCCCGCTCTTTTTGGAATATACAATTTCTTTTTCTTTTTCATTCAGCTTAAAAAAGACTAAAAGAATGCTCTAATACAGTCGAAAGAATGAGTGTTGGTGAAGCAGATGATCTAGTTCCTAGGATTGGAACAATCCTATGCTCAATGCAGGGAGGCAAAAACTGATCAAAGACACTCAAAGTTATGTTCCTTCCACGGGTCATAATGTTAAGTTGCAGAAGTTAAGGGATTGCAAGTTTGATTTTGCAGATGACTTGGTCAAAAGTTGGCTTAAACATGAGTACAAGTGAGGTCGACTAAAGGCCAAAAGGTGCAAATAGTCAATATGCAATGTAGTAGTACAACTCAACACGAAGGAGCCTCTAGGGTATAAGGCCAAAACGAAGCGAAGAAGAAAAGATAAATGAGTCTTCAACGCATAAGTCATGGTGGGACTAAAGAGGACTCCCGAGCCTACCCAAATGAAGCAGCATGGGCAACAAATGTCAGTGAGGTACTAACTATGATTCCCATGAAAATCATGGCTCTACCATTGTGTCAAGGTTTAAAAAGTCGGTGAGTGAAGTTGGTTTACTAACAATGACACGATCGGATCGACCCTATGGCAAGTATATCAGCAGATGGATGCTAGTTATGCAAAATGCAACGGAAGAATGGATTCCCTAACCTATATGCCAGTAAGTAAATGATACCTGCCATGACGGGTCAGCGACCATGGAACCGACTTGAAATCTTCAAAGAAGCATCCAAAAAGTCCTGAAAAACAACCTATTTTCGACAATTCAAGCTCCCAAGCTAAAAGATACATGAGACAGAAAAAATCAAATTTTGAAAAAATTTTGACATTTTCAAAGTCTATAAAATGACTTTTTGACTCATCATTGTTACCGTTTGAGTTGAGAGCACAAGGAGTGGAGAAAAAGAAGCAAGCCTGCCCCACGCCGAATTCGACCGTTCAAATGTTCTCAAAATTATCAGGTAACCCCCAAACTTGGCTTGCATCAATTTGTGATTATTTTTAAGAATTTTAATTAAGGTTTCACCATTGAATTTATGTCAAAAATTTTGTCGCGGCATATACGCAGGTTGGATATACGCAACCTATGTATACATTGGCCCTAGATGCGACTATGTATAAAACAGACCTGCGTATATGTTGTTTTGATTTCAAAACAAAAAACTAAAGGTACAAACTTGTTTTTTTTTCTCAGGATGACAATCACCTAGAGGGAAAGGGAGCATGCCACTATTGATGATGAGGTTATCAATGATCAACAGGCCTTAGATGCACTGAGGAGATGCGGATTGCTAAAGTTATTCAAAATGCCAAACATGAAGGCAAATACTCGCTTGCTCGAAATGCTCATTTACTACTGGAGTATCGAGGATGATGCATTCATGATTTATCAGATGCCACTGGGGATAGAGATTGAGGATATCTACTTTATCATAGGCCTTTCCCTAAGGGGATAGGTAGTACATTCTACGGGCCGTTCACGAGGTAGCCTTTCTATAGAGGACTATGTGCATTTATATTGCCCAGGCCATCCAGAAAAGATTGGAAGCCAGATTCCAATCAAGCACATAGAGAGTTTTTCATTTAGGATCATCTTGTCCACTATAGCCAGAGTGAATGGATCAGCCTCCTTACACCAGGCTTCACAACTTGCCATGATCTTGGTTGTAGATTGTCTCACCACAGTATTTGATTGGTGTACACCTCTCCTCACCAACTTGAAGAGCCAGCTATCATCTATCAAAAAGGGCCAGACCAAAAACTTTTGGTATGGGACTATTCTGTGCTCCTCCTTTTTTCAAAAGGTCCTAGCGCTATGCCATAGAGTACTAGTTCTGATCAGTAGCCCACGAGATCCATGGATGGGCAGGTGGGCTGATCTGATGAAATGTCTAGGAGGTGGGGACGTATCGCGGACAACTTTTGATGATGATTTCTTCTCCAAGCGGGAGTAGCAAATCATCGTAGTGGATGATTACCCCTACGTTGGCATGGACTTCCGAAGAGATCCTGATCTAGCATTACCACCAAGCGTGGCATGGGGAGATATGGTAAGAAATATTTTATTGCTTTTATGATTTTTATGATTTTTCAAATATGAAAATGAACTTAAAAATATTTTTTGTGGGATTCAAATGACTAATGTAATGATCATATTCCAGATATTGGGCCAGTACAACTAGATGGATTCCCACGACATGGATGTCGTGGCTGAGGTGCCGAAGAGGTGGTTGCCGATACAGAGCGGTTCCTATATGCAATTCAATGGAACTTGGTGAGATTGACTCACCGAGTACTGATGGTGGCAATAGAGGATCTCCCTGAGGATATGCAGCGTCATGTGGTTGGAGTGCGATGGGACTGGGTTCAGACTCTTAGGCGTGTGGCTAATGTTGTAGTCACATACTTGGCTGCTCATCCTGAGCCAGGTCATAGATAGTCTAGACATGATTATGGGCATTTTAGTCCCAATTTTTGTATATTATTTTGGACACACTTATGTACATTTAGGATGTTTTATGATATATATATATATATATATATATATATATATATATATATATATATATATATATATATATATATATATATATATATATATATATATATATATATATATATATATAGATAGATATATATATATATATATATATATATATACAGTTTCGAGTTTTTGATGCTTATATTTATGTTAATGAATGAATGATATGCCAATTTAAAGCTTGATTAGCAATAGAATCTGCTAACAAATTATGAGATCTTGAAATGTGCAAATAAATAATATACACAAATGATCTTTGTAACAACCTCACTTTTAAATATTGGCGATATAAACATAGATCCCTAACCCGATATATGTTATTTAATTGAGACACTATCAGTTGTGAATCAAGATACACTACTAACGAATCAATTCCATAAGAAATAGCTTCGAATAGTAGATTAATAATAGTAGTATTCTCAGACATATTATTTGATGCAGGACGAATGCATACTCCCCTTGACACCATCAACTGACCAGTTGGATAGTAGATCACCCAAGCTGCGGAAGCGAGGTTCCGAGTGTGCCGACTAGCACCATCGGCGAATCCAAAATAGACCAAATCATCCATCAACACCTTCCACAACAGATCAAAAAGTGTTGATATCAAAAACTCTCAATGAGATATGTACAAAAATACAAAATATATAAATAATCCATTACCTAGCTGCTACCTAAGCAAAGTACTTCTTAAGGTATATCCCATTTCGAGGCTCTTCCAACTTGTTCCCTTCGAAATCGACTAACTCATAAGCCCCTTTTTCTAAAACTTGTTTAACTATAAAGGGACCGTGCCACATAGGCTTGAACTTGCCTGCCCCTAAGGCGTCTTTATCTTGGTCATAGACCAATACAAAGTCGCCTTCAGAAAAGACTCGAGGATGGACAGCTTTTTCATACTGAGTTTTAACCCTTTTCTTATGAGCTTCATTAATTATGGTGGCATCTCGACGCTTCTCATCTAGATGTTCCAAATGAAGGAGGCACTCTTCGAGACTCAAAGTCTTGGGGAGGAGCTCGACAGCCAGTTTAAGGGATGGAATTTCTCTTTCAATGGGAAATATAGATTCCAATCCATAAACTAACTGAAAGGGTGTAAGACCTGTGGCAGTCTTTACCGAGGTTCGGTATGCCCAAAGAGTCGGATACAACATAAGATGCCAATTGGACTGATTTTTGTTGATCGTCCTTTGTAGGATCATCTTAAGGGTTTTGCTCATAGCCTTTACCTATCCATTGGCCTAAGGATAATATAGAGATGAATGCTCCTTCCGGAAACCCAATTTTAGAGCCAATTTAGACATTAGTTGGTTCTGGAAATGACTTCCATGGTCAGTGACAATCTCTCTCGGGATAACGAACCGCGATATAATTTGATTGAAGAGGAACAATACCGTTGTCTCACTATCATTTTTATAAGTGGGCATGGCCTCATGATTTGCTGCTGAAGGAGGAATACAAGTAGTCAAATCAATACCCCACTTAGTAAAAGGACCGATGGTGATGACAGGGAAAAGAGGAGCTGGATGCGAGCACATCTTGCGGGTATAAACTTGACACGGGTGGCAAAGTTTGATCGTTGGGTTGTAGCAAGCCCTGAAAGATGACCACCACAAGCTCCACTATGGCAATCATTGAGCACAAACTCTGCTTCCTCTAAGGTTAAACAACGCCTAAGGATCGAATCAACCCCTCGGTGATATAGCGTATCACCAATGATGACATAGTTCTTAGCCAGGTGAAATAATTTTCGAAATTCATCCTTAGAGAAAGTAGAGGGAAACTTCGAAGTCTAGAGATAGACAATGATATCTCCATACCAAGGGTCTTGTGAAGAGATGATGAATAGATGTTCATCGAGAAAACTTTCCTCATAAATAGTATCCTCTCCACAAGGCAGCTCGGAAATTAACTCTGCGAAAACCAATGATTTCTTAGACTTGGCAGACAAGAACTCGAGATCAAACTCGTGTAAAATAACAATCCATCAATTGTATTTGCCCCCAATCACTCACCTAATGAGCAAAAATTGGAATGGATTGACTACCGCTAAGACAAAAGTTTTGCGTAGCAAGATATAATGGCGGAGCCGCTGGAGAGCATGGATAGCTGCCAAGGCCAACTTCTCGACTGGAGAATAGTGAAGTTCAGGACCTACCAAGCCTCGGCTCAAGTAATAAATCACATTCTCTATGAGAGCATCATCTTCTTGAACGAGAACCATACCTATGGTTGATTCTGCAGCTGCGAGATATAAAAGGAAATCCCTACCATAATCTAGTGGACTCAAAAGCGGGGCAGAGACTAATGCCTTCTTCAAGGCATCAAACTATCATTGTGCAAAGTCGTCCCATACAAATGGAACTCCTTCCACAGCAAACACATAAACCCTTTAGTGATCTCGGCATAATTCGCTATAAACCTTCTTAATAAATTAGCCTTCCCCTGAAGACTTTGAAGTTGTCGAATAGAGGACAGGGGAGGAAACTGAATTATTGCCTCTAACTTGAAGGGATCAACTCGAATCCCTTCAGTTGACACAATGAACCCTAATAACTGACCAAATGTAACCGCGAAAACATACTTATTGGGATTCAACAGGATCTTGTAAAATTGACATCTTTCAAAAACCAATCGAAGGTGACTAGGATGATCGATTCTCTTTCGAGAACGAGTAGCTAAATCATCCAAGTATGCTTCAATGATATTCTTGATGTCATGGAAAGCGTATGACATTGCCCACTAGAAGGTAGCTCCAGCATTTTTAAGACCAAAAGGCATATTTTTATATGAAAAGGTACCCCAAGGACATATAAAAGTTGTCTTATGTTGATCTTCAGGACGGATAGAAATCTAATTATAACCAGAGAATCCGTCCATGAAGGAGAAAATCTCGTTACCCGCACATTCATCAATTATCTGATCAATAAATGGCATGCGGTAATTATCTTTTGGGAAAGCCTTATTTAGATCCCTAAAATAAATGCATACTCGGATTTTCCTTGCTTTTTATCAACCGAGACTGGATTAGAAACCCAATCTGTAAGAGGAACAGTGTATATAAAACCCGTCTTAAGTAGCTTTTCTACCTTAGCTTTAATAGCTGCTTCTTTTATAGGGTTGACCAGCCGAAGATTTTGACGAATCGGCTTAGTGTTTTCATATGTCTTGATCTCATGTTGAATGATGGATGGATCAATACCAGGAATTTCTTCATAAGACCAAGAGAATACATCCCGAAACTCTTTAAAAAGGTTGGTATAAAATTGAATTTCTTCAGAGGAACATTCGGCTCCGATGAAGAGATTCTCGATCACGTTAGGATTCCTAGAGATGTTTATAGGTATATTTTTTGAAATCATTGACATATTACCTTCAGCATGAATGTGTGATGGAGCCAAAGGATTTGATACCGTACAAAAATCACTAGTAATCAGCTCGGAGAACCTAAATTCGACTTCCTGCAATGGAGGAAGAAAATATGAATGATGGTGTAAGTCTTCCCAAGGTCTATCTACACCTACCATTGCTTCTAAAATTTCTTCTTCCAATGGTAAAACGGTATCTAAGCAGTCCATGGTGGAAGTGGAATCAAAGGTCTAGGCTGGGGCCACACCACCATCTAACTCTTCTTCAGAAAAAGGAGTAGGATGGTCATCTGCAGAGTTTACGATAGACTGATATCTAAGCTCTACTGCAGACATAGGAAATGCCATTCCACTGACTTGTCCTTCATCTAATGTGGTTGTAGAAGAAGGCAAGGTCCAAGGGTCCGAAAAATAACGAGTTCGGAGGAACTCTTCCCGTGAAGACTCTTTGGATGATGAAATGACATTGATTCTAGCAATAGGAGAGGGAAGATCAAATGTACCCATCAAAGAGGAATACATCCCAACTCCTAGATTCTTGATAGGCTGATGGGCGTTATCCACTAACGGGACACTAGAATCAGAAGTTGCTCGAAGATCAACTGGAGAATAATCCAATTGATCAACCTTAACAATTTTCCCCTCATGAGGAAAGAAAATGACACGAAACAGAGTTGAAACAACGACATCCATTTCGTAAACCCAGTTTCGTCCTAAGAGGAGATTGTAGTCTAGGTTAGCATCGGCAATTTCTACTTTGATATTAATGGTCTTTCCCCCAACACATGTAGGAAAGGCCAGCATAATCCTGTGTGGCCTATGAGAATGCCCATAAAATGCTGTCAGGGGGGTAGGTGAAGGAACAGCCGAAGGGGATCCAATGGCCTTCCAGCATGATATAGACATTACACATGTGGAAGCTCCCTCATCTACAACTGCTCGAAAAATATTAGTTTTTCGATAAGTAGACTTAATTTCAAAATCCATATGATGAGGAAGTCACTTTTTGACATTAAGCATGTCAAAAGTGAGCACTAAGGCATTATTTGGATCAATTTCCCCTATCGCCGAAAGAAAAGCACTTCGTTGAGTTGGATACGACTAGAGAACCTCTAAAGCAGACATAGCACATGGACTCTAAGCCAGATCTTCTACAATAGAGTAGTTCTAGGCTGCCCTAGCATTAGGTTTGATAGTCGCGCATTTAGCGAAACCTTTCAGTATCTGAGGTATAGGCTCGACAGAGGGTCACTCAATATGAAGTGGGTCGGTAGTTCTGGGAGAAGATTTGTCCTTGGATATTTCAGCTTCACCATAATCACATGATCGAGGGGCCACATTAGCATGAGAAACCATCATGAAAACATTTGATGATTTATCCCCTTCCTGGTTGCCCCCTACTGAGGTACCAAGATTTGAGTTCGCACCAGCAAGCAACTGTTGCCCTTGGGGAGAAGGGTTGGTTAACATAGCTTGAAAGATAGAAGACCCTTGCTATACTAACAAGCACTGAGCATCTTAAATTTTAGGGCAGAGATGAGTCAAATGGTCTCCATTGCATAACTTGCATGGAAACTTAACTTTCTTTTGGACTGCTTTCCACCCTCACCAGCATTATTGCCAGGTTTATTTGCATCAGCCTTCCCATCTTGATTCTTCTTCTTACCTCGTCCTTTCTTCTTCCCATTGGAATTTTAATTTCCTTTTGGGTTAGAAGATTGGACGGAGTTAATGGAAGAGGGTTGGGGAGGCGAAGGGTTAGACGATGTGACCTAATTGGTAGAAGATGTTTGTAAAGACAACTGCTGCAATTGGCTTAGCATGTTCACCACATTGGTGTCAATTGATCCAAAAATACCGTCCACATGGGGACCTAGCTTCGATTTGGCTATATCAACCGTAGTCCTAGGAGCATCAGGTAAGATCTTGTGAAGAATCCCAGAATGAGAATAAATCAATTCTAACTGTTGGGCCTAAAAAATAGCTTGCTCTTCAGAATAGACTCCGGAAAAAGAGACATCCTTGGAGATCTTAGGTTGTAACAATTTCAAAAACCATTCGAGACAGTATTTAGGAGGAATTTCAACTTTAATGAGCCTCTTTCTTCGTCTCCATTCCCGAATATGATCAGAGATGTGAGTTGTCGTATCCTGATGGAAACTGGCCAGAAGTTCAGTTTCGGCATCATAATGGACAGGAAACTGGAAATGGTTTAGAAAAATGTTAACCAAATCGGTGAAAGACGTAAAGCTACCCCCTGGCAACTCTATATATAACTTATCCGCATTTCCAGTCAAGGTGCATTGAAAAAGTCTCAAACTAATCGAGTCATCGATGAGGGAGATTGATGAGCACCACAAATGGAATGTGGTGACATGGTCGCCTGGGTATTCACCGCCCTTCCCCTCGAACTTTGGAATATCCGATGGGAGTTTGGTTGGGATCAGAGGCTAGGCCAGATTGCACTTGATTAGATCATTTTTCAATTTTGTGAGATCTAGCAATTTCAGCGTTGCTAGAAAAGGAAGTCTGGGAGGACCTTTGGGGTTCCACCCAAATTGGGCGGAGTTCCTAAAGTTCTGAAAAGATTGGCCTGGATTTTGAAAGGCACCAGGCTGCCTGAAGTAACTAGCAGAACCCGCTAAACCAAAAGGTGATCCTTGTGGTCCAGCAAAATTCGGAGTTTGACCAACTCTAGCGGAAAAACCTCCATAACCAGCGAAGTTCCCTCCTAAAGAATTATAAGGAGCCGATAACCGCTAATAAGGATTCCAAGTGGTAGCTAAGGGAGAAATACTTCGAAACGAACTAACTATGGAGTACGGCCTATTCCCTTGTTGGCTGAAAAATGGATTCCCAGTTCCTATGCCACTAATCACAGGGTTAATCCAACCTTGAAATGGATTACTTTCTTGACCTGTAGAAGAGAAAGGCATAGATCCTATCGTCGAGTTGGAATGTGATATATGACCACTTCCAAAAGGAAAACCCTGAAACGATGTCAATCCACTCATCATGGATGTGGAGGCATTAAACAGAGCTAATGGAATACCCTGAAAATGGGTGCCAAATGGGAAAAATCCAGAACTAGATGCATTGGCTTGGGAATATCCACTTATAGATGGAATGGAGGTAGACCCAACTAAGGATGTGCTAGCAATAGACCCAAATAAGGATGTCGAGGGGATGGAAATAGTTCCTCCCCCCCTGTACTGATGTTGGAGTCTGCATGGTTGTAGCAATCATGGTATATGTCATGCTTCCAACCATGGTCATTGAAGGTAAGTGCGTGAAATAAGCTGGAGTTGACGGTCTATGCATCAAAGTCCCAACGTATAATAATATGTTTGGATGATCAGGAGGTAGAGGATAATTTGAAGCCGCTAACGAATCTGGGAGTTCTTGTACCTCAATGTTATCTTTTGAGTGGAAGAGAACTCGAGAAAGAACTGGGGAGTTCCTCTCTAACTCTGCGGAAGTACCAGGCCTATCCTGAACACTAATGCCCCCAAGCGGAGGATCAATCTCTGATGCGTCGGCTGCCATGGGGTGAAAACCACTAACAGTATTGCCCCTACGCCTTCTAGGAGACGACTCTGAACTTGGTGGTGAAAGACCATGAAGTCTACAAGACCGTCTAAGCCATCGGTCAGCCACTTTGAATTTTTTATTAAGATATGATTAAAGACCCAAGAAAAATGAAAGCTAGGCCAACTAGGAGCACAGAGCACACACTAAAAATGTCCCTAAAAGAAATTAGCCAGTCAAACAACTTTCAAGTATTTCCACTTCGGGTGATGAGGATCGAACACCAAAATGCAAGAAAGTGAAGTAGGGGCCTTCCAAAGATAGTCTGGGATAATGACAGCCCAGGCCTACCAGTGAAGGTATTAGAGGAAGTTACGCTGACCTCCAAACAACAGCCTGTGCTGGTGCAAGCCCCCGAGCTTCGCAAGGGTGCCCTCCAGAAGTACTGCTGAGAGTGATACAACGTCGACCTCAGGTGCCACGAGATTCCCCTTCGCAGCCACCTGTGTAGATCCCTAGGATAAGCAACTAAGGTTACCAACTTGTGTCAAAAGCCAGGCGAAACAGTCTTGAGGTAAGATCTGACAAGTAGGAGAAGGGGTATCTCTCTTCCTTAACTTCAAAAACCCTTAAGGTTCATGCATCCCATACCTTAAGGAGCTAACCCCTTGATGTGAGGAGCTTATCCCATACCTTAAGGAGCTAACCCCTTGATGTGAGGAGCTTATCCCTTTGAAGGAGGACTCTATCCCTTCATAGGTGGACCTGTAACTTCCTTCCTCTGCACTATAAAATGAAGCATTGGGCTGGTTACTTGGGAGGTTGAAAGCTGAATATTTTTGAGGTCAAATGTTGTTGGAACTTAGTCTTCCTAATTGAGCTTTTGTGAGGAGAGATTACATACCTCTTTGATCTCATTTGGAAGAGTGTGAGGCTTGTCAAAGCGAAGGAGATTCTTGTTTCGGACCCTGGGAAGAGCTTGTTCAACATCAAGGCACCAAAGGTTGTAAAGTTCTTCTATTTCAAAGTTAATACAAATAAGTTTATTTTTCTCAATAAGCTGTGTTTTATGGTTTATTTTATAGATTCCTTGATCACCATAATGAACATGGTTTATGATATTAGCTATGCAGGTGTTATTTGATGTTTGCTTGTTTGTGTTTGAAAATTCTCAAAAGGAAACTCTTTCGAACGGTTGAAGGATGACTGCTACAAACTAGCGTTGGACTTAAGGTAGGGTCTAAACACCTCTATAGTTTTTGTTTATAAATCGTATATGTTTAGAGAAAGATATATTTGCTTGTCCTGCTTGTTGCTAGATATCTTTTGATACTAGGGAGATCAGCCTTGTCCGCAAGATCAATTTATCCGGCCAACAAATTGGCGACTCCACTGGGGAACTGAATTTGGTTTTCAATTTTCCTTTGTCTTTGACTTGAGAAACTTGTTCTTGTTTCTGGTTTTTGATTGATGTGTATGGGATTGGGTAGTTTTTAAGATCTGGATTATTTTTTGTTTTCAAATTTTTCAGAGGACCACACTTTATTTTTACAGACAGTGCAGACATCTCCGCACTTTTCCTTTAGAACAAAGAGCGGTACCGCATCTGGTTCTTCTGGAAGCTTGCAGACCCTATGAAATTTTTTGAAAAACCTAAAATGTTTTCTTCCAGTTACATTTAGGTTTCATTTAAGGCTTTTAGGGTCTACCGAGATCTGCATGTGTTCTGTCAAAAATATCTTGTGAATAAGTTCCATTGGTATTTTTGTTTTAGATGATTTTCTAGAAGTTTTGCATGCCTGGATTGATTTTTACTTGGTCTCTGTAGTGACTCAAAGATTAGAATCCTGAGAAACCTTAGATTACCCTGGTGTCTTTTGTCTTCTTGATGAGTCTGGCTGGTTTGTGAAATTTTTCCTTGGTGAGAAATAGAATTTTGTTTTCTCTTTGCAAATCTTTGAACAAACTTGGTTATAAGTTTTGAATTTCATTTTTATAAAAGAAAACATATTTGGATATTTTTGATTGATTTGTTATTCTAAACAAATTAATCCTTAGTTTACTAAATAACTAAGTAAAACGTCCTCAAAAAGATTTGAAGCTTTTATACAATTAGATTTTTGGAAGTTTTTAGATCTCAAGATTAGTTTTTTGTAGTTTTGAGTGTTTTCTAGAAATTGTAGAATCTCTTTTGAAAGAAATTGTTTTTTTTGTAGTTTTGAGTGTTGAAAAAGGAAAGGGATTTATTGTGAGCATAATTAGTAGTCTCGTTTTGAGTTCTTATTGAAAAAGACAAAAAAAAATTCTTTTCATTTACATGTTGAAAGAAAGATTTGTTTTTCAAAAGAATTGCATTCTCAAACTCTTTCTTTTAGCTAGAAATTCATTAAAAGAAAAACGGATTGTTTATCATTTTAGGTGCATTTTTTAGTGTTTTTGGAGTCGAGTCTTCACACCATCAAAGTTTCATTTCCATACCTATTGACTTAAGAAACAACCCATAAAAGTAACGCTTAATTAAAATTGATCTAGCAAACTTTTTTATTTCGAGGGCGCTTATCACCAATATAGCTTAGGCTAGTATCTTGGAGTAGGGAGTAATTAACTCTCCAAGATAGTTAAAACAAACAAGTAGCTATATCTTGCGGTAGGAAATAAATCCAATTGTAATTGATATAATCTGGGAAGCTTCTCTTAAAGGAGTCAATCACAAGATCATGTCTGAACCTTTGAGACAATCAAGTCTGTCTCATTGGGAAAGATAGAAGATTTTTCTGTATTATAAATGGTAAACCTTAGATTAACCATTATCGAGGAGCCTAGGGTCACTTGTTGGTAAACCTCGGATTGATCATGTCGAGGATCCTTCAAGGCGATTGAGCTTTGTTACTCTGCCCTTGCGCGTAAATCAGATCGTAGACTATTCCCCCAGTTGTATTTATTGCTATTGGTAACCTTAGTGTCCATAAACTTAAGATTATTTCCTAAGGTGACGGTGAAGGACGGGTCTCACTGTACCTGGAGAAAACGTCGACTAGACTCACTTGGACTCTCTAGGGGGTTCTCTTCACTCGAAACGGTTTTGTGAAGAAACTTGTGCCAGTCTGTTTCATTAAGCAGGTTGTGGGGGTAACTGTTCCAACCGCCCTTTCTGTATTGAAATCTATGACGTTGGATTTCATCACCAACTAGTGTTTTTAGTACGGGAAGTTACTGTTTGTGTGTGGTTTGAACTCTTAGATTTTTTTAGGTGTGGGATTCAATTTTTTCTTTATTTAGAGACTTTAGGTGGTTTTATTGAAATTTTCTTTGTTTGCGTGTGAGTAATTAAATATTTAATCGTGCCTAAATTACCGAGACAATCCTGTAGACTTCGGGGGCAACCTCCCGAGTATACACTGTTGAGCTAATTTATTCACACAAATATTCCTTATCAATTCGGGTTGGTAATACTTAAAGGCAAGTCCACTATATATGAATATTAGATGTAATCAAACTTGAAATATAAGTTTTTCAAAAACTAAAGAAGTGCATATTACAATTCCAATTCACTTTGTAAAGAGGGAAAGCTGAAATGGCTCTTAACTTAAGAGGTCCAATTCTTCCTCGATTATTACTTGATGAACAAAAATCAGAAACTAATAGCTTAAGATGGACAAATTATTAATGAAAGGAGGCTCCTAACTTAAGAGACCTTTGATATGTTTCATCATAATTCATTCACCATAATGCCAAAAATACATAGGAAAACTGCTTGCATGTAATCAAAGAAAACTAGTTACAATTCACCAAATTAACAGAAGGAGTGCTCAACTTGAACACTTTGTTTTTCCAACTTACTAAAATGATGAATAAACTAAGATCTAATGAAATCAATCACCACACATTAACCATAAACCAATCTGAAACAAAGTATCATTAACCATAAACCAATCTAAAACAAAGTATGTAAACTAGTTCTACAATAACCAGATTATGCAAAATTAAACTAGTTTAAACAAAGAAGTGTACTTAGCTTGGAATGGGGGCCCTCCACCCTTTCTTTGCACACTTGAAGATTGATATCAGAAGCTTAAACTCAGTCACACATCCACATTATTGAACAGCAAAATAGTAGTAGAACAAGTTCTTCAAATTAGCTCTCCAATCCAAAATGTCTCAGCATGAAATTATACAAAAGTCAATACATAAGCCATCAAAGTCTTGGATTTAAATAGAAGTCTTATGAAAAAAACTGATCTATAATCATTCTAACAAACATATCTACTGATATTCATCTATCTAAGTCAAATTCATCAATCCCATCCCAAGAAATATGGCCAATCCCATAGAATCTCAAAACTGCTCTATTTCTATGGAATTTTTGAGTGACTAGTCATGGTTGACCAGCACTAAATGGTCCTAATAAAGATTGTTTTGTTCGAACTAAGTAGAGCTGGCTCAGTCCTAGTTCCCAAGCTATCCATCCATGCATCAAATTCGTGCCCAAGTGTCCTGCAAACATGTCAACCATATAGCTATTACGGGAATTTCTGAATCTGTCAATATTTGCACTTGAAACCAAATTTTCATAAAAACTTTAGAATTTAAAAAATTAAAATTAAATACCTGAGTAGACATGAAATACATCAAAATGGGATGGATAAAGTGGAAAATGGATGGAAAATAGATGGATTAAGTAAGTTTCCTTTAGCAAAAATAAGACCAAAATCGAGGGCCAACATCTCCCCCTTGCTGATTGTCAAGCATGTCCTCATGCTTGCTTATTCCTCTTTGATCTTCTGTTCCCTGTAGTAGATGCAGTTCCTGTAGATGCTTCCTATTTTGCTGCCCTTATCAAACAGTCCAAACCTGAATCATGTCCTTCCCTGTACAAAGCGGCCTTAACTTTCTGCTTCTCATACTTAGCCTGCCACATGTTCTTCTCTTTTAGCCATTTAAATTCTTGTTTGGAAAGTAGATCATTCTTCCTTTTCAATCTCCCTATTTCTTCATTTAATCTTTCATTTGCTTTGACCAATCTAGCATTATCCTTTTTGCTTGCTTGGTTTTCTTCTTTCAAATGTTTTTCCATGATTTTACTGATTTCTAGTTGGTCTGTTAATTCCCTGATTTTGCCCAAGTTTATTTCTTTTTCAAGCTCTTGTGTAGTTTTGATTAATGATGTTGCTGCTGCATCATCATAATAAGAATCTCTCTCTAATGCCTCCTGTTCAAAATCATCCTCTACCTGTTTTCCTGTGGAACATGTATCTACTAACTGAACTTCTTTTTCTCTGCTATTTATTTCAATTGGAATTTTATTCCTAAATCTTCTAGGAATAGACATGAGAGACACTTCATTTTCTTGCATGGCTATATTATTTTGCTTTTTAGCTCTAGCCCTGGGATAGAAGGGTGAACTCATCATTCCCATGGTTTCCTGTTCTACTTTGTTATGTCCTTCATTGATCTCTTCATTAAACTGGTTTTTAGTCATGAACTCCCTCCAAATTATTCCTTATGACATTACTTGATATTCAACCAGGATTTTTATCAACCCCTGGTGATAAATTTGTGCTTCTTTGGGCTTGTGTTCATGTTTCACTGTCTCTATCATCTTCAGGAGGCTTCTAAAGAGAAAGTATGGCAGATTAATCTTATCTTCTCCCTTAATGTGCTGTAAGAGTCGGATATGATATAGATGGGCAACACTATATCCCCTATCACATGTAAGAAACTTCTGTATAACTAGAACCAACTCACCCCATGGTTCATTGAACCATTCCCTTGGTATTCCTTTGGTTCTATCAAGGGTTCCTTTTCGGTTCTTTTGAAGGAAGAAAGTCCATGCTTTCTCCTTGAAATGCAAGCCTTTATGATACTTCTCTTCTATCATAGGGAGGTCTAGAGCTTGGGAAAGGAATTCCTGAGTCACAGGAATGATAACATCTCCTACCCTTGTTTGGTCTTGGTTGTAATTGTTTATGAACTCCCTTGTTATCTCCTCACTGTGGCCATTAAATCTCTGCAAGAATCCTATCAGTCCCACTTGGTAAAGCTTCTCTATGGTCTCTTTTTTCCAGTTTTCTATTTGAAACTTCGGCTCTATCCTTGTTGACATTGTGTCTGAAAACCATTGAATGTATGCCTCTATTGTCATTATCTTCATCTTAACAATGAAAATTTACAACTACTATTTTTTCAAAATGAAATTTTGAAATTAGAAAAGCTTACCTGCCTTATGCAACAAACTTAATTCAATCTACTTGGCCTCTGTTTGTTTCTTTTTGCAGCGACACAGTTTTTTAATCCCCTGTTGTATCCAAACAGTCAAACATCCTACCTTATATATCTCTGTAAAAACACTAGACTCTGTTCTGGGAAAGAAATACATAAGAAAACAAAATAATCATGACATAATTTTGTATTTCTTAATGTATTCTTGAGGCAAATTTTTTATAATTCGTCATACAAGCCTAATCCTCAGCGCTGTATGAAAGGAGAACAAAAATAGTTTTCAACTTTGTTGTAACAGCTCTAAACAACAACTCATTTCTATAGAGATACAAGCGATTCAGCTCCTTACAACAACACTTAAAAGAGAATTTTCCTTTGTTTTTACAGTATACAACCCCTGTTTGACAACAACACACAATACAATCCCCTGCAGCAGCACTCAAAATTCATCTATTTACACAATATACATTCTCGTTACACATTACAGTCCATGTTATGCAACAACACGCAATATAACCTTGTGTAATAGTATTAAAAAAAACTCTTCTGCAATACAACCCCTGGTTTATGAAACAACAAAAAAAAAAATTCATCCCCTGCTCTACACAACACGTAATACAGCCCAAAAAAAACTCTGTCTCTGCAATACACAGTCTTTGCTTTACAAAGCACACAATATGGTCCCAAAAACTTTGTTTTAATGATGCATTTGGCATGCAAAATGTGTTTGAAATTCCGCATTGTCCGCACAGGTGTAGTCTACTAGTCATTTTGCATGATCTACGTGCTTCACTCATATCCTTGATTTTTGCAATTACACCTATGAATAGATCTATTCTTTAACTCATAGTTGTTTGCTTCATTAATTCACTACTATTTATCTAACCCTTACATTTATTATTTCTAGAACCATGGTGAGTTTTCGGTGTTTACCTGGCTAATGGCGAGACTTGTGGACTGTTTAATGGCGCTCCATATCCCTATATCTTCTTTTCGTGCTGACTGGTGGCAAGAACAGGCATGTTAACAATTAAATGACAGGCAGTTTTGGTAATTGAAATCCCAACTCATCTTTGTAAGAAAATCGAATCACGTTTTTACCTGAGCTTTCCCGAGATTTTGGCAACCGACTTGCGTTATTTTCGGGAAGTTTTTCTACTTATCTCTCTGCAAATTTTCTTACACTTTCCCTCGCTTCTTCTGTCAAATGTGCAGTGCTTCATCACTGTTCTCCTGAGCTCGTTAAGGCGATGATGGCATACAAATGTGGCTTAAACAACTTGCAAAGCGGTGTTGAAATGCACAACAGACTGGCGGTGTTGAAATGTTTTCATGACCGTTTTTCATTTTTCTACCGTGTTGTTGGCTAAGTAAGCCATAAGCACCTCTATTGGCCAGTGTTTGCACGTAAGCATGTCGTGCATGTCATGGCAGTCCTATTGACCAGTCGCCTGACTGTGTCATTAGGATGGCCTGTCATTTTTCATAATTCAAATATGAGCTTACCTGTATGCGGGTCGTGGCTGTCCTCCCATGCAGCTTACGGCTTTGCCAGCGTGCCTTCTGTGGAATCGTTTGAATGCACCAACCATGCAAACGTATGACGGTTTGCGTACATCTCTCCAATGGTTTGTGTGTACCTCTGTTCCACGTCATTCAATCCACGTTCCCGTTTTAAAGCCTGTTTGATTCATGCGCTTGGTTTGCATGTCCGTTTAAATCATAGCCCCCACCTACTACCAACTATACTGCCATACCATGTGATTATATTACATTATACTGCCATATGATGTGATTATACTGTGTATATGACCACAAGCCCGCCTACCTTATACCTCCACGTTTCATCATGCAAATCCATATGTTTTAAATGGTGTGCCTTTCAATATGTTGCAATATAGCGCATATGTGCAATATGCAAATGTTTTTAGCGCGCATATATTTCTTTATGAAATTTTTGCCTTATAATATATTTCCTTTTTCTCATATAGTTCCTTATGAAATTTTGCCTCCCTTATTGCCTTTGCGCATGTATTAGAAATATTTCCCATATTGCTCATAATCTAAGGTTGTGTGCACACCTAGGTTCACATGTATTGCCTTTTTGAAATACTTCTTATAATTTTAAAATGACCATCTAGGTCATATTTAAAATTATTTCCATATCTAATATTTGAATTGTTTGTGCAAGTTTCAACATGTTGCACTCTTTTGATCCCTTTTTGCTTCTAAGGAAAAATACTTAGGGGTTAAGGTCATGAATATGGAATGATATAGGATGTACAAGGGTTATAGGATATGATACTTAGGAGAATGGGTGGGGATAATAGAAAATATATACGTCTTCAGGTACTAATCTCAACTTAACAAAGACTAAAAATTTCTAAAAAAATTTGAATTTACAAGAGAAAAATGACTATACTTATACTTCCCTGGTAATATTGGATGATGTCTTCTTCTTTACAAGCTGGATGAAATCGTTTGATCAAATGTCGTAGATAGATTGAAAGGTAGAATTTATTGCTGCTTCTCGTTCTTCATGCTTCATTGGTTCGGGTTCTTGAATTGCTAGTTGTTGTTCAGGTCCCTACTGTCATGCACATGTTTATGTAATATGTACATGTTTCTGCTAATATTTTAGGTCCCTCTGCTATGGTTGTTCAGGTCCCAACTGTGAACAATACAAGTTTCAGCTGCACAACTAAAGTTCTTGTGCAATCCTCCCCCTTGCTTGAGATTTGACTTGTCCTCAAGTCAAATTTATGTGGAGGATATCCTGCAAATCAAAGTTGTGATAAAAGTAGAACAAGAAGTGAATTCATACAGTCCAAGACATGTTAGTTTTCCTCTATGAATTCGTGTTTGCTTTGCGCCAGTATCCTGGTTTTCACTAGCAAACAATTTTATTATTTTTTTTATTGTTCAAATATTTTTATTTTTTTTTATTTATGTTTTTTTTTTAGTAGTAGTTCTTTTCTTTATTTTTCTATAGCACTGGAATATGGCTAGGTCTGGTGTGCCATTATTTCTAGTTCTGCTCCTTGTATCAGTTGTTTCATGAATTCTTCTTTGTCAATAGGCTTGTTGTAAACTTTGAGCCTATGTCCATTTACCAAAAATGATGTGGATTCCTAGTCAATTGTTTTAATTTGAACAACTCCATTATCAAAGATTTCTTCTATCTCATATGGCCCTAACCAGTGTGTTGTGAATTTGGCCTTGAAATCTTTGAATTTAGAGTCAAACAGTAGTGCCCAGTCTCCTTTGTTGAATGTCTTGTTCTTGATGAATCTGTCATGCCACTTCATTCGTTGTTGTTGTACCAATGTTGTATGTTCTATTGCCTGTTGGCGATGTTCATCTAGTTGATTTAATTCCATTATCCGTTGCTGCTGTGCTTCAGACAGTTCCAGTCCTAGTTCTGCTTCCAATTTTTATGTGTGTATATGAAATTCTATGGGCAGTAAGACCTCTTTTTCGTATACTAACTGGTATGGGCTGAATCCAGTTGTGTTTTTCCACGTGATTCTGTATGCATCCCTTAGTTTTTCTGACCAATCCTTTCTGTTCATCTGTACTGTTTTGGTCATTATGTTCTCTAAGACTTTAATTGTTGCTTCCACCTGTCTGTTTGCTTGAGGATGATATGGCGTGGACTTTCTGTGCTTTATCTTGTATTTATCTGTAAGATCTCGTACAAGCTTTGAAGTAAATTGTGCTCCCTGATCTATTACAATCTGTCTTGGTACTCCATATCTTATAAAGATTTCTTCAAAGAGAAAGGTGACCACTACATTTTCTGTTGCTTTGGTGACTGCCTTTGCCTCCACCCATTTGGTGACATAATCTATACATACTAAGATATACCTCTTGCCATTTGATGGTGGATTTATTGGTCCCACAAAATCTAGAGCCCATTGCTCAAATGGTTCTATTAGAACTTGTGGTTTGAGTGGCATCTCATCTGATACTATTGGTCTCCCTGTTCTTTGGAAACTGTCACATTGCTTGACATATGCCTTGGAGTCTTTGAAGATTTCTGGCCATTAGTAGCTTAATTTCAGCACCTTGTAGGCTGTTCGTTTGTCTGCAAAATGACCACCACATGGTTCATCATGACATGCTTTCAGGATTTCTAATATCTCATCCTCTCTCACACATTTTCTGATTATTAAATCTGAACCAGTATAAAACAAATCACCATTTACCCAACTATATCTAGAACTTTCTTTAATAATTTTTCATTTTTGTTTCTTGGAGAATTGTGTTGGAAATTTCCCAGAAGATAAATAGTTTTCTATGTCTGCAAACCATGGTGTTTTTATTGCTATTGCAAACAAATGTTCATCCGGAAAGTTGTTCGCAACTGGATTTGGATCGTTGGGTATACGTGACAGAAAGTCAGCCACTTGATTTTCTCTGCCTGATCAGTCTTGAATTGTGATGTTAAATTCTTTCATTAACAGTAACCATCTTGTTATTCTCCCATTGGTGATAGATTTATTCATCAAATATTTTATTGTTGAATGATCTGTATGAATAAATACTTGGTATCCTGTTATGTAGTGCCTAAATTTATTTACTGCGTGTACTACAGCTAACATTTCTTTTTCTGTGACTGTATAGTTCAATTCTGCAGGTGTTAAGTTCTTGCTAATGAAGTATATTGCATAATTGAACAGATTCTCTTTCTGCCCAAGTGATGCACCTATCACGGTATCAGATGCATCAGTTGAAATATGAAATGGCAGAGACTAGTTTGGTCCACAAAGAATGGGTGCAATTGATAGTTTTTCTTTCAATATTTGAAATGCATTTTGACAGTGATTCGTCCATTGAAATTCAACATCTCTTGCTAATAATTTGAATAGAGGTTGGACTATTTTACTAAAGTTTTCGATGAATCATCTATAGTAGCCTGCATAACCCAGGAAACTCCTTACCTCTTTTTGTGTTGTAGGTGCCATAAATTCATGAGGACTTGTATTTTTGCTGGATCCACCTTAATTCCTGAAGCGGAAATATGGTGTCCCAAAACTATGCCTTCTGTCAACATCATATAGCATTTTTCATTACTCAATGACAAATTTGTTTCTATGCATCACTTCAAAACTTTCTCAAGGTTGTTGAGGCAATCGTCATATGTGTTTCCATAAACCGTGAAGTCATCCATATAAACTTCTACACATTCATGGATTAGATAAGCAAATATTGCAAGAACTGCTCTTTCGATTGTTGCAGGTGCATTGCATAACCCGAATGGCAAGACATTATATGCATAGGTTCCCCATGGGCAAGTGAATGTTGTTTTGTCTTGGTCTTATGTTGCTATTCTAATCTGATTGTACCCACTAAACCCATCCAGGAAGGAGAAAAATTTCTTTCCAGCTAATGAGTCTAGAACCTGGTTAATGAATGGTAGAAGAAAATGATCTTTTAATGTTACTTAGTTTAATTCCCCATAATCTACACATACCCTCCACTTCCCATTTTTCTTTGGTACTATTACCAATGGAGAAACCCATTGACTATCTGAAATAGGATAGATGAACCCAACTTTAAGTAATTTTTGTAGTTCTTCTTTCACTATTTCTTTCATCATGGGATTCATTCGTCTTTGAGGTTGCCTTACTGGTTTGATCTGATCATCTGTATAGATGTGGTGGATACATGTATTGGGATGGATTCCTTGCATGTCGGTATAATCCCAGGCAAAAGCTTTTGAATATTTTTGTAATAATGCAATTACCTCTTGTTCTTGTGATGTTTGCAAATGGTTTCCAATGTTCAAATGTTTTCCAGGATATATCTCAATTGTTTTTGTTGTTGAATTGGTAATTGTGTTTACAGGAAAAATGTTTGTAAAATAATTTCGCAAGGATTGAACTGTACAAGTTTCCTGAAAACATTGGTTCAAGAGATTACTTGCAGCTTCATATTGAATCTCTCTAAGCTGCTCTGAAATATTTGGTTCTGAGATGAAAAGATCCATTAAATCTTCATTCTCTTCTTCTTCTCTAAGGTCAAAAACTTGATTTATACTTAAAACTGATTTAGTTTGTTGTTGTTCTTGAGTTTCAAGTATTGATTCTAAAGAAGATGATTGTGCAGGTGAATAAAGTGTAATGTGTTTCCGTTCATCTCCATGTGAAATAATCATGCTTCCAGATCTGCATCCTATAAAGGCATCAGCCGTGGCTAGCCATGGTCTGCCTAAGATTAGAGGATGTCCTCCCAAATTTGTTTTTGGCTGCAAGATAAGGAAGTCAACAGGATATTCCCATGAATCCAAAGAGACTATGATATCTTCTAGTATTCCTTCTGGGACAACTTTAGATCTGTCTGCTAATTCTAGAATTGTAGAAGTTGATCTAATGTTGTTTAAATGCAGATTTTTCATTGTCTCCATAGTCATTACATTTATAGCTGCTCCCAAATCTATTAATGTATTTGGAACTAAGAAATTATTTATTGAAATAGTAACCATAGGGATACCAGGATCAATATATTTCTCTATAGTTGTTTGCATTGACATGAGGCTTGCTAATTTGCCAATGACTTGGATTGTAGTAGGATCCTTCTTCTTTTTACCAGTTTTCTTAATGCATAATTCCTTTATTGTTTTAGCATATATTAGTATCTCTTTAATTTCCTTTAATAAATGAATTTTTACATAAGCATTTTTCAATTCATCCAAAATATCAAATTCAGGAAGGTTCATTTCTTTTTGTTGCTCTACTAACCTCTCAGGATAGGGTGGTGTTTGAGTTATAATAGTTTTTCCTTTCTGAATTTGTGTTTTAGATTGTGATGTTTCAGGTGGTTCTCCTTGCTCAATTGGCTCTTCTATGATTGGTGGAGAATCCTTTGTAAGCACCTTTCCAGACCTTAAATGGACATCATTTACAGGAAGAATAGAATATGTTGGAAAATATGCTGCTTCTTCTACAGTGTATGCAGATTTATCCATCTTATTGTTCGGATTTGCCACTGGTTGGGCTGGTAATTGAGTTGGTCTGGGTTGGTTCGAAGGTAGCTGTAGCTGTTGTGGTTGTGTTAACAATGGTGGAGGATTCTGTTGCGGAAATGGCATGGATTGCGGATATGCAGAATTTTGTTGCGGAAATGGCATGGACTGCGGATATTGTTGATATGGAAATGGCTGTTGATATTGTTGTTGGTATTGTTGTTGGTACTGTTGAGGTGGCTGGTTTCCATAACCATATCCTCTCCATCCTTGTGCAGGTTGGTTTGGATATTGTTGTGGAGGCCAAGCTTGCCATGGCATTGGAGTATTCCAAGGATTTTGAGGCGGATATGGATAGTTTTGTTGAGGGAATTGTTGCAGATTTTGTTGAGGCAACCTTGGTTGCCATGGTCTTCGTGGTGCCACATAATAGAAACCTTATGTTCCTTGCACTTCTTCCATTGGATTCATTTGCAATTCCTTCAACCTTAGACAGTTTTCTATTGAATGGTTTTTTGTACAAAGACCACATACTTGAATACTATCCAAAGGACATTCTCTTAATGGATGTTTCTTTCTACATTTGGAACAAAAGATTGCTAAAGCTTGTTCTTGTTCTTCTTTCTTCTTATTTGCTTTTAGAACATCTACCTGAGTTCCCAATGTACTTAGGAGGTCAGTTTTGAAGTTTTCTAATAAGCTTCCTATTTCTGCTCTTGTTACTCCTCCTGCTGCTGATTTTGCTGCTTTTGAACTCCCATCTCTCTTTCCAGATTTTGATCTACCTCTAGAATATTTTTGACATAATTCAGCAATTTCTTTGAATGGAAAGTTTGAAATATCTCCCTTACCCATTACATTCAGAATGTCAAGGTATTCATCTCTTACACCCTTGAGAAAGATTGTTCGAATGGTTTCCTGATTTAGAGAGTGTTGTTTAGATTTTTGTAGATTATATGCAAATCTTTCTAAGTATTCTTCTAAACTTTCTTCTTCTTGTTGTGTCATTCTGAAAACATCTTCCTTTGAGTCCCTAGGCCTACAATAGGCTTGATATTTTTTAAGGAAGACTGATCTCATATCATCCCAAGAAGCTATTGTTTGCTCTCCTAAACCCATGAACCATTTTAAAGCTGCTGCTTTTAATGTAGCAGGAAAGAGACGAAGTTTGTGTATGTCATCAGTGTATCCATATGTTCTACATAGGATATCAAATTCAAACATGAAAGAATCAGGATCTTCTGTTGACATTCCATAAAAATTTGGCAATACAGAAGGTGGAATATTTTTCATTTTCACCTCTTCTCCTAATATTGCACTTGTATCTACTATTGGAAAGCCAAAGGTAGTTTCCTGATCACCACCATCTTCTTGTCTTTTCCTATCCTCTTCTACCTTTCTATCATTTTCTCGTTTTTCCTCTTCCTCTCTTTGTCTTCTCCATTCTCTCTGTTGTCTCTCATATTCAAGTCGTTGTTCAGGAGTAAGAATAACAGATCCATGTCCCTCTTCTGCCATTGGTTTAGTTGTTTCAATGTTAATTGGAGATTCAGGTTGTTCAAAGACAGGTTGACTTACAGATGCAAAGATAGGTTGTTTTTCTTTAGTAGTTTCCTTTTGTTTTCCTGAAGTTGATAGCTGTTTTCTTTTTACTTCCCAAGCTAACAAAGTTTTCCTCTCAATTAAAGTTAACCTTTGTCCAGTTCTTTGTTTTTCTTCCAATTCCTCAATTGTTGGATTACCAGTAACTGGTGTTGTTGGCTTTGATGGTCCTATCTCTATTTGTGGGGGGTTTTTAATAAATCTACCTTGAGGATCTCTATATCTAGGCATAAAGAAACATAACTAAATGAAATGTAACTAATTTTTTTATTTTTGTTTTATGAAAAAATTTTAAGGTTTACTTGCTTATCTTCCTATTGACTATGTCGATATTTGCCTCCCCGGCAACGGTGCCAAAATGTTGAGCTAATTTATTTACACAAATTAACACAAATATTCCTTATCAATCCGGGTTGGTAATACTTAAAGGCAAGTCCACTATATATGAATATCAGATGTAATCAAACTTGAAAGATAAGTTTTTCAAAAACTAAAGAAGTGCATATTACAATTCCAATTCACTTTGTAAAGAGGGAAAGTTGAAATGGCTCTTAACTTAAGAGGTCCAATTCTTCCTCGATTATTACTTGATGAACAGAAATCGGAAACTAATAGCTTAAGATGGAAAAATTATTAATGAAAGGAGGCTCCTAACTTAAGAGACCTTTGATATGTTTCATCATAATTCATTCACCATAATGCCAAAAATACATAGGAAAACTGCTTGCATGTAATCAAAGAAAACTAGTTACAATTCACCAAATTAACAGAAGGAGTGCTCAACTTGAACACTTTGTTTTTCCAACTTACTAAAATGATGAATAAACTAAGATCTAATGAAATCAATCACCACACATTAACCATAAACCAATCTGAAACAAAGCATGTAAACTAGTTCTACAATAACCAGATTATGGAAAATTAAACTAGTTTAAACAAAGAAGTGTACTTAGCTTGGAATGGGGGCCCTCCACCCTTGCTTTGCACACTTGAAGATTGATATCAGAAGCTTAAACTCAGTCACACATCCACATTATTGAACAGCAAAATAGTAGTAGAACAAGTTCTTCAAATTAGCTCTCCAATCCAAAATGTCTCAGCATGAAATTATACAAAAGTCAATACATAAGCCATCAAAGTCTTGGCTTTAAATAGAAGTCTTATGAAACAAACTGATCTATAATAATTCTAACAAACATATCTACTCATATTCATCTATATAAGTCGAATTCATCAATCCCATCCCAAGAAATATGGTCAATCCCATAGAATCTCAAAACTGCTCTATTTCTATGGAATTTCTGAGTGACTAGTCATGGTTGACCAGCACTAAATTGGCCTAATAAAGCTTGTTCTGTTCGAACTAAGTAGAGTTGGCTCAGTCCTAGTTCCCAAGATGTCCATCCATGCTTCAAATTCATGCCCAAGTGTCCTGCAAACATGTCAACCATATAGCTATTACGGGAATTTCTGAATCTGTCAATATTTGCACTTGAAACCAAATTTTCATAAAAGCTTTAGAATTTGAAAAATTAAAATTAAATACCTGAGTAAACATTAAATACATCAAAATGGGATGAATAAAGTGGAAAATGGATGGAAAATAGATGGATTAAGTAAGTTTCCTTTAGCAAAAATAAGACCAAAATCGAGGGCCAACATACACCAAGCCAGCTTGAAGGGCTATGAGCTCTTGTATCACCTAGTGACAATAGAGTTGGGTCACCAGAAGCTAGAGAGTCATCTTTAATTGTTCATCCTGATTATCAAGTTCAAGCAATAGATTATATTTCTAAACCAATTTCATTTTCCGAAGTTACTGGTAGTATTACTCCTACCAGTGAATTAGCTGAAGAACCTAAAATTTCTGAGCCTGAAACCGAACCTACTGCTACTCCATCTTCATGATTTGCTTCTCCAACTTCTAGTGGTCCTGGTTCACCCAGGGTAGGAAATATCATTACCCAAGATCTTCCTTCTGAGCTCATTTCTATTGAAGAACTTGTTAGTTCGGACGAAGATATAAATCTCCCTGAAAATGAACCAACTTTAGAACTTAGAAGCGTGAATCAATTTTCTACAGTCCTTTTAGGAGTGATGCTTGGTACGTATCATTGAAAAAAAATTTAGAAAACGCGTGTCTTAGTTTTTCACCACCTCAAATTCCTTTTCATCCAATGCCCAGAGGTTATTATCCTCCTTTGAATATTTCGAAACGGTCATCTATGTTTTCCCAAATGCTGGAAACATTTTTATATGGCAATCCTTCTGTTCCTTCGGGGTATCAGTTACTCACTGGTACTTTTTCAGGAGCATCTCCTCAACCAATTGAACATGAGATATCAACTAGTAATAATGAAACTCAAGTGTTGAGCGTAGAAGAAATTCTTATGTTGTCTGGTACTATTCCAAATCTGCAACCTCAAAGTAGTCAGTTATCACCTGGGGGCAACCCCAAGGTGGTCAGTTACCGCCTGGAGGACAACCTCAAGGTAGTCAGTTTCCACCTGGGGGGAAACCTCAAGGTAGTCAATTATCGCCTGGGGGGCAACCTCAAGGTAGTCAGTTACCGCCTCGAGGGCAACCTCAAGGATAGTACATACCGTCAGGATAGTACATACCTCAAGGTCAACCCCAGACTCAGTACATACCTCAAGGTCAACCCTAGTATCAATATATACCTCAAGGTCAACCCCAGTTTTAGTACGTGCCTCAAGGTTATCAACCTCGAGGTCAGTACCCAACTCAAGGTTTCCAACCACCTTCTAGTCAACCATTTGTACAATGAGCTAGAAATGTACCACTCAATTATCAGCCCTACGCTCAACCCGGTTATGGTCCTCAATATGCACAACCTTTTATGGGTCCATACCCCGGAATGAATATGGCATGGGATCCATTTCAAACTCAACAGACTATGCAACCTAATGTGCAGTTATCGAGTCAACCTGGACAACCTTTGGTTTCTGGTCCAACCCAGAAACCCGTCCAGACTACTGTTCAAACTTCTGCACCTGGTGTAGTTCATCAACCTGGGCTTAGTTCACCTCGAACTCTACCTCAAATTGTTGTTGCAACTACTGCAGCTTCTGTTCAACCTACCACACCTATTTCTAGAGTAACGGTAGCTCCGGTTTCTACTGTTCCTGTGTCAGTGCAAACTCCTTAGGCCTCTTTACCACAGTCAAGACTCACAGTTCAGACTTTGGTTCAGATGCCTGTAGGACAACCTGGTCCAAGTACGGTTGTCATAAGTCAACCACAATTTACTTATCAATCATACCAGGGATAGTACCAGTTCGGTCCTACTGTACAAAACCCAGTTTATCAGTATCAACCTTACCGTGGATATACTTATCAGCAACCTCAACAACCCCAGTTTGGTCCAGTTAATCCTGGTTTTCCGGGAGGTTATAATATTCCTAATGCAAATCTAATTCCAGGTTGTCCTGGATATCCTCCTCCTAGGGTTGGTCTTGTTACCCAAGGTTTTCGCAATCCTAACCGTTAGTTACCTTTCATTGCAACTTTGGATTTACCTGATTTGTCGCGCCTTACGAATGATCTGATTTACTATCCTCCGGATTGGCCGCCAATGCCTAATAAGTTTCCCAGTGATATCCTGAAGTTTTAGGGTGAGTCAGGAGAAGATCTACCAAATCATATGATGACTTATCACCTCTGGTGTGCATCTAATTCCATTATTGATGATTTAATTCGCTTACGTCTTTTTCAACACACTCTGATTGGTCTTGCTGCCAAATGGTACATTGAGTTACCACAAGGCTCTTTTTATAATTTTAGTCAGATAGCCACTTCTTTCTTAACTCATTTTCAGTTGCCTATCAGATACGACAATGGCACAGAATTATTAACTTCATTAAAACAATCTACATCAACATATATTTCTGATCATATCCATGAATGGTGACGTAGAAGGTGTTTAGTGAAAGTTTTCATTCCAGATCAAATTTTAGCAGAATGATTTGTAAAATTATTATTACCTAAAATCACTGAAGATGTAGCTAAGGCAAGAGTTGTTACTGAAGAGAAATTAATTGCTCAGGCTCAGTACCTTGACCTCGTTTATACACAGTCAGGTACTTTACATGAAAAAATTCGTGACCTTCCGAAACACAATAAAATAACTGCATCTCCTTCAAGGTCTCACGTCGTTGATGGTATGATTGGTTTAGTTAGTACCAAAAGTAAGAAGAAATCTTCCAATAATTCTTCTCCTATTATTACTTTACCAGATTCCCCGACGAGAGACTCTTCTGCTGAAATTCCTGCCGATATCCATGTCGTAGAATCATCTATAGCCAAATCAAAATCCTGTGCTAAAAGGAAGGGGAAGAAGAAAAATAAACGAAACTCAAAAGAGAAAACAGATAAAAATGAATCTACTGACGAGAAACGTAAACCTAGCTATCCTTGTCTCATTTGTGATGAGGAGCATTTTACAAGAGACTGCCCACACCGAGCAGAGATTTCAAAAATCATCAAAGGTTCTCAAATGCATGTTGTCTTGAAGGATCCTTTTCGAATCATGATAGTAATATGATCGGTTCTTCCTCAAATGCCTGAGAAGAACCCATTATGGTGATGTCTCATGTTAGGATTGCGACGCGATCGCAAGATTATGGTAGTAAAAACCCTGTTGGTGGTAAGGAAGCAGAATCTTCTAATTCAAACCCATCAACTTCAACTCCTTCTCGTTCTGATCCGCTACAGATCAAGAAACCTAACCCTGACTCAGTAATGAAACTGCCTGCTAAAGGTATACTTCGAAAATTAGCTTTCAATCCACATGCGAGAGCTGCTCAGAATTATAACATTGTTGAAGACTTAGCTATTTCTCCTTCAGCAATGTCGGCTTTGGAAGTGTTGCAGTCATGCCCAGCACAGCGTAAATTACTATTGTCGGCTATAGGAGCTGTTGATATTCAGGATTCGAACCTAATAATCTTCGATTTAGAGAATAGTACACCTCACCTACCTCATCAAATGGATTTCCAGATTCCAATGTTAGTAAAAAACAGACCTTGCTTTTGGACTGTGTTTGATGAGGGAGCCTCTACGTGTATTATGTCGATCCAGTGTTGGAGATCGCTTGGTTCTCCTACACTCAATCAGTATCTGACGATTCTAAAGGCTTTTGATGGCCGAGGGTTCCATCCTTTTGTAATTTGTAGGATTTACCTATAGGGGTCAAAGGTAAAACTGTAAATCTAGATGTGGAAGTGGTTGATGCCCCTCTAGATTACAACCTTCTCTTGTGTCGCAATTGGTCTTACGCTATGACTGCTATTGTTTCATCGGTCTTTCGGCTTATCAAGTTTCCTCATAATGAAAAGATCGTTATGATAGACCAGCTGACTTTTTTTTCATCCGACCCAGCCTCTTCGGATAGTATTCATCATGTCGGTAAAACAACTATACCTTACAAAGATGTTGGGGTAGGTTTGATTAAAGATTTTGGTTTACTAGGAACTTTTTCCTTCCCTCCTCCTAACGTATTGCCTCCTATTGCAACCATTCATATGATTTCATCAAACACTATTGTTTTTGATGATCCTTGGATCGTACCTTCCGATTCTAAGGTGGAGTCATTTGGTAACGTGATGCCTTTGAGTCCCTTTGAAATTTCATATCAGGTTGTACAGTCGTTTTCTGACTCTTATTCAACCGAAATTGATCCAATGAATGTGGTCCATGGGGAATCACTTTCAATATCAACCTCAGCTTCAACAACATTTTATGATCTTGTTCATACTGATGAGCAGATTCATGAAATTTTGTATGTTGATGATTTACCATGGGAAGATCTTCATCATCGATCTTCGTTTTTACCTGAGCTTGATCATTTTGAAAATGATTTTTCATATATTTTTACCACTGACTATGTCAAAGAACCATAGAATCCATTACAACATCTAGATTCTAAATTAAATTTGGGAAATATCTCTCGAACGGTTCCTATTGACATTTCAGTTAAACCCGGAATTATTGAAAACATTCATATAGGTGCTTCCTGTACGGACGATGAAATCCAAACTTATAAAGCCCTATTTCAAGAATTTCGCGACGTGTTTGCCTAGTCATATGAAGAAATGCCAGGAATCGATCCATCAATTGTTGTCCATGAAATTAAAACTTACCCGGATGCTAAACATGTCCGGTAACGTTTGCGTCAAATACATCTGTGAAAAGTTGCTGCTATTAAAGCTGAAGTTGAGAAATTACTTCGAGTAGGTTTCATTTATCCAATTCCGTTAACAGATTGCGTATCAAATATTGTTCCTGTCAACAAAAAGCAAGGAACGATAAGAATATGTATCGATTATAGGGATATGAATCGAGCTTGTCCTAAAGACAATTATCCAACCCCCTATATCGATCAAATTATTGATGATTGTGCCGACAGTGAAATATTCTCCTTTATGGATGGCTTTTCCGGTTACAATCAAATCAACATACTCCCTGCTGATCAACCTAAAACGGCTTTCATTTGTCCATGGGGGAAATTTTCTTATTGCAAATTACCTTTTGGATTGAAGAACGCTAGAGCAAATTTTCAAAGGGCAATGTCTTACGCATTTCATGACATCAAGCACATTGTGCAGCCTTATCTCGATGATTTACCTGCCCATTCATTACATAGAGCCAATCATCTCACTCATTTACGAGCAATTTTTATGAGATGTAGGAATTATCGAATTAGGCTGAATCCACACAAATGTGTTTTCTGTATAGAAACGGGTCATTTAGTGGGATTTGTCATTTCAAAAGCTTGCATTCGTTTCGATCCCTCGAAGGTTGAAGCTATTGTAAAATTACCTCCTCCTTTGACTCTTCACCAACTCCAAAGTTTGCAAGGGAAAGCAAACTTTTTACGTCTTTTCATTCCTAACTACGTTGAGATAACAAAAGGTTTTACCAGGTTGTCGAAACAGAATACTCCATTATCTAGGGATGAGATAGCTGACAAATATTTTGATTCACTTAAACACGCATTCACCCATGCACCGTTATTGCATCCTCCCAATTACAACGAGGATTGCTTTTTGTACCTCGTCGCTTCTCATTCCACCATTGGGATGGTTTTAGTTTAGGAATATGAATTCAACAGTGAACATGTGATTTACTATCTTAGTTGAACTCTAAATCCGACTGAGCTTAAATATTCGCATGTGGAGAAATTGGCATTGGCAGTTGTTCAAGTTGTCCAAATATTTCATCACTACATCTTATTATGCAAAACCACGGTAATTTCTGACTGTAACCCTATGATGTATATCTTGACCAAACAATTGCTAGGGGGCAAGTATTCCAAATGGATAGTTATCCTGCAGGAATTTGACTTGGAATTTGAAAAATCCAAGGCAATGAAATCATTGGTTTTTGTGGAACTGATGTGTGATTTCCCGCGTACTGATACTGAAACTGTGGCGGAAGAGCCCATTAAGGACAAATCCTTGTTTCTTATTAGTACTCTTGATCCATGGTATGGAGATATTATTTTTTATCTCCACCCAATATTTTCGGCCTGAAATCTCACGATCTCAGCGACGAAAAATACATTTCCAATCCCAACAATACAATATTATTGGAGATACACTCTATCGTCGTGGGGCAGATTCTGTTTTCCTACATTTTCTAACTCATGAAGAAGCTGAAAAGTTTCTGAATGACTGTCACTCTGGAGCATGTGGCAGTCATATGTCTGGGTATTCCACAACCCAAAAGATATTGCGCGCTGGTTATTTCTGGCCATCCTTATTCAAAGATTGTATCTATGCAGTCTAGAAATGCCACAATTGTAAAAAAAATTATCGTAAGATGCATGCTCCACCCACTCCTCTCCACCCTATAATTGTTATCGGTCCTTTTGCAAAGTGGGGTATCAATTTTATTACATGTAACCCTCACTCAGCTAGGGGGCATTGTTGTTGGGAAAAGTATCCAATACGGAATGACCCTATCCCACTCTGAGGGTGATAGTACCTCAGCAACAACTGAATGCAAAGCTATTCAAGAATTCTTCTTTATGAGATGAGAGAGGGAAGAAAAGGATGATCTACTAACCGTTATCTTGTGCTAATAGTCGATCCAGTCTTCACTCCTTGCTGCTTGCTCCTAGCTCCTTGCTCTTTCACCGGCGCAGCTACACACAGATCCTGTAAAAGCACAAGAAAAGGAAACTACAAGAAGCATACATCCATAATCGATTTAAGGATTAGCATAAATCAAATATACAAGCATCAATTCATCATCAAGACACATGCATATAGAAGAACCTCAAATACTTTATTGATAGAAGAAGTAAAGTTCTGAGAGAGTTACAACCATAATAGGCCCAATCCAGCAACACCTCCCAGCTGAAAGAAATCTCCTCTTCACCTCCTTCAAGAAAATCACCCAATAGCTCTATACTCAAACCAATAGCACTTCCTTACTTGCACAAAATTCCAGCCTCCCTAGACCTCATGAGAGAGATCTATATATAGGGTTTTGGAGAAAGGATGAGTCATCTTGAGACTGGCATAAAGCTGACTAGTGTCCTCTCCCACTTTAGTTAATCTTCAGTTCCTGAGTCCACTTGGAGATTCTTGCTTCCACTTGGAGACCAAGACCCTCTTACTCATCACAAGGCGAATTCCTTGACCCAAGTGTCAGTTTGGAAGCTTCCTGGGCAGTTGACACCTTGCAGAATGACTGTGCCACTTGGCCAATCTCGCCCAGCGCAGGTAGCCTTCATTAATTTTGACCTTCAGCACAGGTACAGAGAGGAGAAGTTGACATTCAGCACAGATGCTCAGTGGAGCAGCTGACATGATCCAGAAATAGCCTGTTTTTGAGTGTTTTCAGGTGGAGAACTGATTTTCAGTGTTGTGGTTTGCTGACCTTGTTCCTCTAAGGGTAAGAAAAACATGTTTAGGGACTTTGGATCCCTCAGATTATTGACATTTCATGCTCCATGCTGTTAGGCACAAAAATGTCTATAACAGTTGCCCCCTAAAGTATGAGGTCGTTTATCGGGTGAAATGCTTTATCAGGAGGATCCGAAGTTCATTCAATCGCTGAGAGGTGCCCTGCAATAAAATACAATACAATACATTATTTTTCATTCTGCTTTCATGATCTAGCTGAGGCGGGCATTCCCATGCTCAGCTTTATAAATTCATTTTGGTACATATAACAGACGACCGTCTGATGATAGACTGATAATTCTCTGCTGAAATTATCATCCTTTGAGTAGGATGATCATCTGCTGCAATAATGTACATATCAAATGTCTTTATATTTCCTGAATATATATCGCAGCCCGGATGGATGAAACTAGATCTGGGGTCTTCAATCTCGTTCGATATTCACTCTAAGTACAAGTTGATCCATGTGAGAATTGCGTTGAAGTCGAACATGGAAAGACATCGCTTGATTACCGGTCAATAATGTAAACCGTTAACAAGCGCGAGAGGAATCACCAATAATGACAATGACCCTCAAGGTACTGCAGTACAATTCACGTGGTGTGAATAAAGGACTTGGCGTCGAACACCACGCAAAATCTTTTGGTCGAAGGCCATTGATGTATACCTATCGCCGGAAGTGAGAAACTTGCCATTGAGGCATGCAAGCTTCAAAGTACTGGGGGGGGTGTTCCTAGATCAACTTCTTGGATAATGAGCTGAAGTCGACAAGAAGCGATCCGTCAAAGGAGGGCCTTAATGAATCCCACATCAATGACACGGAACGGAGCTAATGATTTTAGTGGAGGTGAAAACAATCTGTGAGATATGATTCAGGGTGGCGATCATGGGTGGATGAAGGATAATGTATGGCAGTGGATGGGACACGGTTGACTCTTTCTGAACACATCTCTTGAACATATAACGACACTGATGTGATGGATCGATAGCATTACCCCAAATACGGATGGTTTGGCGAAGACCATGGTGATGAGACCGGTGAATGAAACAACCCAACCCGATGTGGTACGGAGGACAAAATGTCAAGTTCAAGAGCGACTTGCTACCATTAAAGCTTTGAGGTTCTCCCAATTTTTCCCCAGTCATTTCTGACCAGTACCTCTTTATTTTTGTCAAGCTTGAGGAGGATAACATATGCTTGTTCTATAACCTGCCCTTCGGGTAAGCCTATCGCTATGTTTTAACGAGCCTAGCGATAGGGAAACTCGTTCTCGTCTAAAGACAAGTTTGTCGCTATTCAATCATTTTAACGAGTCTAGCGACAAAGACAACTCGGTCCTTTTCATTTTTAGAGAGTCCGAAAAGGTACAGAAAGTTAACTCCAAAATTCCTTTTTCGTCATCTAATCCCTTAAGTCCGAAAAAGTATAAAACAATACAAAAGGGATGAATTTTCGATAACTTTAACGAGCCGAATAAAACAAGCGCTCGACCTTTTTGTGCAATAATCCCTCAGGTCCAAAAAGATTAAAATCTAGAGGAGGGATAGCTCTTCCGGTCCTTTTTAACGAGCTGGAAGGCCAAAACTCGGCAAACTTTTCATATTTTACGAGTCAGTTGAAAAGAGCTCAAAGAAGACTCGTCTTTTGAGGAACGAGTGATAAACAGGGATAGCAGCAGATTCCAGGTACAGGTTGGAATTTTCCAATTATGGCAGTGTCATAAGGATGGCTAAGTGAAATCACTCTTCGCAGCTGTTCCTCAAAATGGGTAAACAATCATATGGGGTGAACGATCGGCCAAATGGAATGGAGGTGACAAATGCAAACATGACCAAGGCTTTTTATGGCTAATAAATTTACGATCACAATGGTTATTTACCGGAATAGGTTCTTTTTTTAGATAAAAATGAGCTTAAACTCTGGAGGAAACATTGCTCACTGCTTTTATTTATTTTTTAACGAGCATGAAGACCGCGTTAAAACTGCTCGGATCTTGCGTTTATTTTTTAACGAGCATGAACTTTATGCTAAAACTGCTCGATTATACCAGTCATAAGATAAGAATGTCTCCTGAAAGATCCCATTTTTTATAGAGCTTGCGCCTTACCAAAGCTATGCTCCTTCTCATCCTTTCTTCATGCAAGTTCGGAAACGGCTAATCCCAAAAACAGATAAATAACCGTCCCTAGCTTGCACTCCAAAAGGTTTGCATGCCCCCGCGTATAAAATACAATTTCAAGGTTGCCCCTACTTATCCGATAAAACATTAGTTTTAAAGGGTGAGGCTTGCCTCTTTCAGGTTATCCAAAAAATGGTTTTATTTTCCGCGAATGAAACTCTTTTTCTGGCGATGTCTATCATTAGGTTACTCAAAGATGGTTACTATTTTTTGCAGCAAAGGAATCTCTTTCTTTGGAGGCTGCCCCTACTTATCCTCTAAAACATTAGTTTTAATGGGTGAGGCTTGCCTTTTATCCAAAGATGGTTACAATTTGCTGTCGCAAAAGAATCTCTTTCTTTGGTAGCCTACCTGTTTAGATAAAGGTGAATGACTAGAAATCATCAAACACATAACTTTGACAAAAGAATCATGTTCTAGAACAACCCCTCTTCCTTCCACGGACGGGGTACGGACTAGTCATATTCTCCCACGGAAATTCTATCTTATACCCAAGGTTTCCTCTGCCCAAAGCAAACCAGGATGCATGCCCCCTGGGTTCCAGTCCCATCTTTCCGAATCACTCGCATTCATCGGGAAGGAGGACTGGGGGTGGAGACCTTTCTTGAGTTAATAGACCATTAAGGGTTGGTATTTGACTATTTGCGATGCGTGATCCCGGAAATGAAAGTTGGTCTACGAGCTTGACCATCCTTCCTTCGTGTGGAAAACACATTACTCTAAAGAGTGAGGAGACTATAGCTCCCATGCAATATATATAGTCACGTCCAAGGAGTAGGTTATAATCCAAGGGTCCTTGAACAACCATCACGTTCATTTGAACGGTCTTCCCTTTCAATGTAACAGGCACATTGGGGAGGATCCCTAACGGTCGACTGGTTCCTTTATCAAAGCCCGAGAGATTTCTTATCTCAGGCAAAAGCGCCGGGGAACCCAGTGCTTTCCAAGCAACAGAGGAAAGGATACTCACAGATGCCCCTTCATCAATGATAGTTCCAGCCATCACCATTCTATAAATTTGGACTATGATTCTGAATGGTATACTGGCTGGTAACCGGGGTCTGCCCAGTTGGTTCCAATCAAAGGACACAACCAGGTTGCTTGGTGGCGGGACCGAATACACAGCCGGATACGATCCTGACGATGTTCCTTCCTGCGATAAAGGAATGGGCGCATTGCCCTGATGCTCATCAGAATCTGTGTTGATGAAAAGAATATGGATGGTGTCATCCTTATTCTCTTCCGTGAGGGTGTCATTTGAAGATGAATCTTCAGTGACGGTGTCATTTGAGGATGAAACCTCTGAAGGAAGAACCGGGTCAGCTGCCGTATCGACCTTTTGACTTTCGTCTGGTCTGGATTCAATAGGTTCATTTTCAATGACTGACGCCTCAGCCGACCACTTGAGCGGGCCAGCTGTGTTTTCAACTAACGAAGGACTTGGCACGAGTTTTTTGTATCCAGGAGGAAGTCTCAACGGTGAAACCGGACGATCTTCCAAAACTCTCTTCGCCTCGTCTAAGAAGGGACAACGGTGGATGGCGTGATCGCCTTCACACAGTCTACAGGGGGATTTTGCTCCCCCCTTTTGTCTTGATCCTTCACTTTCGCTGGTTGACGGTAAGCACTCAACCTGGCTATCAGAGGTTGAAGCTTCCGAATTGTGCAATCAAGGGGACCAGTCCCTTAGTATCCGGGGAATACAGGGACAATCTCTATGGAAATGGTCTCCTCTACATATGACACATGGCGATTTAGGCCCGGTCTGTGCTGTGTGTGGGTTTTTGTTAGAGGTCTTTTGCTTGCCCCCAGTCGCCTTAGGCTCCTTCTTCTTCTTCTCTTTCTTCTTCTTTTCCTTCTTCTCCGTGGGAGCTTGGCTTTTGCCAGCTCTACCTTTTGAGGATGAAGGATTGGAAGAAGGGTTAGAGGAAGTAGAAGGCTGGTGGGAGGCTCTAGACTCATCTAACTGTTGACTCGACTGCTCAGGAACCATGGTGTTCTGAACTACACTAGTTGAGAATAGCCAAATAGGCAGGCCAATTGTCAGTCCTGGAAGCGACAATGTGGCCATGTGGGGCGCACCAACTTCTCCCCAAGAGGAGAAAGGACCAGGATTTCCATCATGTGGAGTTCCTTGGTTGGGGCGTTCCATGTTCTCAACTTAAAGATCAACGCGGGAATAGGAGGTGATTATGTTCCGTTTAAAATAAATTTTATAACGACGCTTAGACACAACTTGCTTTTTCACTTTTTAAGAGTCGAGAAAAAGCTAAAGATGACTCTAGTCTCCTTCGATGTTTTAACGAGCCCGAAGTGACAAATGCTCGGATGGACTTTTTCAGTTATAGAGTTTGAAAAAGGCCAAAAGAAACTGCTCTGGAGTTCTAGGCAGAGGGTGTGCCAAACCTTTCGCAAAACCACAGAATACGTTTTACGGTACGAGTGGTCGATCTTCGTGAATGCTGTGTTCACTGCATTGCGATCAGTAGGGCGGCCGACACGGTTTCTTATGGATAAAGGCTTTGATCCTATAGGGGTCTCCCAATATATACGCGACGGTACGTGGGAGCACAAGTCCGTATTGATACTTATCGCTTCACCGTGGAGGAATCACCCAACCACTCAACGCTAAGATATCGCGTTTAACGACACAGGAACACGTCTCTAGCCTAGACCTCTAGATGTTTGCGTTATGTTTCAATGCGTTGTTATGTAAATTCAATTTATTTTAAGGTTGATCTTGTTTAGCAGTTTGCCTTTATGGATCACCACGAGATGTATAGTAACACTCCTGAATGTAATCTAAGATGATAAGCAAGCTTTTCAATCTTTCAACTTTGAAAACCTTAACTACTGAAGGAGAAGGAAGATAACACCTTTTCACACAGATCATAGAGCACACACTAATGCATTTTCCTAAATCAACATGCAACCGTCATAATGCACATGCACAATGCAAGTATTTCTTTTCTCTTTCTTAATGTTGATGAAATGCAAAAAGAAAGTTGTTGTATAACTTTGAATTCAATTTCAAGCGAAAGCAAACAAGTTTGTCCAAAATCGAAAGACACCTTAAGATTTACTTGTTTCGACACTAGAAATATATAAATTCAAACCATATGACGAAAGCGACAAGCTCAATCAGCTATGAACAGCAAACAAACTAACTCTTAAGATCAAAACGACACTTAATCACAGGTCTAGATCTAAGAGGCCATAGCAAGACTGGTTCACTTTCGTTATGGGAAACTGTAAATGACACAAGAAATACAAAAGAACAAACACAGTTTCTTTATACAACTGAGGCGGAATAGTGACAAAGGAAGTTGGTTTCAGATAGGCACACTGACTGGCAACAAACAGCAAAAACAAGAGTGAAAACAAGGCAAGACACAGCAGGAAACCCCAGTAGCTCAAGCCAAGACTGGTCCAGCGCAGGTGGAACACTGCCTGTTTGACCTTCAGCGCAGGTAGCCCCTTCGGGAACTGCGCTGAAATGCAGACAGCCTTTGTACAGCCTGCACTGAAGAACGAGACTTTCGTCCGTCTTGGTTTCCGGGTCACAGACAAGGAAAATTTTAAGGACGGAAAATTTTCTTGAAGTTTAAAAAATTGGCGAATCTCACTAATCCCTAATATGCAAACTATAAAATGTTTATTGATATATTTGTAAAATTATTAAAATATATAATGATTTTATATATAGTCTCTATATCATGTTGGTGATTTTTAAGGTAAAATAATTTGCTCAAAAATTCACAGTTTTTGCTCAAATCAGAAGCTATCAGTCAAGGACACACTAAGGGATGGAAAGGAGGATGAAAAGCTATCACTAAGAGCTTATTAGAGTCCTTGTGGATCAGCTCTTCAAATCATAAACTTGCCCAGAAACTGAGCTAGAGTAGCTGCCCTCTACTTTGTATTTGATAGATCCAAATACAGTTCGATTCGGTACTCCCTTTGTTTATGAAATGAATAGCAAAAACACAAACAACCAACAAGATACGATCCCCAGCGGAGTCGCCAATTTGTTGTTGGGAAAAGTATCCAATACGGAATGACCCTATCCCACTCTGAGAGTGATAGTACCTCAGCAACAACTGAATGCAAAGCTATTCAAGAATTCTTCTTTATGAGATGAGAGAGGGAAGAAAAGGATGATCTACTAACCGTTATCTTGCGCTAATAGTCGATCCAGTCTTCACTCCTTGCTGCTTGCTCCTAGCTCCTTGCTCTTTCACTGGCCCGGCTACACACAGATCCTGTAAAAGCACAAGAAAAGGAAACTACAAGAAGCATACATCCATAATCGATTTAAGGATTAGCATAAATCAAATATACAAGCATCAATTCATCATCAAGACACATGCATATAGAAGAACCTCAAATACTTTATTGATAGAAGAAGTAAAGTTCTGAGAGAGTTACAACCATAATAGGCCCAATCCAGCAACACCTCCCAGCTGAAAGAAATCTCCTCTTCACCTCCTTCAAGCAAATCACCCAATAGCTCTATACTCAAACCAACAACACTTCCTTACTTGCACAAAATTCCAGCCTCCCTAGACCTCATGAGAGAGATCTATATATAGGGTTTTGGAGAAAGGATGAGTCATCTTGAGACTAGCATAAAGCTAACTAGTGTCCTCTCCCACTTTAGTTAATCTTCAGTTCCTGAGTCCACTTGGAGACCAAGACCCTCTTACTCATCACAAGGCGAATTCCTTGACCCAAGTGTCAGTTTGGAAGCTTCCTGGGCAGTTGACACCTTGCAGAATGATTGTGCCACTTGGCCAATCTCGCCCAGCGCAGGTAGCCTTCATTAATTTTGACCTTTAGCGCAGGTACAGAGAGGAGCAGTTGACATTCAGCGCAGATGCTCAGTGGAGCAGCTGACATGATCCAGAAATAGCCTGTTTTTGAGTGTTTTCAGGTGGAGAACTGATTTTCAGTGCTGTGGTTTACTAACCTTGTTCCTCTAAGGGTAAGAACAACATGTTTAGGGACTTTGGATCCCTCAGATTATTGACATTTCATGCTCCATGCTGTTAGGCACAAAAATGTCTATAACAGGCATGTGTATATCATCCTAGCGATAAATTATTTTACTAAGTGGGCCAAGGCGATGCCTACGTTTTCGGCAGACGGAAAAACTGCTGCAATTTTTGTTTTCAATCATATAATTTCTAGATTCGGTGTTCCTCAAGCTATTATTACTGATCATGGAAGTCATTTTCGAAACATCATGATGACTGAACTAACAGATCAACTTGGCCTGTGTCATGATAGTTCTACTCCATATTACCCACAAGCTAATGGTCTGGTTGAAGCTATCAATAAAGTTCTAGTCACTATGATCCAACGAATCATTGGTATTCATAGGTCGAATTGGCATAACATGTTATTTTCAGCACTTTGGGCATACCAAACCTCAGTAAAAACATCAACTGGTTTCACTCCTTTTCAACTGGTTTACGGTTTGGAAGTAGTGTTACCCATTGAATGCGAAATTTCGTCATTGCAAATAGCCATAGAATTACTCCCAGCCACTTCTAAAGAGGAGAAATGTTTTTTGTACTTAGCTCAGCTAGATGAGAATCGACGCAATGCTGCATTAGCAATCGAGACTCATGCAAAACGGATAAAAGCTCAGTACGACCGAAATGTTACACCTCGTAATTTTTTGGAAGGAGACCTAGTTTTACTATACGATCAAGCAAACGATAAGCTAGGGGCTGGAAAATTTGTACCTATGTGGCATGGTCCTTATATTGTTAAGCGAAATCTGGCAAAAGGGGCCTATGAATTGGTATATTTTGACGATGTCTCTTTGGGTAAACCCAGAAATGGGCTTTATCTGAAGAGGTATTATGCTTAATTTTTGGTGTGGAGATTTTTGTTAGATTAGTTTCTTTCTAGCTGGTGTGTTTTAGATTAGGAAAGTGTGCCTAGTTTAGAGAGTGCTTTTATCATTATTCCTACTTATCTTGATTTTACTCTTGATATTATAGATGTCGACGTCTCTTCAAACATACATTGGTTTTGCTAATGGTGCTTGTCGTAATACACGGAACATTTCTTCCACAACTTGGGTTATCTATTAACCCTCTGATGAGTTAGTATTTATGCATGGGGTAAGCCTCGGTCAAACAACGAATAATATTGCAGAGTATAGTGTAGTGATTGAGTTATTATCTGAATCCATCTCATTTGGGATTCGGAGTTTGATTGTTAGGTTAGATTCTGAACTTGTTGTATTACAGCTTAACAGGGTATATGCCATTAGAAATCCAATGTTATTAAGATTATTTTTGAGAGTTTGTCTCTTGGAACGTGAATTTGATTACATTGAATATCATCATATTCCAAGACATTTAGAAACATTAGCAGATGCAGTTGCTTCTCGTATGATAAATAGACATTTGCAATAATCAAAAAAGTAAATTTATAACATTCCATAACATGTTTCACAAGATAGACAGTAAGAGTGATATATCATAGCATAGAAGTGTGTCAAATATACATCGTCTTCGATCATAGGTTGAAAAACACCTTATGATCGGCAAAAATGATAATACAAAAAGACATAAAATGTCATATGAGTCTACAAAAGCAACCATCCTATCCCTAGTGATGATCATGATAAGAAACCACTGCTCGGGCTAACCTACAAAGGAACCTCCTAAAAGGTCCTGGGACCCCAATCACATATCGCTGTAACCTATGTGGGATATCATTTATGCCAGTCTCTGGAATATCTGTTGTCAAACGCTCTAGATGATTCTCCAATTCGGTCAAGGTCTCTGTAGATTGGTCCTATGGGGCCGGTACTGCTACAACTGGGTGTCTCCTCTCATCGGGCTAGAGAGCGGCTGGTCGCCGTGGACCCACATCTGCATTTGAAACTTTTTATTGTCATTTTTGGATGATTTAAAAAAAAACAAAAAAAAAAATAGTTAAAACTTAAAAAATGTTGAAAATGATTTTACCTGAATCATCCCACTGCTCTCCTGGTGGAAGAATCATGTCTGGGTCACCGCGATAATCCATCCTGGCATATGGAAAATCCTGAATCACAAAAAGTTGGTTCCTCAACCAACTAAAATACTCAGGAGGAAATTGATCAACCTCTGAACCCTCCTCAGGATGACGGTCCATCACTGCAACCCAACACATTATCCTATGCTCTCGAGGTAGACCAGCCTCAACAGAAATCTACTGTGGGACCAACATAGGGACCCTCTCTAGACTAGAGCTCACAACCAGGAAACTGTATCCAAAGTTTTTTAGTTGTCTGTTCTTTGCTCTAGTTAGTTGGCCTTTTACATTCGCCAACACAGCTTTGCACCAGTTGAAGATGGTACCTCGCTAATAGTCTACTACCATTCGCATCTGGGATCCGGTAGCTACATGAAATGTTGCACTCCCACATAGTCTGGTGACAGTGAATACAATAACCTTAAGTTCAGGATGGTTGATAGTTTTAATATCGATCCATTTTTCCTCTGTTTGATCATTGCAAAACTCTAATCGGAGACTAGCGATAGACTGACCACCTGGCCTAGTCCCAAAAAAAGATAATCGTTTGCCTCTCTTGGGAAAAGCAGTCAAAAAATATATTTCCTCTAGCTCAATTTTGAGCTGGTGGCCACCAATCATGAAACACTGGTCCTATATGTTCCACCTGTCTACCAACCATTGCAAAAAGTCTACATGGGCCCTCATGCCTAGTATGGCCCAGAACTTGAACAGTATGCATGCTCTCAATCCATCCAATGTGGGTAGATGATTTATTGTGGCAAGTTCCACATCCTCATGCTTGGGTTCCTGCCAAATAAGCATTTTGTATGTCCTACATTGCAAAAAAGACATATTAGAACAATTTAGTTCAAAAAAATTTGGGCGGAAATGGAGAAATTTGAAGTTTTAAAATCCATTTCACGGGGTCCGCACCTGCTGGTTACAGACAGTGCGTAGGTCCACATGTGTCATAAGAAACATGTGTAGACCCATGACTTTTTCCTTTGTGGAAACAGTCGGGGTCCGCAGGGGCCGCATGCTGCACCTGCGGACCCCACGGGCGAATTTCTAAACTAATTTTTCCCTTGAAAATCAATTTTAAAGCCTTAAAATGAAATGTAAATGGTTAAAATGCAAGATAAGGATGATGTGGATTACCTGGGGCTGATGGTTTTTGATTCCAATGGATGGATTTTCCGCAATCTTCATAGGAAGTTTCTTACCCAAAAGTTCTCACTTCTCACTCTGAAGTCAAATGGTAAAAATGAATTTACAAAAGCCCTTTTTATAAGCTTTTTTGAATAAATGAATTTTTTATTTATTTATTTTTCACTTTAAAAGGCTAACTTTTTGATACATTTTTATTTATCTTAAACAGGTATGAGTAATGTTTTGAGTTTTTGTGCAGAATAGTGGATTTTTCAGGAAAAATTGATCATTTTCAACAAAGAGTACTTTTATCACTTTTTCGAACTCTTTCAAAATTTACGAAAAAGTGAAACATTAGAGTCCCCTTTAAGCTCTTTTCTGACTCGTAAAATATGAAAAGATGGCCGAGTTTTTTCTTTTTTAAACTTGTTAAACAGAATTAAAAAGGTGGTCCACTTACAGCTCTTTTCTGACCGTATAAACATGAAAAGATCGCCAGACTTTTGTCGTTTCAAGTTCGATATTGGTTATAAAACGACATGTCTTCGATCACTTTTTTGCTTTTTCAGATCGGGGCCACTAATTATGAAAAGTACTCCTTGATCGTAATGGTCAAGTAGTTCTCTCAAGTATTATTTTATACTTTTTCGGGCTTGGGGGACACAAATTTATGAAAAAGGACACCCATGGACTTTCCTTAAGTTTTTCTTCTGACTCCCTAAAATTGAAAAACATCAAGTTTTTCCTATACTGGACTCATTAAAATTTAACAGTAAAGGACCTGTTCAATTTTAAACAAGAACGAACCACTCCTTCTTAGGGTTTGAATTTTAAACTAAGTTGGACTCATCCAAAGGATGAGCTTATAAACAAGCAAATGTTATCCTCCTCAAGCTTGTCAAAAATAAAGAGGTACTTGCCAGAATTGGTGGGGGAAAAGAGAGAAAAATGAACCTGTTTGTTATACTTTGTATTTTAGAAAACATTTAACCACTCTTGAACACGACACTTTTTGTTCACTTGGATTGGGAAATCCTTTGCCTAACAGTTAATCAAACCATATTGAAAGTCTTCAGCCAGTTTCTGGGTATTAGCTTTGGGTCAATTATCACCAAACCATCTGCAATGTCATTATGTGTTCAAGAGGTCAGTTCAAATAAACCATTCATCTGTAAAATATATGTCATCCATTTTGACGATCCCTGAGTTAGTCCTTGCCAAATATATTTCTTCAAAACTTGATCTATCGTTTCGTGTTGTGGGCTTGCCTACGACAGATCACTTTCTATTGACTTCAGCTCATTATCTATAAAGATGATCTAGAAATCGTCAGTACCTTGGAATTTGCATGCCCTAATGGCAGGTTTCTTGCCTTCGACGATAGGTTGCATCATTGACCTTTGATCAAAGGATTCTATGACATGTTCGACATCAACTCATTTATTCACATTTCATGGATTATACTGAGTACTTTGAGGGCCATTGATATTACTGGCGGTTTCTCTCACACTTGTTAACAGTTCACATCATTGACTACTAATCAAGTGGTTTCTACCATGTTCGACTTCGACACATTCATTCACATGGATAGAATCGTACTAGTTCGGGAAGCAGAAATCAAGACCCTGGATCTAGTTTCCACCATCTAGGCTATGAGGAATTTTGTTATTCATTATACAGTGGACTATTCATAAACATATGGCTGCATCCATATTGTGTCTACATATGTCTATACTCTTGATGTATTACAAAATCATTCCTGTTTCAGAATAGTTTAGTCAGTTTTGATCTGAGTACAGGAATGCCTACCTCAGCAAGGATATGTTCACATATATATATTTTGCATTGAATGTTTTTACAGGTTCTGACTGGGGTGTCCACAGGATGATCCTTGAAATGATAAAGTACTTCGCTCTTCTTAGATGACAAATTCTATCTTCATTTATTACAGACTTTGCACTTTAGGGGGCAATCTGTTGCACAAAAATTGTCACCTTGACATTCTGCAATTTGTGTGAGTCCATTACCACTCACACTTTCCTCCTTTGCAAGTCTTAAGCCTTAATTCCTCATATCAAGCCTTGAAAATAAGAGAAAGCCCTCAAAAGTCTATAAAACTCTGGTTCTGCACTTTCTCTTAGCATTACCTGTAGTCCCGCATCTAAAGGTCATGTCGCCTGCGCACTTGATCGCTTTGTCTCAGTGTTATGGGTGTGGACCCCTGTAAAATTCAAAAAGGCACAAGTACATTCTTAAAAACTCACTTTGAGTCATTTCTAGAATCTTCTAGAAGGAATCTTGAGGTGGAAAGTTCGCTCCCTTAAGGTTCATGCATCCCATACCTTAAGGAGCTAACCCCTTGATGTGGGGAGCTTATCCCTTTGAAGGATGACTCTATCCCTTCATAGGTGGACCTGTAACTTCCTTCCTCTGCACTATAAAATGAAGCATTTGGTTGGTTACTTGGGAGGTTGAAAGCTGAATATTTTTGAAGTGAAATTCTGTTGGGACTTATTCTTCCTAATTAAGCTTTTGTGAGGAAAGATTACATACCTCTTTGATCTGATTTGGAAGAGTGTGAGGCTTGTCAAAGTGAAGGAGATTCATGTTTCGGACCCTGGGAAGAGCTTGTTCAACATCAAGGCACCAAAGGTTGTAAAGTTCTTCTATTTCAAAGTTAATACAAATAAGTTTATTTTTCTCAATAAGTTGTGTTTTATGGTTTATTCCTTGATCACCATAATGAACATGATTTATGATATTAGCTATGCAGGTGTTATTTGATGTTTGCTTGTTTGTGTTTGCAGATTCTCAAAAGGAAACTCTTTCGGACAGTTGAAGGATGACTACTACAAACTAGCATTGGACTTAAGGTAGGGTCTAAACACCTCTATAGTTTTTGTTTGTAAATCATATATGTTTAGAGAAAGATAGATTTGCTTGTCTTGCTTGTTGCTAGATATCTTTTGATACTAGGGAGATCGGCCTTGTCCGCAAGATCGATTTATCCGGCCAAAACCCTCATGCTTAACTCCCAGATCCGGAGCTTTCCTGGTCTTCCTAACGTGTTATGAAACCAGCTCAAGAAAAGATAGAAAAGATAGATCAACGCCTTAGAATTCAGCCTCTTCGAGGGGGCAACCTCCTTTACATTACATAAATGAACAATTCTTCGATGATACAAATGACAAAACCTCCTTTCTATATATAGGAGTCTAAGGAGTCACAATATAATCCAGCCGACCTAACAATAATAATATAAAGCCACAAAAATAACAATAGAGGGATTCTATGGGGCACAGAAATAACAATATGGGGGTAATAGGGGCACAACAATATAAATAAGGGGTATAACTACAATAGTAATGGGGTAATCACTAGTATTATAGGGACCCAACATGCCCCTCTCCTTCAAAAAAGTGTTGTCCTCAACGCTTGAGCAGTTCTGGATACTTCTGCATAAAATTCTCATCCTCCCATGTGGAATCTTCAGCGGATAAGTTCTTCCACTTGATAAGATACTCTGAAATTGATCGATTTCGTAGCTGTCGAGTTCTTGTTTCTGTGACTGCTTCCGGTTCCAATATAATTTTTCCTTCCTCGTCAAGTTCTGGCAATATTGTTTGAACTGGGAGCTTGTCGCCTATAACCTTCTTTAAACATGAAACATGGAAAACTGGGTGCAATCGAGAAGCTGCAGGAAGCTCCAATTTGTATGCCATAGTACCAATCTTTTCCAACACCTTGTACGGACCATAATACTTTGGTGATAATTTATTATCCTTCTTAGCTTGCTTTAGGGACATTTGCTTATATGGTTGTAGCCGTAGGAATACCCAATCACCTACATCAAAACTTCTTTCACTGCGATGTTGATCTGCCTGTTGTTTCATTCTATTTTGTGCCAACACGAGGTTATCCTTTAAGAGTTGGAGGACTTGTTGTTGATGTTCGATGTGATGTTCCACTGCCTGAACCTTAGAATTTTCTCTTAAATATGATGTGATGGATGGTGGTTGATACCCATAAAGTGCCATAAATGGGGTCATTTTTGTTGTTGTATGGAAGGAAGTGTTATACCACCATTCAGCCAGAGGCAACCATTTGACCCATTGTGTCTGTTTATCAGATACAAAGCAACGAAGATATCCTTCCAAACATTTGTTTACTATCTCAGTTTGCCCATCAGATTGAGGATGATAAGATGAGCTATGAGCTAACTGAGTACCAAGACAAGAAAATAATTCTGTCCAAAAATTTCCAGTGAAAATGGGATCTCTGTCACTTACAATAATCTTTGGGTTTCCATGTAGCTTTTGAACTGTTTCCATAAATGCAGTAGAAACTGTACTGGCTTTAAATGGATGTGATAATGCACAAAAGTGTGCATACTTGGTAAGTCTGTCAACTACCACCATGATGACACTCTTTCCCTCAGACTTGGGTAAACCTGTGATAAAATCCATTGAAACCTCCTCCCAACGTTGGCTTGGAATGGATAAAGGTTGTAATAGACCCGGTGTCTTAATTGTTTCAACTTTATTTTGTTGGCAAACCAAACATTCCGCCACAAACTTTTGAATATCTGATTTAAGGCCATCCCAAAAAAATTCCTTCTTAACCCTGTGGTAAGTTTTTAAAAATCCTGAGTGCCCTCCTAAGGGAGAAGTGTGCAATTCCATAAGAATCTTTTGTTTTAGCTGGGAATTCTTACAGAGGTATAAGCGATCTTTGTACCATAACGAATCATTTTGCCAGCTAAATGTATCAGAAGTACTGGAATCTTGTTGTAGCTTTCGAATAAGTGCCCACACTTCTTCGTCATTCTTCCATTCCTCCTTTGCTTCGTTTATCCAATCTGGTTGGATAATAGAAATGGCACACAACAATGCTTCCACATCCTCATCCTTTCTTGAGAGTGCATCTGCCACCACATTTTGCTTCCCTTTTTTGTAGATGATTTCAAAGTCATAACCCAACATCTTTGTGACCCACTTTTGTTGCTCTTCAGAGGATAATCTTTGTTCTAAAAAGTATTTAAGGCTATCATGATCCGTTTTTACCTTGAAGTGTCTTCCCATTAGGTAGGGTCGCCATTTCTTAAGTGCATGGAGTATTGCCAACATTTCCTTCTCATAAATAGCTTTGCTTAAAAACTTTCCCTTGATTGGACGACTTTCAAAAGCAATGGGTCTTTCATCTTGCATTAGAACAGCACCAATTCCATTTCCTGAAGCATCACATTCCACAATAAAGGTTTTTGTGAAGTCCGGTGTAGCTAAGACCGGTGCTTGGCACATTGCCTCTTTAAGATGTTCAAAGGCCTTTGTTGCTTCCGGAGTCCATGAAAATGAATCTTTCTTCAATAATGTTGTTAGAGGTGCTGCTATTCTCCCATAATTCTTAACAAACTTGCGATAATACCCTGTCAACCCAAGAAATCCTCGCAGATGCTTTATGGATGTGGGGATTTTCCATTCCTTAATGGCTTTAATTTTGCTAGGGTCTACCTTAACTCCTTCATGAGATACAATATGACCCAAATATTCCACCTCCTGGACTCCAAAGAAACATTTGGATCTTTTTGCATATAATTGTTTCTCCTCCAATAGTTGTAGCACCTTGTCAACATGTTCAACATGATCCTTCCAAGACTTGCTGTAGATTAGTATATCATCAAAAAATACTAACACAAATTTTCTAAGGAATGGTTTGAAAATTGAATTCATCAAACCTTGAAATGTTGAAGGTGCATTGGTAAGGCCAAAAGGCATGACCAAAAATTCATAATGACCCTCATGAGTTCTAAATGCCGTTTTCGGAATGTCTTCAATCTTCATTCTGATTTGATGATATCCCGAACGAAGATCCAACTTGGTGAAGTAAATTGATCCATGCAATTCATCCAGTAATTCATCAATGACAGGAATGGGGAACTTATCTTTAATAGTGAGCTTGTTGAGCTCCCTATAATCTGGACACATGCGCCATGATCCATCCTTCTTGTGCACCAATACTACTGGAGCTGAGAAAGAACTTTGACTCGGTTGAATTATACCAGCCTCTAGCATTTCTGCAACCATACGTTCAATTTCACTTTTTTGGACATATGGATATCTGTACGGCCTGATGTTTGGAGGAACACTTCCTGGAATCAGATGAATAGCATGATCATGATCACGCATAGGTGGGAGACCTTTGGGAGTCTCAAATACCTTGGAATGATTGTCCAGGACTTTTTGGAGATCTGGAGAAATAGATGATTCCAATGTGGAAACATCTAGCGAACATAATTGTGCAATTACACCTCTTTGCTCCTTTTTTAGAAGCTTTGTCATGCCATTAGAGCTGATTATCTTTCCTGGTTTCCCTGCAATACCCCTTAATTCAACTTCCTTTCCTTCCACAGAAAATTTCATGAAAAGTTCTTGAAAATTAAAAGCTATTGTACCCAAGGATTGTAGCCATTGGACTCCTAGTACAACATCAGCACCTCCCATTGGAATGGAAAGCATTGGGCTAGTCAATACATATTCTCCCATGGATAGCTTGATATTATGGCACTTTCCAGAACAATTTATTGTTCCTCCATTTGCAATCATCACTTGACACTCTGGTGCTGGATATAGGAAGCAATTCAATTCTTTTGCTACCCTACAATGAATAAAATTGTGGGTGCTTCCTGAATCAATCAACACTATTACCTTTTTCTTCTTGATTTGTCCTTCTATCTTGATGGTTTGAGGAGTGGTAATTCCCGCCAATGCATTACAAGATATGGTCGGATTTATTTGTTCTTCATCTAGGCTTTGTTCCTGGAATATATCCTCTTCTTTTGACCTTTCTTGCTCCTTTTCTTCTTCCTCTTCACAATCTATGTAGAATAATTTCTTCTCAGCACACTTATGACCTTTTGTGTATTTGCTATCACAATTGTAACAAAGCCCTTTTGCTCTTTTTTCTTCCAATTGTTGTGGTGTCAACCTTGTAGGTTGTGGAAGACTATGGGCAACAACACTTCCGTCTTTATAGTTGTGAATGGTATGCTTCCTAGTTGCCATAATTTTGCTTTCCATTTTTCTTGCTAACCTGAATGCCTTCTCTAATGAATCAGGTTCCCAAAGGCGCACATCATGTTGGATATTATCCTTTAAAGACCCTATGAACACATCAATCCTATGCTCCTCTGGAATATCTTTTACCCTTATGTTCAATTTTTGGAACTCCTCAATGTGCTCCATTATTGAACCCTTTTGTTTGAGACTTATCAATTGGCTAAAAAAAGTGTTGCTTTTTGTATCCTCATAATGTGCTATCAATTCTTCCGTAAAAATTGCCCAAGTGATAAATTGTTTACGAGAACAAAGCCATTGATACCATACAAACTGATTTGGTTCCAAATATAAAGTTGCCATACGTACCTTTTGTGTGTTTTGCACATTATTGAGATCGAAGAATTGCTCCATCTGTAATATCCATGTGGCGGGATCCTTGCCATCAAACTTCCTCATATCGATTTTTGGAATATGGTGATTCTTCGATCCAACATTAGCGTCTATGGAATCATGATTAACATTTCTTTTGTTCTCATCATGAGTTTCCTTTACTACCTTTTCACCATTAGTGACCCTTTCTTGTAGCAACTTCTTCAATTCTTCCATCGAATCCTGCATCTTAGCTTCCATGCCCTTTATCTTAGATTCCACGCCATTTATCTTAGATTCCACGCCACTTATCTTAGCTTCTGTTAGCTTTTGTGAGCGTGACATTTGTTGCACTTGTTCTTGTAATTTTGATATATCATGTAGCATTTCTTCCTCTTCTTCATGAGTCATGCTAGAGCTTTCAGGTTCCTTACTAGGTGTTTGCATTTTCTTTCCTCGGGGCATCAGTTACCGATAATAATGCTTTACTATGCCCTTTGAATTCCGTTAAACCAAGCTTACACAAAAATTTAAAAAAAAACTACACACCTTTTTTCACTTTATAGAAGCCTGATATTGAATCTGATGTATCTCTGTAATTTGGATCATCCAGTTCTGAAATTGCTACCTGTAGTAGCCTTCTGCGTCCTCTTTCCAATGCCACAATTCTGAGCCAATTAGGATTCTCCAAGGAAGAGTTATGTGAAATCTCCCACAGTGACTTGCTTTTAGACTGGTTCAGTAGAGCAAACTTGTACGACGTGCCACGAGTCACTGTTTCAACCTTTGAATCTGAAACACACACAAGAAACTACAGTCCGTCCTCTTTCTGTACCTTCTTACGAAATTTCAATCCGATCCTCAGAGAGAAAGTTATGACGATTTTCCCCAGGTCACCTGTTTTGAATGTAATTCAGGAGTCTGCAAAAAGACCAACTTCCTCAGATCATATCTCCGCAAATATCGCGCGAAAAGCTCTGAAATTTGGACCCAAGGTTCAGCGCGATTTCTTCTCAAATGGGTTTTTTTTGCGACTTCTGAAACGTCACAGAAAAAAAGTTATAGCGAAAATGCCACGATGACCTGTTTGGAGCAGCGAAACCCTAGAATCCAAAGCTCTGATACCAAATGTTATGAAACCAGCTCAAGAAAAGATAGAAAAGATAGATCAACGCCTTAGAATTCAGCCTCTTCGAGGGGGAAACCTCCTTTACATTACATAAATGAACAATTCTTGGATGATACAAATGAAAAAACCTCCTTTCTATATATAGGAGTCTAAGGAGTCACAATATAATCCAGCCGACCTAACAATAATAATATAAAGCCACAAAAATAACAATAGAGGGATTCTACGGGGCACAGAAATAAAAATATGGGGGTAATAGGGGCACAACAATATAAATAAGGGGTATAACTACAATAGTAATGGGGTAATCACTAGTATTATAGGGACCCAACATAACGCTATTGGATTTGCACTCTTTATTCAAACTCCTATGTTTGACATTTTAAAATGGTCTTAGAGAGTTTTCTCTCCACTCGCCTAATCCAAGGCCCTAACTATCCTAAAACTTGTTGGTGTCTAAATTGACAATATAAAAAAAGTTATAGTATATTTTATTTAGCGCTTGGTTTTAAATGGGTTGTTCTTAAGTCAAAGAGATAAGCGGAAGTGAAACTTATGGTGTTTGTTGACGCAAAAGAAATTAATAAAAACCAAACTATATGCAAATGCACTTGTTTCGTTCTTCGATGAAAATAAATTTCTACTAGGTTCTAAGGAACTTCTAATAAAGCAATAAATTTCTCTTTTCTTTTCTTTCAACAAGCTTCACACTCACAAAAACTAACAAAAACTATTGGATACCCTAAAAGATGCACAAACTAGCCTAATGCAATGAGTATATGCTGATGCAAAAAACTCAAGATTACCCTAAACCAAAGAATGAAAGCAAATTGTTTATCGCTTCTAATTAGACACCTTAGATGTTCAGATAGAATATAAGTTCCTAATGCTAATTTTCATCCAAACACTAAAATCAAATCTTAAGACAAACAAAATTCACTCTCACTCACAAAAAGAAACCAAATCAAAACAAGGCAAAAGAAAGCAAAAACCAAGTTTTTAAGAAGTTTTATTTTTCACAAAAGCAAAAACACAACTTTTCAAAAGTTCTCCAAATATTATTGAAGACTTTAAGACTATAAAATAGGCAACAAAAGCACTTTGCAAGTTATCAACTCAATATGAGCGAAAACTCAACAAAATAGGTGTTTCAAGATGCCCTGAACGATAAAAAATCAGCAAAAAGAGCTTGGTGACAATGATCAAAAGACCAAGAAAGACAACTTTCAAAATCGTCAATGAAAAACTTTCGAAAAGTGAGAAAAGAAAATGGCCACAAGATGTAGTTTTGACACAAAGCAAGAATATCACAAATATAGAGTTTGTCACAAAGATTGAAACCAATCTTTCTGTTCTGGAAGACCAGGACAGCCAAGATTCTCAGAGAGAAATCTCGTGTGCTCAAAACACAAATGATGACACTTGCAACAAAACAATATAAGACCAAAACTTTCCACAACATGAGAGAATTTGAAACCGTAAACTTGCTGCAAAACCAAAGGCTGACAACAAAAATTGACTGCTCAGGAAATACTCAGACTAGCAAACAAATCTTCTGAGACAGAAAGACTTGAAAAAATCTTGGAAAATTAGGGTATACACGACTGTGTCAATACACAGTTGCGTGTATACATGATTCAGCCCAAAGACACCTGCGTATACATGGGTTCATATGGGGAAAGTTGCATACATACGCTACTGTAACCTGACAAAAATGTTTATATGATAGTTCACAAGAAAAAAACAAAAAGAGGTCTGAAGAAACTGCTCAGACTTAAAGTCTAAGTTCCTATAGGAACAGACAAATCAGTTACAGCAAGAAAACAAATAGTTGAGCCCTAATTGGCTTAAATTAACCTAAACTAGGAACAACAATACTATTGTCCCCAGTGGAGTTTCCAATTCTATTGAGGGACTAAGTCCCCTAGGGCTTTGGTTCAACACCCTAGCAGAGCAAGGGGTTATCTATAGTAAAAGACAATAATTCCACACAGACATGATACCTAAATAAGCAAACTATGCAAAGAGATGTGTACCTGGGGGTCCTTCGATCGAGTAGATCCATCCAGGGTCCAAATGCTCTTGGAGTTCCTCTCGATCCTTGAACAGGCAAAATAGCCAATTCAAAGAAGTATAGAAAGATATGGACAAAGTATCATATGGAAATCAACTTTACAAAATATTGAAAGATGGTTAATTGTACATTGAAACAATTATTCATATGTAAACCATAACAATAACATCATATGCATAAAGAAGACTGATTTCGAGAACAAGACACATGTTTCTTTATTGCAGATAACTAAAACAAAGCAAGGAAGGATATCACCTGAATCTTCCTCTTGCTGGCTCCAAGTAGAACCGTCCTCCAGGTCTGCCCAATCCCAAGTCTTCAAAAGGCTCCTTCCATGACTCACACAAGGATATCTCAACTAGTGAAATGATATCAAAACTCAAGGAAACAATAGTTTCCTGTAGTGGGGGAAGTGCTGGAAGCACAGGGATCTTCAGACTTGATCAGGGATAATCTTAACAGAGTAATTCTCTCTCTTCTCTCCTCCTTAAGGCCTTCCCATTGAAGCCTTTATATACTTCTCCCAAAGTAGTTAGTTGGGAATTCATTAGGAACAGTTGGGGCCACAGGCACTAATAGGTAATCAACAGGTAAAACCCGTGATCTTCACTTGAAATTAAGGAGATTTAATTTTTTTAAGTATTTTAAGACATATACGTGGGTTGGGTATACACTGACCCGTGTACACACGTTTAGCACATGGAAATGTCACGTACAAGGAATAAGACATTGTTTTTTAAGTATTTGGACCAAGTCTGGAAGGAGGGGTTGCCCTAGGCCATAAATGCAGCATCACAAATATCAAGGGTGATATTTGGAGCTATAACATCACCCCCCCCCCCCCCCCCCGCCCCTCGAAATCCACTTCCGATTTTTCTTCCATCTGACCGTTGACTTCTCCCACACCTTGTGCATCCGTTATCCTCCGTCCAATAACAAACCTCCACATCATCCATCTATTTTAACTTATCCATTCATGGCCCACCATGTTATAATATCGTTGCCCATATAGTCCGAAGTCGTTGTTATGCCTGATTATCCGTTTAAACGTCTGTTAAGCATTAATTCACATTTCCCCTGCAAATTGAATGCCTATGGCTAGATATAAACAGACAATTAAGCCCAATTGAACCTATTTATCCTTCATGGCTCCAATCTTTACCACTTTTCGCTTCCATCCATAAACCAAAAGCACCATTTGTCGCTCTGTGTATTTTCACCACTGTCATCAATTTTAGGTTAAAAGAAGCTTCTGGATTTCCCTTGCAATAGTGATGGCTCCTAAAGCAAAGATACAAAAGACTGTCGAAGAAGGGAATCCCTCCACAGTCTCCCTTGATCTGGATCATATGCCACTTGTAGACTCCCTTTTCAAGATCAATGACTGTGAATGTGAATTTGATTTCTATGAATTACATTCATGGTTAAAACTAAAATATATCGATAAAGAGGATTCCATTCACTTCTGGGAGAATCTTCTGGCATTATTTTCTTTTCCTAAGACCCATCAATTCCTTGATCTAATCTCTTGGTGTCAAGCCAGGTATGACCCTGTGCAAAGAATAGTAATGACTCAGGATGGAAAAATCCTGATTACCATCACTGCTCAGAGCATAAACCAGATGCTAATGATACCTCCATCTGATTCCCTTAGCCATTTCTCACCTACAACTCTCATGGACCTCTACAATAAACTCACCTTCCCACAGTGAGCTCTTATCTTTGAACTTTTCCTATCAGAAGATGTCGAATTACCTAAGATAAATCCTCCATGTTCCCTGAAGCTAGTAGACACATTATCTCTTTGTTATCATACCTCCTAGGTTATGAAAATGACCAAGTTGTTGATGAATCCATCCTTGGATTATTTTCCATATTTAGCTAAGAATATCAACCTGCCTTCATGTATAATTATAGCCACTTTCTGGCTAATGATATACAAGAACAGTTTATGAATTTCACCACACAAGGAGTATTCAGGTACAGTTTAGTTATAATTCATCTAATTTTGTTTAAATAGGGAGATCTATTGCATATTCAGTTGAACAGACAAGATGAGCAGGGAGTGAATCAATCAATAATTCACTAGACAGAGCTAGTAAGAGAAGGATCATTAAATTTTACATTCTCCCAGTTCATTGATTCCTTCATACATCCAGTTCTTCAATTACTCAACAGTTAGGCAGAGCCCAGAATTGGAGAAGAAATTAAAAATACATTGCACCTATCATAGTAAACCAAGACTGGTGACTGGTACCTATACCATAACTACAATGAGATTAGGATATAGGCAGTCAGTTGAATCCATACAAACTTCCTAAGTATGTGCCAATGAAAATATTTTCACTGGAATACATCAGGAAAATGATAAATATGAATGAAGTCCATTTTGTCTCATGCAAGAAGAAATCACAGTTTAAACTCAAAGCCAATGTAGGGTGTTTCATCCGTAACACTAGGTCTACAGGTACAGAAGCAGACAAATTGCTAAAAAGCATGAACCTCCAGCCAAGCTTCACTTGGGCTTATGATCCTTTTGGGATTATTTTAGCTCTCAGAGTGCAGTTGAAGGCAACACCTTGCAACCATACTCCCAGGCCAAAATTGGAGAAGTTCATGAACTAGGAGCAATGGTCTGAAGGTACTCTCGCAGAAGCTGATGAACAGGTTATATCAACTCCTCAAACAAAGACTCCAGCTACACAGAGTACTCAACATAAAAGAGCCAGAGAGGAAACTCAATTAGCTACAGAACCAGGTAAAGAGTTATATATCTTACAAAATAAGTTGAAAATTGGGTTGTCAATGTCATCATGAAGCAAGCCACCAGAGATAATTGATCTTGTAGAATTGGAAGATGTTTCATCAGTAGGGACCACTAATACTAATCCTCCCTCTACTTCTCCAACTCCTTCTTCAACTAAATATTGGAGATTATCCAATCAACTGAGACCAGCTCAGCAGGAGATACTAATATCTTCTCAACATTTTTGGGAATCAAGAAAAAGAATGAAAGTCTTCAATCTCAAGTCTGCAGTCAATTTTGGAAATGAAAATCCACTTCTCAACATAGAATTCTCTCTGCTTTCGACGGTGAAAGAGGAAGGATGCAAATAGAGTTTTTGCAGGCTAAGATTCCATTTCCTAAATCCACAGCAGACTACAAGAAGACCATCTTCTCATTTGATGTGAACCAGATACATCCCATTGATCAAAAGTATTTTCATAGGAAATCGTGTTAGATGTTAATTTCAACAAAGACTACAACTGCCATGTCTCTTTCCAAGCTCAGAACTTATTTGTCCAATGTACAATGAAAGCTTAATATTGAAAAGTTGTCATCCTTGTCTAAAGATAACAAATTAAAATCTTTAGAAGATATCATTATCAAGATTGGATATTATCCCCATGACTGTAAAGCAATTGAATTAATACTGCAAAAGAAGAATGTTGAGATTACAGCCTTGAAAAAATAGTTTAAGATGCCTTCAACTAAGGATCCACAGACCAAAGAAATGGCATAAAATGAACATCACGGGGAGATGTTAATGCTCATTATTGAGCAAAACATACATATCAAGAAAATGGAGTAGATATGACAAATGCTGAAGGAAAAAGAGACATCACAGCTTGTTGTGGCCTTAGTAACAACAATTCCAATGATAGGTGCAGATTTAAGCTCATCTCCTACTAACATTTCTTCGTCTTCAGCAATAGGTGAAACAACAAGGTTATCACAGGAGCTACAAGAACGAAAACAACAAAATGAGAAGTTACTCCAGAAGTTCCAAGCCTTGGAGTCAAAAAAGGTGAAAAATGATACCTTGTATGTAGAAGAAATGCAAAAGTCACATAAGTTAGAGCTCAAGGTTAAACAATTAGAAAGCAAGACTCTAATGGCAAACACTTTGGCCCAAGATAAAGAAGATATTTGGTTAGATATTAGCCACTCTATAACAAAAGTATGGCCATCCATACAAATCATTTTTGAGCAGCAAGAACTGATTGCTAAATGCAGGGCAAAGATAGAGACCCAAAAGGAAGCATTGGGCACAAAACCCAAAGAAGCATCAGGAATGATCAGGGTATTGAATTCTAAGACTAGGCAACAGTTACAAGGGACGAACATTCCAGATAGGACAACTACTATTTTTGAAATTAAGAAAGTCCTAGTGAAGAAGAATATGTTAACTCAGCTAAAAATAATGTGTGATGCTTTGAACACTACAGTCAGGTGGTTTCACTCTAAATTCAGTATATTACATAAGAAAGGTTTACCAGAGATAGTATCATCAAATGATCAGCTAGTAAAATTGGAGGAATACTGTGAAAGGCTTTATACCATTACAGTAGACAACAGTCAATTTGCAGGGATAAAAAGGCAGATTACTGGCAAGGATTTTTTGGAAGCTTTAAGCTTAGACCTCTCCATTAAATATGAAAATGGTCATATTTTTTTCACCAAACCCAATTTTGAGATATATACCGAAGTTGATGAGATACTTAGAAGGATGGTAAATCTCAAGATACCTAGTGAGAAAAGGTGGGGTCAATTGTGTGAAACAATTGATTAACTTTTCATTCCAGCAAGAAGACAACAACAACAGATTTTGAAGGAACATTCATCAACAACTTCCTATCTAATAGGGACACATCATGCAGTGTGTTTCCTTTCCTATATTCTTTCATGCTATCTTGTAATCAGTTTAGGATATTTTTTTTAGAACTTGTATAAATAACCCTCTTCTATGAGTTATTAAGGGTGGTACCTTTCCATAAGCAATTTTGTAAACGAATTAATGTACAAGTTGTTTCTAGATCACTGGTAATAAAGAAAAGGATTCTGAATTTGGTCTCATACAGTTTCATTTTATTCTATAAGTTTTTCATGTGTTTCATTCATTATGTTTATTCTGCATATGTTTAAGTTTTACAAAGATATCATGTGAGAATAAATGTGTTACAGTTATTCTTAAAATTCCTTTATGAAGTTATCATCATAGAGAGACTGAGATAATGGACTGTCTGTCTAAAAATATCCCTCTAAATCATAAAATTGTCAGCATCTTATGTAATCTTAAGTATAGTTTGTTTAACTTTTAAACATTGGACAAAGGTTTTCCCACTTATGATAATTTAATTTCTTTCATAAATCTAAATTAATCTACCCCCTTACTATTCTTTATCAAAACCTTATAAATTCAAATCACTGTGTGAAGTCAAATAGGAGCCCTTTGATTATCTATTAGTACAATATAAAAGAGTTAATACATCATTCTTACAGCTTGTTATATGTATTGGTCCTCTATAAAATCCAAAACAAAAACCCCTAAAACAAACATCTTAGATGCTCTGGCATGATTAATTGACCATTATCATCTCAGAGGAACAACAGAACACATAACTTATCTAGCATGTAGAGTAACCCATCCTAGAGATGGTAGTCAATGGTGTATTTTCCATCATGCACATGAATCTAACTCTACAATCACTGAGACACCTCCTTGAAGTCCTTATCTTCTGAATACGCCTCTCTGTATGCATCATGGTTGAAGGGCTCCATGTGCATAAGAGTCCCCAAATCTTTAATCTTTGATGTGGGTGGCCTTGAAAGCATATCGACCAACTTGTTTGTGTTTCCCTTATTATACTTGATGAAACTGCTATAAAACCCCATCCACTTGTAATGCCTGGTCTATTGTAGCTTACTCTAGGCCTGCAAGTATTGTAACGTTTGGTGATCTGTGTGGATTACTGTATTCTTTCCCATCAGATTGTGCTTCCACTTCTTCACAGCTTTCATCATGGCATAAAGCTCCTTATCATAGGTAGGGTAGTTAAGAACTACCCCATGAAATACTTTAGAATGTTATAAAACGAGCCTTCCTCCTTGCATAAAGACAACTCCCATAACATACCCACTCGCATCTATCTCCACTTCAAAAGGTAGTTGCAAGTTTCGTACTGCCAAAACTGGTGCTTGACTGATCTTCTTCTTTAGCTACTCAAAATCCTTTTTTTGGCCTTTTCCCCACTGGAAACTCTTTCCACTTGTTGTTATGGCGTGGAATGGTGCTGATACATCTAAAAATGAGGCTATGAATTTCCTCAGGTACTGTGTTGCCCCAATGAAACTCCTAACCACAGAAACATTAACAAGAACCATCCATTTCATGATGGCCTCCATCTTGGAAGGATCTATCTTAATCTCTTCTCCACTGATCATATACCCCGGATACACCAAGGATTGTTGTGCAAACTTGCACTTCTTGAGATTTTCTAGTAGTTGATGCCTCAATGTTTCCATCATGTGCGTCAAATGTGAAATATGCTCCTCCCAGGTAGCACTATTACACTAGTATATCATCCAGATGGACAATAACAAATGAATATATAAAATGGTGCAATACATCATTCATTAATCTCATAAATGTAGTCGGTGCATTACATAGGCAAAATTACATAACTAACGACTCATACAAATCTTGCCTGGTTTTGAAGGCATTCTTCCAGGTATATTCTTCTTTGACTCGATCTTGGTGATATCCAAACTTCAAGTTTAGCTTGGTGAAGTACTTTTCTTGTTGCAACTGATCTAGCATATCGTCTATCCTAGATAGGGGGTATCTATTCTTGAGTGTGGTTTTGTTCAATGCCCGTAATCTATACACAACCGCCAAGTCCGATCCTTCTTCAGCACAATGATGATGGGTGACCCACAAGGTGATGTAATTGGTTGAATGTCACCTTGTTCCAGCAGTTGTTGCATTTGTTTCTTCACCTCACTTCCATCTATAACAAACTGCCTGTAGAAGCCAATATTTTCCAATGGGGAGTTTGGAAATAGATGGATCTCATGTTCCACTTCTCTCTTAGGTGGTAACCCTTTAGGCTCTCGGAACACATTATTGTATGCCTATAACAACTCCTACACTTGTTGTTTTTGTTTCTTAGTACACCCCTCTAGGTATGCCTTGCCTCTTATTGACTCCTCTTTAGACTGAATTTCTCTTAAAAACACTACAGCATACTTGCTAGAACTGATCAATTTCTTGGCTTGGTTGGCACTTACCAGTGAAATTTTTGACTTGCCTTTGTTGCATTGATGATGAACGATTTTATATCCTTTATGAGCCGATATTGGTTATATCTCCTCATGAATATTTCATCATAGATGTACATGTATGGACTCCTAAACATGACTCAACATGCATCAAGTGGAACGACATTCAGATCTAGTTCATCAATAAAATCAACACTAATAGAAAATCTAATTTTGCATTGTTTCGTTACCTTCAACTCTGCATCCTGATTTACCCATTTGAGTGGATATGGGTTTGCATGGTCATGAAATTCCATCCCCAACTTCTTGGCCAACTCTACTACAATGAGATTCGCTTGCGATCCTGAGTCAAGCAAAGCATCAATCTTTGTCTTCTTGACCTGTATCTTTATATGGAAGAGTTTGGTTATTTCTTTCTCTTCCTATTGTTGAAGTCTACTTAGATTCACCTCCTTCTGCACTGATGTACATAGAATCTTTTCATCCACACCTGAGCTTCTTTCAACTTGGTTGCTCGAATTAGTAGTCATGAGATTCTTCTTCTTATTATATTTCTTCTTGCTCTTCGAGTTTAGCTTTGGATCCAACTTCCAACAATTCTCCTCTGTATGGCCATTAGTGTTGTAGTGGTTTCAAGGATATTTGCACTGGTGTGTTGTGACTACCATCTTTTTATCTTTTCCGCCTTTTTGCTTCTTCTTCCCCTCCTTAGAGGCTTCATATTGCTCCTTCTTCTTCAATACACTTAGTTACACTCTTTTCAAGCATATGTTCTCCAGGTATTGTGCCTGTACACAAGCGTCATCTAACATTTTGGGCTTGAACATCATCACTTTCTCACGTAGATGGTAGTGCAAACCCACCAAATACTTGAGGATTACATCTAGGTTTTTTGGAGAGATACCCAACATTATAGCCATCTTTCTAAATTTTGTGGTGTACTCGTGCATGCTTTGTACTGAGTTTTGCCTAAATTAATGCCACTGGATCCACTGGTCCTCCACGTAAATAATGGGATAAAATTGTAACTTAATGAGGGTTTTGAAATCCTCCCACTTAGTCATAGGAGTTTCTCCCTGCAACCTCAGGGTTTTTATGTGGCTCTCCCACCAAGTCAGTGCATGGACCTCCAATTTTAACTTAGATATTTTTCCCTTCCTTGATATGATGAACAGTGAAATAAACTTCCAGTTGCTGCAACCAGTGGTTCAGCTTCAGTGCGTCGATCTCACCATGGTACGACTTGATATTGATTGTTTCTTCCATTTTAAACAGGGATTGATTCACAACACTCTAATTGGGATGATATTTTTTGGGTTCTTTCTTCGGTTGGTTCTTTGTGTCTTCTCGACATCCTAATCCCCCTTCTAATTTTTCCTCTACATTTGAACCCCCATATTCTCCAAATATCCTCAGCTTATTACTTAGGGCCACCATGAGGAGGCTTACATTGAATTTTATATCTGTGACTTATTGTTCGAGCAGGGAAAACCTCACCTTTGCAAGATCACAAGATTCATTTACAGATTTGTCGACCATGATTAGGGTTTATGATTTTTGGCACCACCGATCTAGATCCCTGCAATCTCCACAAAATACCCAAAGAAACATGCTCTGATACTAAATGATCCATAAATTGTCGTGTATATTCTACTGGACAATTTGTCACAACAGATCTAATAATATTATATTAAAACTATGAAAATTCAGTTGGGATTATGATGCATGTGTTGTCCTTGATGGAAACTCACTTGTAACAGAATAACTATATGGCAACTAGATGAATCCACATGTCAGTTTAGAGGTGAAAAAATGATGGAACATAATACCAGAATGATGGGTCAGAGGTTTACAGGTCAAAGTGTTGTCCTTGATAGAAACCTACATAATGAGTTGTGTCTTGATGAAATCTACTTGTTAAAGGTATAAACAAGATGTGTTTACAAATGTGACAGAATGCTTGGTAGTTCAGAGGAATCAGTTCAAAGGAATGATAAAGTTTGAAGTTCAAGAACTATACCAGGGGTTCTGTTAAGCCAAGTCACATATGAGCACGAGTTTAGTGAAGAAAAGTTGCATATGGTTTTTGCACCATGGTATTATAAATACCAGGGGTCCTTACCATGGTATTGGCCCATAGTAATGAGTGCGACAATGGATATTGATCCCATGAAAGATTACCACCAAAACTAATGTAGTTTTGACCCATGGTATTGGATAAGGAATAAATTATATAAAGAGGTGAAGATCAAAGTGCTAGATGTGAAAGTGATAGAAATCTTAAGAAGAGTTAGATCAAAAGAAAATATGCATGTTATGGGTTTTGTATGCTTTGCTTGGTATAAACTAAGTATGCACCTGAGAGTTTGATGACGGATGAGATCCAATAGATCTTAAATAATTATGCACTAACGAATACAATGACAGATCATGATCATGAGACCTGAAATGGATTTTCATTGTATGATATGATCATGGATTGGATAGATCTAAGTACTGACGCATGTTTTTATCTCTTAATATTATGATTGAGTCTTTCTAAAGTTCTGAAGAGCTGCACAATTTGAGGTCAAAATTTGCAGATCTATATGTTGGTTGGCCTCGGGAAAAGGGTGTATACACGCGAGTTCGCTTATTCAAAGTAGCATATACAAAGTAAGGGTTTATGTTCATAAAAGATTGATCAACCTGATTAGTGTTGTTGCTTCTCTGTTGTCTATCAATGATGTCCTCATGATTGATCTCGTTTGAGTGATAATGTTTGAAGTTGAACTAATTGAATGATGAAGTTGAATTTGGTTATTGATTGATTGAAGAATGTTAAGATTACTTGCTAATTGTGATTGAAGATCAGAGACAGTTCTGTGATTGGTTCAGAATGTTGCAGTAGATCTGAGTATGATTCAGTGTTCTTTTTCAGAATTGCAGTGGTCAAGTTTTCAATTTTCAGTATATTAAGATCTGTATGCGGGTTTCTCTACAGAAAAGTGTGTATGCACTCGAGTTGCCTTAAGTGAAGTAGCATATACATTTTGACAGATGGTTGATCAGGATTTGCAGTAACATAATATGGTTTCTGTGATGTGTAGTATGATGTTTGATATTCTGGTTACATTGATCTGATTGTTTCAGTTGATTGGTTGAGTTTTGATTAAGTGTTAGTTGATTGGGATTTCAGTGAATGGTTGATTCAGTTGTGTCATAGACTGATGATTGGGTTTCAGTGATTAGTTGATTCAGTTGTGTTAGAGATTGATGATTGGGTTTTAGTGATTGGTTGATTCAGTTGTTTCAGAAATTAATGATTGGGTTTCAGTGATTGGTTGATTCAGTTGTGTCAGAGATTGATGATTGTGTTAGAGTGATGAGTTACAATTTGATTATTGATGTTTGAGCTTAAGTGTTGGTAGTGGGTCCAGTCTGAAAAGGTGATGAAAAGAGGCCTACAAGTTATGATGTTTTGTAGCAGGTGGATCCAGTGTGAAAATTTATGAAACATGGTCCATGAATGTTCTTAAGTTTGGAGCATTAAATGAGGAAGTCGAAACTTTCTTCAAGTAGTAGCTAATGTTCAGATCAAGCGGTTGGAGGTCCCTTCTAGTAGCAGCTAGAGAAAGAGTGAAGGTTGTATCCTTCTAAAGGTTGGTGCCTATGTACTAGTACAGGTTTACGCCAGTACAAGAACCCAGGGGGTTGGAGCTCCCTTCCAGTAGGAGCTGGAGAATGAACAAAGGTTGTAGCCTTATCGAGGTGCGTGCTTACATACTGGTATGAGTCTGCACCAGTACAATATTATAAACATTTTTTCCTTATATTAAAAAGAAGATAGAGATGACAACAACAATTGGTTTTTTCCCGCATTGGAGATCCACCTTAAATCCTGGTGTTCATGTGTGTTGCTTATGTGTGATGGTTATTTTGTTCTTACAACACATGGTTATTGTTTATCTAATGTTTAATAAGCTTCTGACATTGGCTGAAGACAAACATATGATGAATTAATTGAATCATAAGTTTATTGGATGTACACTAGTTGTCTTAAGAACCATTGCGTACACACACAGGTTCCTTTTAGCAAAGTCACGTATAGAAATCTGAATATAAAATGAAAAAGTTATTGATTTTAAAATACTGATTCAACCCCCCCCCCCCCCCCCCCAATTACTTTTCCCAACAATTGGTATCGTAGCAGTTCCTTTGGCAGAAGCTTGATCACTTGAAGGAGATCCATCAAGAAAATGGGAAAGAAGCAAAGAAGAAAGCACCTCAAAAGAAGAAGACATCTCAAAGAGATAGTGACAGTGTTAGAGACAATTGGCTATTAGGTGGAAACAAATATTTAGATTTAGAATCACCTCAAAATGAAGAGGAACAAGAAAAAAAATTATTAGGTACTGATTTTGGTCCTCTAGTGATACCTTTCTCTGTTCATGCAATATTGAAGATAATAAATGTGACAATGAAACAACTTAATTTTCTCTTATGGGTGAAAGTGAAAGAAATCTAATGACCATAGAAGTAGAAGTTATAAGGCTCACAGATAAAATCAAAGATCAACAAGATCTATTTGATAAAATGGAATGTACCTGTAAAGAGGAGGTTACCAAGTTAAAAACTCAGTTGGAGGAAGGAAACCGAATAAGGAAGCTATTGGGCAGCGCATCCCCCCATAGCATGTTTTTGGGGCTTGAAGCCCGAATTTTTGTCAATGAAATGTAAAGACCTCGCAAAATGTGGGGGCGAGGCGTGAGAGTCTAGGGTTGTCCGCCCTAAAATAATGTATTTTAATGTAAAGTGTGTCGACCTACCCATGGTCCGCGGACCATGAGATTGTATAAATAGAGCGAGGCTCTAAGTGTAAAAGTCAGTCTTGAGTCTGTTGGGAAGTAATAGATAGATGCGAAGGCATGGTTAGACTATAGCAATGAATGTGAAGTGTATTGGGTTGTAATAGAGGGTAGAGGCTCTGCAGCTAAGTGAGTAGATCCCTAGAAGAGTCTGCAGCTGAGTATGCAGACCCCTGTAGCTGAGTGCGCAAGGAGTCAAGTCTGTACGAGATCCAGCTTTGAAAGCATTATTAATAAATATCGGTTGGTTTGATATATTGTGCATCTGGTTCATAGATCTGTAATTGAATGTTATGTGTTGATAATACCTATTTATTTATCTGCGTGCACTTATATGTATGTTTATGATTGAGAATATTCTTAGTAATTAACAAAAAAACACTAATTAAGGAAGAATTGGGTAATTAACATTGATTGCACTGTGGCTGAGGCTGTGTGGTTCCACAGAACACCATAAGCCTTCGGGTATGCGTAAGCTAGTAAGCGCAAAGAGTGGATCAGGCACTGATCGCGCACATCAAGACATCCCTAGGGTGCAAAAACCTGGTTCCAGCACCCTCCCATACTACCTCGGGTGAGACCTCAGTCCGTGCCGGTAGTACCAGGATTTTCTTGGCTAAACTCATTATTGAACCTAGGTCAGGCCCCAAGTAGCCAACAAATGGTTCCATTGTCGGGACTGGGATCTGCCTAAGGGATGTCTGATGTCGTAACACTGGAATCACACAAAGAAGGAAATTCAAGAGTGTTTGGATCAAAATATTCACGAGTTCTTAACACAGGAAAACAAAAATCCGCAACTAACCGAGAAAAGGTGGTTGGATCGCTACGTGTATACGGAAATCCACGAGAATTTCTTTGCATCCTTTCCATCAGATTTGTATGATTGGATCATGAGATTAGCCAACAGCCAGGGAAGGTATAAGCTTGACCAACCGATAGTGTGGACCCCGGAGTTGGTGCGCAGACTAGAGGCATCCGAAGACAAGATCGTGAGAGTTGTGGACCACTAGCTCAACTAAATAATAGGGGGATTCATCACTGAGTTTGCGATAGACACAACCGTAAGCTACAGCGAAGTAGAATGATGGTTTCTCAAAGGACTGCGAGGTAAGTATATTAAATCTTTGAATACTTGGATTAAGATGATGTTATGTGCAAAGCGGGTCATGCTAATACATTAATGTTTGGAACAATGCAGAATGGAAAAATCTACAAAGGTAGCGGTGAATTAGAGAACAATCCATTAATTTCATCATTGTGAGAAAGCGAGAAAGAGCCCGCTCGATTCTCTCCGAGAAGTGCGGTCCGATTGATAAATCAGCTTATTCCGTAGTTACCACCTCCACCAACGCCACCACCCGCTTCACCGCCCTCACCTCCATCTTCACCCACTCCACCTCCACTAACCCCACAGTTCAACATGGCAAATGTGATCAAGCTACTCGTATTCAGAGGAATAGAAAATGAGGACCTAGACCAATTCTGGTTAGTGGTAAGAGCAGTATGGGAAGCACAAGGGGTAACGAATGACAATACTAAGAGGGCTACATTGGTGAGCATGCTGCAGAATCGTGCATTAATGTGGTATGTCAAACACTCTAGCGATCACCCAAATGTAGGGATAGCATAGATCCAGAATGCGTTGAATAGAGAATTTAGCTGGCCAAAATCCAAGACACAGTTAATCATTTGGTTTAAAGAGATCACGATGCTCCCGGGCGAGACCCCCTGGGATCTGGATCTGCGGCTGAAGAGTACGATCCGCGAGGCTAATATGACTTTAAAGGATGCGCAACATTGCACACGGTTCGCGGCATCTCTGACACCGCACCTGAGGACGATGTTGTCACAGCAGAAGCTTTCAACCCAAGCTAAAGCATTAGAAATAGCAATGAGGGTGCATGAAACTCTGATACAAGATCCCGGGTTGGGATTTCAAAAACTCCACGTGCAACTATAGAATCTATGCTTAGAGATGCAAAGTTCGAAGTAGAATAGGGCACCACAACCAAAGGCACGCGAGGAAGTATGGTGCATAAAATGTAAAGGCCAGGGCCACAACAAGGATCAATTTCCCGTATTCGTGAACTACTTGGCAGGAGGGGGACCAATGATGTTAAGACCGGAAGCACAGGCAGGGCCGAGTGCAACACCCACGTTATGGTGCGCGATCTGTCAGGTAGGAGGAAAACAAACGACGGATAATTGTCATTTACTGCACAAGTATACCCAGACCCCACAGAAACTATTTAGTAAGTTCTGCAGTTCGGTAGGCCGTGACGAGCACACATGTTGTAGTTGCGAGCTAATGATGGATTGGACTCTAGCCTATAGGATGCAAACAGAAATGTCAGCCCTTGACCTCGCTACAGGGATGGCGCAAGCTGGATTTCAGGGTCGAGGTCAAGGATGAGGAGGAATGGGACCAGGAAGGGGTCGCGGACAGTTGATTTGTTACTTTGCAGAGGACTAGGACACTACGCCCACAATTGTACTAATCCGACGAGGATATCTTGTTTGTACTGTGCTCAATTTGATCATGAATCAGTGGATTGTCCTACGTTGATTGCACAAATGTGTGAAAAATGGGTACTCTAGTCCCCTCCGACTCAGAATATCCAAATGATGAAATTTGAACCCCGCATTGAAGACCCCAACGTAAAAATGATCCTCAAAAGTGGCTCGACCAGGGGAAGACAAGGGGAAGCAGCCTGAGGAAGATACATGGGTTCGCAAGACTCCTGTAAAGGAACCTCAGTTCGACTTGGAACGCACAAAGGAGACGTTTATGGAAGCTAAGAAGAACTTCACAGAGGCCTCCACTTTAGGTAGTAAGGATCAACCAGAGTCGGGAGTGGATCCTTCCATGTTGACTACTGTTAAAATTTGTAGAGGAATCTTTGGCGAAAATCACATAGAAAAACTTTTGTCGACGCGTTTCGAACCAGCCAGTGTGGTTCATCATCAAGACAAGTTGAATGAGAAGATCTCATTAAGCACAATAAATAGATAGGGCAGAGAATCCAGCCTTAACGGCTAACAACCAACAGCTAGAATTGACTGGAAAATGGCTAGCTTGACTTAATTAAAATTTTATTTTTATTCTTTGACCCTTTATCAAAGTCAAGCTAGTCGTTTTCCAGTCAATTCTAGCTGTTGGTTGTTAGCCGTTAAGGCTGGATTCTCTGCCCTATCTATTTATTGTGCTTAATGAGATCTGCTCATTCAACTTGTCATGACGATGAACCACACTGGCTGGTTCGAAACGCGTCGACAAAAGTTTTTCTATGTGATTTTCGCCGAAGATTCCTCTACAAATTGATATGGATCACAGAAGTCTCAATTCAATAATTATTGTTAAAATTGGAAAACAGGGAAAAACTTCATGTGGGTCATCTTATTCATGGCTGATAATATTTTTATAAGATTCCTCTCATCGAGAGGTGTAGGATTGATATAAAGATCATCCGATTCCGATAAGTATTCATGGAGATATGAACTTATTTTGATTATGGAATTATTATCAAGCCGACCTACAACTCATGTAGGTTCAAAAGCCCAACAGTCGCATCTATTCACCCACCAACGTTGTGTATAAATATAAGAGGACTTTTCCTCATTTGGACTCATTCATCTCATCACATCTCTCTCTATCTACTACGCAGAAATGAGTCTCTTCTCTACTGCGCTGAAATGGGTCTCTCTCTCACACATGTGAAGCCGGAAACTGTTGAATTTGAAGCTGCAACTGCAGAAGTAAAGATTGACTTGCGTGGCCTAGAATATCTCCTCTTTGGAACTGTGCTGTAGGTTCATCTGAGCCTCCTCTGAGAGCCGCAACTTTTGGTGGTGGAATGAAGTCAATCCGATGAACGGTTTGCAAGATATCGACTGCCCTAGTTTGAAGCCGGAAACTGTTGAAACTGAAGTTGCAACTGTAGCAGTAAATATTGATTTGCGTGGCCTAGAATATCTCCTCTTTGGAACTACAGTGTAGGTTCATCTGAAACTCCTCTAAAACCCACAACTTTTGGTGGTGGAATGAAGTCAATCCGATGAACGGTTTGCAAGATATCGACTGCCCTAGTTTGAAGCCGGAAACTGCTGAAACTGAAGCTGCAACTGCAGAAGTAAAGATTGACCTGCGTGGCCTAGAAGATCTCCTCATCTGAATTGCGCTGTAGGTTCATCTGAACCTCTTCTGGAAGCCGAAACTTTTTGTGGTAGAATGAAGTCAATCCTACGGTCGGTTTGTGAGATATCGTCTGCCCTAGTTTGATAATGAAGCCGGGAATGCTGATGTTGTTGATCTAGGGTTTGCTACTGCTGATATGAATCAGATTTATTGTATTATTTCTCTCTGTTGAATTATTGAAGGTAAAAGAAGATTTGATCAAAGGGTTTCCCCACACATTGTGGGGTTTGTCCCTGGCTAGCCGCCACATCTTGTGTCTCTTGTCTTGGCTTCTTTTTTGTCGATCGTTTAATGTTCTATCTGCACTTTACTTTATGTACATGTGATTTCTAATATGTGGAATATAATAAGAAAAAGAAGTAAACTGTTATAAGAATAGAACATACCACTCTTAACAACTACCTTTCTGGAGACATATATGAAATTGATGCATGACAATAAGGCAGTTAAAGGGCTACAAGAGTTGATCACTAGGTGCGCAGGGTCGGGAGAACTATGCGTAGTCCAGAAATTGGGAAAGCATACATTGTGCACTGGGAGGGAGATGAGACTGACGACGCAGATTGGTGAATATGAAATGGATCAGGTTATCCTAGACCTGCGGTCGGACGCTAATGTGTTACCTAAGCAAACCTGGGAACGCATGGGCAAGCCCGTGTTACAGTGGTCCCTATTCAATTACGAATAGTGAACCAACACAATTTTGTGCCCATGGGAAGGTTGCAAGGAGTAACAGCTGATATCGAAGGTGCGAGCACAGAGACGAAATTTGAAGTGATAAAGATTGTCGATCACATCAATCCTTATCCCACGTTGTTAGGAATCGACGGGGCAACTGATATGAATGGAGTCATCAACCTGAAGAAGAGGAAGATGATATTCGAGAAAAAGTCACTACGTGTGGTAGTCCTGTTAGACCCATCCGAAGGGGCGCACTACATTGAACCTGTGTGTGACGATGAAAGCAATGATGAGATGGATTTCATTTACCAGATCACTGCGTAAGATCAGGATGAGGTGAATCTGACCACGGATGGAAGAATCTCGTGGGAGCGTGACAACTCCTGCACTTCGAATTCAGACAAGGAAGTAGAACGTTGGCAGAACTAGTTACACGAGGTGACGACGCTAAATTGCAACATGATGATTAGATCACTTCGTCATGTAACAACAGAAGCAAGGGAACTGCCAACACATGATGACATGATAGTGGTAGAGGAATTCCTGGACAAAGTTGAAAGCATAGTACTGAAACAGCAACGGTACACGACACTGGAAAGGGCATTATGTGCAACACCTACATGAGGAGGGAGTACACATCCAAAGACCATGGTAAGCTGGCGCGAGGGTAAAAGTCGGATGCGATTATGAGTTGGAAGCCCCCAGCGCCGGACGAAAGTCGGGTAGCCAAGACAAAGAAGGTTGTGCATTCACCTGTATCGACGGACGGGGGTTGTTCTGTCCCCAATAGTACACTCTAGACTAAGGATCAACACTTGGCACTAGCTATAGCAGCAAGAAAAGTGACGCGCACCACAAAAGTCCCACATAAAAGCATTCAAAAGGGTATGCGGTATCTGGAACAAGGTTCACCAGGCCAGACGAACTGACTCAGACCAGCGCGTACCAGCGGTCTAATGGGCCTATAGTGCCATGGACAAGAATCTAAGCACGAAAACGATCCTGAAGATGGTGGGCAGAGTCGAGGCCATAGGTTTGGGAGGATGGAATCCTCACATAATTGGACCAATTCATAGGGACCAAGATGAAGGAATTATGCCACTGAATTGATGATGAACATATACATGTTGTTGTTCTTGATGCTGCTAACAGATGCTTATGGTGCATATCATATATGGTGTATGATAGTTGTTGATAACTATCATGTTCTTGTCTTTGGTCTTTGTTATAAATATCATGTATATCATTTGATGTAATGGTCATGTAAAGACCTATGATGTAATAATTGGAATATTCATTCATGTATGGACTTTTGAGATTATGTCAAATATGTAATCCCACTTGGTTGGTTGGTTGTGTCAAAAATGTAATCCCACTTGGTTGGGTGGTTGTGTCAAAAATGTAATCCCACTTGGTTGGGTGGTTGAGTCAAATATGTATCCCCACTTGGTTGGGTGATTGATGTAATTATGGGTCCTTGGTGATAGAAATATCATACTTAGTTCTTCATTTTACATCTGTCAGAAATTTCGGCATGTGCTCAAGGGGAGAATGATTAGACAATTCAACATGTGCTCAGGGGGAGCTTGGTCATTATTCATATTCGGCAGTTTAGATATGGAAGTATTCATTTAACATTGGTCAGCCCTTTGCCCTTTATGTCAAAGGGGGAGAGTAGCTTTATGTTTTAAAAATCTTGGTGCTTGCCTTGATGTTATTTACAAGTTGTGGTGACCAAACACCAAAGTGGTTGCCATCAAGTCCAAAGGGAGAGATTGTTGGAATTATGGGGGATGTGTTGTCCTTGATGGAAACTAACTTGCAACAAAACAAGTATAATGTAACTAGATGAATCCACAAGTTAGTTTAGAGGCGACAAAAAGAGGGAACAAAATACCAAAATGATGGGTCAAATATTTACATATCAGAATCAAAAGTTTGATAAGGGGAGATTGTTGGCATTATGAATTAGATGTTTCCCTTTATGGGAACCTACCTGATGAGTTATATCTTGATGAAAACATACTTGTTAAAGGTATAAACAGGATGTGTTTACAAATGTGACAGAATGCATGGCAGTTCAGAGGATCAATTCAGAGGAATGATAAAGTTTGAAGTTCAAGAATTATACGTGAGTTCTATTAAGCCAAGTCACGTATGTATGTGAGTTTAGTGAAGAAAAGTAGCATATGGTTTTTACACGATGGTATTTAAAATACCAGGGGTCCTTACCATGGTATTGGCCCATAGTAGTGAGCATGACAATGGATATTGATCCCGTCAAAGATTACCACCGACACTAATGTAGTTTTGACCTGTGGTATTAGATAAGGGATAAACTATATAAAGAGGTGAAGATAAAAGTGCTAGGTGTGCAAGTGATGGAAATCTTATGAAGATTTAGATCAAACGAAAATATGCATGTTTACAGATTGGTCAAAATGCAAGGTAGTTCAAAGGAATCAGTTCAGAGGAATGATAAAGTTGGAAGTTCAAGAACTATACGTGAGTTTTGTTAAGCCAAGTCACGTATGTACGTGAGTTTAGTGAAGAACAGTAGCATATGGTTTTTGCACCATGGTATTCTAAATACTAGGGGTCCTTACCATGGTATTGGCCCATAGTAATGAGCATGAAAATGGATATTGATCCCATCAAAGATTACCACCTTCACTAATGTAGTTTTGACTCGTGGTATTAGATAAGGGCTAAAATATATAAAGAGGTGAAGATCAAAGTGCTAGGTGTTCAAGTGATGGAAATATTATGAAGAATTAGATCAAATGAAAATATGCATGTTATGCGTTTTTTATGCTTTTCTTAATCTAAACTAAGCATGCACCTGAGCGTTTGATGATGGATGAGATCCAATAGATCTAAAATCATTATGCACTAATCAATACAATGATGGATCATGATCATGAAACTTAAAATGAATTTTCATTGTATGATCTACTCATGGATTGACTAGATCTAAGTACTGATGCATGTTTTTATCTTTGAATATTATGATCTAGGTCTTTTGGAAGTTCTGAAGAGCTACGCAATTTTAGGTCAAAATTTGCAGACCTATACGCTGGTTGGCCTTAGGAAAAGCATGTATACATGCGGATTCGCTTCTTCAAAGTAGCATATACAAAGTAAGGGTTTCTGTTCATAAATGAATGATCAACCTGATCAATGCTGCTAATTCTATGTTGTTTATCAATGATGTCCTCATGATTGATCTTGGTTTAGTGATAATGTATGAAGTAGCACTGATTGAATGATGAAGTTGAATTTGGTTATTGATTGGTTGAATAATGTTAAGACTACTTGCTAACTGCGATTGAAGATTAGAGATAGTCCTATGATTGGTTCATAATGTTGTAGTAGATCTAAGTATGATTCAGTGTTCCTTTTTAGAATTGCAGTGGTCAAGATTTCAGTTTTCAGTATATTAAGATCTGTATACAGGTTTCTCTACAGAAAATCATGTATACAAGCAGCTTTCCTTAAGTGAAGTAGAGTATACATTTCACAGATGGTTGATCAGGATTTGTAGTAGCAAAATATGGTTTCTATGATGTGTAGTATGATGTTTGATATTATGGTTACATCGATCTGACTGTTTCAGTTGATTGGTTGAGTTTTGACTAAGTGTCCATTGACTGGGTTTTCAGTGAATGGTTGATTCAGTTGTGTCAGAGATTCATGATTGGGTTTCAGTGATTGGTTGATTCAGTTGTGTCATAGATTGATGACTGTGTTACAATGATGACTTACAGATTGATTATTGTTATTTGAGCTTAAGTGTTGATAGTGTGTCCAATCTAAAAATTTGATGCAAAGAGGCCTACAAGTTATGATCTGTTGTAGCAAGTGGATCCAGTGTGAAAGTTTATGAAACTTGGTCCATGGATGTTGGTGAGGGCTAGAGCCTTTAGTGAGGAAGTCGAAGCTTCCTTCTAGTAGCAGCTAGAGATCGTGTTAGGGGGTTGGAGCTCCCTTCTAGTAGCAACTAGAGAATGAGTGAAGGTTATAGCCATCTAGAGGTTGGTGCCTGTGTACGAGTAAAATTTTACGCCATTACAAGAACCTAGGAAGTTGGAGCTCCCTTCCAGTAGGAGCTGGAGAATGAACAAAGGTTGTAGCCTTCTATAGGTGGGTGTCTGTGTACTAGTATGAGTCTTCACCAGTACAAGATTGTAAAAATATTTTTCCTTATATTAAAAAGAAGACAAAGACAACAGTAGAAGGTGATTTTTTCCCGCATTGGGTTTTCACCTTAAATCTTGGTGTTCATGTGTTTTTCTTATGTGTGATGTTTATTTTGTTCTTACAACACATGATTTTTGTTTATCTAATGTTCATTAATGTTCTATTACATTGGATGAATACCAACATATGATGAATTAAATGAATCAAAAGTGTAATGGATGTATGCTAGTTTTCTTAAGAACATGTGTGTACACAAGAGGGTTCCTTTCACTAAAGTCACATATAGAAATATGAATATGAAATGAAAAACTTATTGATTCGAACATACTAATTCATCCCCCCTCTCATTATTTTTCCCAACAAATTCTACACTATTATTGTGTATTGAACTTTAAGATTTGTGTATTTAACTGTAATTAATGCATGCATGCGAATGGAAATTATGCAGAAAAGTAGACAATGGAAAATTAAGCAAACACACTAAGAAGACACAAGACATGCTCTTTGGGAAAACCTTTTTGGAGAAAACCCAGTTGGAAGGTGAGGCCACTTTTCTCGCTTTCTCTGTCTAGAAATATGGTTGTACGTACAAAGAAGTAATGTTTGTGGCTAGTGGCTTGCTACAGTGCACATATCCTCTCTTTGTGCTCTACTTCCTATCTCTCCTGACTGCCTTTGCTCATATATGGAGAAACGTGCTCTTGAAATAATGGGATGCCTCTTCCTCCTAGTGGCCCGTTTATAACACGACCGGATAGGCTACTAGTGGTTAATTTTGACTACATCAACTCTTAACTAGAGTTAAAAAAATAGACTCTTCTAGAGTCTTTTACCTCAGAAACATGTGACTAGCTCGTTTTCCATGAATAATGGGGGTTTACATGGCATCATCTTGAACTATAGGTGTGAAAACAGGAAGGTCAACTTCTGAGTGGCGTAACTTTTGCATACAGACTCTGATTGATGTGCTTCTTGTGCTGTTGGAAAGGTCTCTATGTGTAGAATAGCATGAAAGTTTTTTGCACTAAAGTGATAAATATTTACCCCCCAAAAATATCATTTGATGCCTCAAATAACTCTTGGAAGGTTCAGACCCTGTTTTTCTAAATTGGGTCCCACCAGCAAAAATAGTCCTGTGAGCTGATTCCTCCACTTTTTCCACTCCAAATGCATACGAATTCTAAAAAAAGAAAATAAACAATTGCTAGAGCATAACACATAAAACAAATATACACAGAGACTTTCCCTTGGATCCCAAAACGGGGACTACTATATTGAATTTTCGTTATGTTCCTTTCAATGTTACAATACATATATATACATGTCGAAGCATCCATAAACCCCTATCCATTAACCCTAGATTAGAACATAATTGTAGTTCCCTTGACCAGATCTACAATATACCATGGACCGAAAACCATCGCGCCCAAAACCATGTGCCAAATCCATGCACAAAACCATAGGTAGGTCCACCCACCTAATATAGGGTATAAAAAAAGTTTTCCTGGGGTGCTACCTCAGACCCTGTAGAGGGGGCGGTCCCCCAATAGGGGGTGCTTCTGCCCCCCCATATGACCCCCCCACTGTGCCCAACGCAACGATGGGCAGCCTTTCCGCCCCCCCTCTAGTCCCCTATCTTAACTACTAGGGCTAGTCATGGAAAGAATATAACACAACCCAACATTCTCCCACTTGTTGTTTTCTTTCCAAGGGGGCCACAGGAGAGCTTAGTCATTGATCCATACCTACAATGCCCATTGTTTCTCTACACCAAGAGAACTTCTCAGTGATCACAAAATTTTTCAATGCATCTACAATATGCTTCAAGGTGTCCACCTTTACCAGCAACACCTTTTTGTCTTCTACCATGTCCCTCACAAAGTGATATTGAAGATCAATGTGCTTTGTATTTGAATGATAAGCAGGGTTCTTTGCCAATAAAATTTCACTTTGGCTATCACAATCTATCCTTATAGCGCGTTGTACTAACCCCATACTTGAACACAACCTCTGCAACCAAACTGCTTCCTTACTTGCATGAGTGGCTACCATGTATTCTGCCTTTGTAGTTGACAGTGCCACTACAGATTGTCTCTTACTCATCCAACTGACTGCACCTCCAAATAGGTTAATCAAATACCCACTTATAGGTCTTCTCTGATCCAGATCTCCAACCCAGTCTGCATTAAAAAATCCACGGATGTCCAAAACTCTTTCCAATCCTAGTCTTCCTTGGTACTACAAACCATAATCACTAGTGCCACACAAATACCTAAAAACCCACTTCACTACTGTCCAATGCTCTTTCCCTGGTTTTGACATAAACCTACTCAATACTCCCACTGCATGTGAAATGCATGGTCTAGTACAGACCATCGCATACATTAGGTTACCTATTGCACTTGCATATGGAACATGAGACATGTCCTCTTCCTCTTCTTGTGTCTTGGGAAACTGTTCAACAGATAAATTTACACCTACAGGAATAGGAACCTTCACCGATTTACTATCCTTCATATTAAACCTCTATAGTATTGTCTCAACATACTTCACCTGGTTTAACCATAGCTTCCTCTTTTACCGATCTTGTTTAATTTCTATGCCCAAAATATAGTTTGTAGGACCAAGATCTTTCATGTCGAATTTGGAAGACAGTTTGGTCTTCAAATCCTGGATAATTTCTTTGTCATTTCCAACCAGAAACATTTCATCCACATGCAAGACCAGATAAGTAACACGGTCACCAATTAATTTAAAGTACACACAATGGTATACTTTGATTATGATGAAGCTAAGTCCCCATATAAATGTATCAAATTTATGATACCACATCCTTGGTGACTGCTTTAACTCATACAAAGACTTTTTTAACTTGCATATTAGTTATTTATTACCCTTCACCACAAATCCTTCATGTTTCTTCATGTAGATCTCTTTTTCTAGATCCTTGTGAAGAAATGTTGTGTTCATATCCATCTGTTCTACCTCAAAATAAAAAGCAACAACACTAGATAAAAGTAATCTAATAGAAGCTACCTTGGCAACAGGAGAAAAAGAACAAATAAAAAAATCACTCTGATGCGAATTCCTGCTCATCGCAGCCAAACCCTAACCAGCCGCCGCCCCTGACTGTTTTCCCTACTACAGCCGCCGCTCCCCTGCTGGTTGATAGCAATGGATATGGCGGTTGGAGGGGAGAGCTCTGCTTCCCCTCCAAAAAACTCCACGAGTTCTGACAATACCCAGTACACACAGCCTCTGCACCCTTCTGACGCAGGCCCAGATGCAGGTCAAGACGGACATCGGAAGGCTGAGGCAAGGATTCATACGGCCCTGACAGGAGAAGACGATGCTGACAAAGAGAACCACGATAAAGCTAAGGCGACTCAGCCAAAAGCAACCTCAGCCATTTGTATCCCAAAAGCAGCTGAACCCATCAAGGTTGACCTGCCCAGCCACCGCATCAATGGTGAAATCCAGTACATGCAAGATCATGCACTCATAGGAAAGTTTCTAGGCTTCTGGCCTACGGAAAAAGCCTTACAAGGTTCGATAGCTTCAAAATGGAAGCCCAAAGGACAAATAACTCTGCAACTAGGACCAAAGGGCTTCTTTACAGCAATCTTTCACTGTGTGGAGGACAAAGTGCGGATATTCGAAGGAGGGCCGTACTTCTTCAACTCTTCAGGCCTCTATCTCACAGAATGGAAGCCCAGATTCAATCCCGATAAGGAAGATTTCAGCTAGGCACCGGTCTGGATCAGGATGTACTCCCTCCCAGCGGAGTACTGGAAAGAAGAAACACTGGCGGATATAGGCAACAAACTGGGCACCTTCATCCGAGTCGCAGCGGAGACAAAAACTCGCAAATACTCCTCATACACCAGGCTCTGCGTCTAGATGCATCTGACCAAAGCTCTCGCGGATACGGTAAAACTCTATCACGATGATTATGAATGGACTCAACCTTTAGATTATGAACACATTCCCTTTCGCTGTCGTAAGTGTCATGAGCACGGCCACCTATTCCGTGACTGTCCATTAAATTCCCAGTCCAAAGCAGCTGTTGTTGTCTCTGATAAAGACCCTGAAGGTTTTATCAAAATCCCCAACCGCCGTAGGCATGCCAAAAAGAGTCAGCCAGTTATTGAAAACACTTTCAAAGCAGACCACCAGAACAAATTCTCTGTTCTTGCAACGCATGACAAACATGATCATCCCAGTTCTGAACCCCCACACAACCCCTCTTCGCCCTCTTCCTCCCTCCTTCACTCAGATCCCTTGCAGCCCTCTGACCCTGCTCCAATGAATCCCACTCCAAGCCCTTCTTTGGAGAAAGGTAAATCCGTATCAAGTTTCAGTCCCCTCTCTTTCTCTAAAGAGAAACCCTCAGTGGATAATAAGCAGTAGGACTCTGATATGGAAACCGATGCTACTCTGGCTCTAAGTCTTCAGCAAGAAGCGGATGAGGAAGTTCTAGGTGAAACTACTGTTATGGAAGAAGATCAGGCGGATGTCAATATCGATGGATTATACATCTTCACACTTGAAGCGGCATGCAAACAAAAAGAATACAACTCTATTCAACCTTGGCAAATAGACAAGCTGGAAGGAGTCCTAGCCAAGGCGCAGCATAATAAAAGCCTGGGCATACAGGGAGGCAGTCTATGGGATGGAAAAAAGATACTCAAGGATCTCAAGAAAAGGGGAAGAAAGACAGACCTACAACACACCATAGCAATAGGTGAAATACTTATGGAATCGGGGCGATTCCCTAAGTTGACAAAGTTCTACAAACACAAATCACAGTTTACATGAATTTAATATCCTGGAATGTGAGAGGACTCAACAGTCCCTCAAAACACAGAATGGTCAAACATTTGATTCAACAAGAAAAACCAACCATAGTTTTTCTGCAAGAAACCAAAAGCAACACTGATGCTATTGAACGAATCCGTGGCAAAGTTTGGGCAGGAAGCAGGGCCATCTCTGTAGATGCCTCCGGAGCCTCAGGTGGTTTAGCTATTTTATGGAACCCACAGATCATCACACTATATGACTTCCACGCCACCCTCCATCTCATTCAAGCCTCATTCCACCTTTTTGGCACCGGCATACATGGTCATCTCACAAATATATACTTTCCTCAATTAATTCAGCAAAAATTAGAACTACTAGAAACGATCTCTATCCTCAATGAAAACAGACAATTCCCGCTATGGATCGGGGGCGGCGACTTCAACATAATAACTTCCATGGCAGAGAAACAGGGAGGCAGAATCAGGCTCGACAGTGACAGTGAAGGCCTCAAAGAATTCATTCAAAACAATCAACTTATGGACATCCCTACCTCCAATGGAATTTTCACCTGGACAAACAAACGACGAGGCATTCATCACATAGCCTCCCGACTTGATAGATTCCTTCTCTCTGACAATGCAATCCATCTGGGAGGGGATTTCAATGCTTCCATCCTCCCCCAAAGCGGTTCTGATCAATGGCCAATTTTGCTACAATGGTCCAGACCAGGCAACCAATGCAACAGACCCTTCAGATTCGAAGCATTCTGTCTAACAAATACCACTTTCAGAAAGGTAGTCAGCGATGCTTGGGCAGCCTACACTCCGCCAGAGGGAGCCAAAATGTATCAATTCCAACAAAAGCTGAAAAATCTAAGATATGTCCTCAAAGTTTGGAATCGCACAATTTTTGGCAACATTCAGGAGAAGCGCTCACAATTAGAACAGTAAATGCGCAAGCTCCAAGAAAATCTCATTCTCCAAGGCAGAACAGAAGAATAAGCACAACAGGAACAGGTACTTTGGAACCAAATCGAGGAACGCAAGAAGCAAGAAGAAATACTCTGGCGGCAAAAATCGAGAATCAACTGGCTCAAAGAGGGGGAGAAGAATACAAAATTCTTCCATAAGGCCACCATTCAAAGGCGAATGCACAATAATATCACGTTCATCAACAACCAACAAGGCGAAAGAATTGAGGAGCATGAGGACATGGAAAAGGAATTCACAGGGTATTTCAAGGAAATCTTAACGGAACCCATTGAGAACAGGGACGCAGCAATCCGGGCCATCACGCAGTATATTCCAAGCATCATAACTGAGGATCACAACAACAGATTACTCCAGCCCATGACCCTGCAAGAAGTTGAAGAAGCCATGGCTCAACTCAAGGACGGAAAATCGCCTGGTCCTGATGGCTTTACAGCCAATTTTTTCCACGAATTCTGGGACCTCATCAAAAATGAAGTTTGGAACCTTGTTGAAGAATCCAGAAGTATGCACTGGATCCTCCCGTCCCTCAATACCACCTTCCTAGCTCTGGTTCCCAAAGGTGAAGAACCCAACAGGCCGGAAAACTTCAGACCTATCGCACTATGCAATGTCATATACAAGCTAATCTCAAAGGTTATTGCAAACAGGCTCAAACCTCTCCTACCCCTGCTCATATCTCCGGAACAAACAGGATATGTGGAAGGACGGCAGATTATGGACGGAATCATACTATCAAATGAGGTTATACACTCTTTAAAGATCCTTAAGAAACCAGGTATGATTCTAAAACTCGACCTCTCCAAAGCTTTTGATAAGCTTAGTTGGAATTTTATTCAAAAAATGCTTTTAGCCTTTGGATTCAGTGCAACATGGACCAGGTGGATCATGAATCTCATTACCTCTCCCAGCTTCTCAGTTCTTTTGAATGGATCTCCCTCTTCTCCCTTTCGACCCTCCCGTGGCATAAGACAAGGGGATCCTCTCTCTCCTTTTCTCTTTGTTCTAATGGCAGAGGGTCTCAGCAGACTTCTCAAATCAGCTATTGCCTCTCAAAAGCTTAAAGGTATTTCTATCCATGGTCTCAATCCGCTGTCCCATCAACAATTCGTGGATGACACCATGTTATTTGGTCATCCATCCTCAAAAGAAGGCTCAATGTTTAAATCTCTCCTCTCCCTTTACTCTGATGCCTCTGGCACCTCCATCAATGCCTCAAAGTCGCAACTCTTCTTTTTCAACACCCCCCCCTCCACACAAAGGAATATTGCCAGAATCCTGGGATTCACCATTTCCCATCTGCCATCTAAATACCTTGGAGCACCCCTCTCAGACTCAGCTATTAAACACGCTTCATGGCGGTCCCTCCTTGATAGGCTGGAATCAAAACTCTCTTCGTGGACCTTTCGTGCTCTCAACATGGCAGGCAGATTGGTCTTGATCAAGTCTGTCCTTCAAGCTATGCCGTTGTACCTCTTCTCCACACTGGCAGCTCCAAAATGGGTCCTTAAAGCCATTCGTAACCTACAGCGCAACTTCCTATGGGGCTCCACGGGCAGAAATCGAAAATGGGCCCTCGTTAATTGGAAAGAAGTGTGCAAACTCAATACAGAGGGCGGACTAGGGCTTAGAGATCCACTTCAAAGTAACAACACTATGGGAGCCCGAATGTGGTGGAACTGGCTCTCCAAGCCTCATTCACCTTGGGCACGCTTATGGCAAGAAAATTATGCTATGGGAAGTCAATGGCACGATCTCATCAGAATTAACTCCATCGCCCAAGGCTCTCCAATCTGGAATGCTGCTAAGATACACAGCCGCTTCATACAGGAACATAGTTTTCGGGAAATCCACTCTGGCACGTCAGCTAAGTTCTGGGAGGATTCGTGGTAGCAGCTTCCCAAGCTGGCAAATCTATTCCAGATGCCACTCTGGCAATCGTATATGCAGCAAGAAAACCTCATTCAAGTTCATCAATTCTGGCAACAAACGCAGCATCAAGAATACCAAATATGGAGACCCGCAAACAGCTGGCAAAGGGACTGGGAAGGTGAAACATACTCAGACTTGGACCAGGAACTCACACAACGCAGAATTCGCTACTCCAACCAGCAGGATAAGCTCAGATGGGGTCACAAGCACAAAGGCACATTCACCACTAAAGAAGCACATCGGTTGCACTATTCAGACACCCAAGGGGTTCAAGACCAAATTTTTGCACGAGTCTGGCTTCCAGGGCTTTGGCCTAAAATTTCAACCTTCTTATGGCTGCTCAGTAAAAGGCGCATTCTTACTTGGGATAATTTGATAAAACGGGGATTCATTGGGCCCTCTAGATGCCCGAATTGCAATCTACACACTAAGACAATCAGCCATCTAATGGAGACCTGTCCGTTAGCAAAGCAGCTTTGGGAGAAAGTGGAGAAATGCAATAAAAGAACAGCACCAAGAGGCGAGGATGTAACGGACAATATTAGGAACTGGGACAAGAACCCATTCAAAAGCCAACTTCTCAATACCTTATGGGGTCTAATTCTAGGTTTTCTGTACTGGCTTCTCTAGAAAGAGCGCAACTCACATATCTTCAACAACACCTCCCGGACAACAGACGCTTTGTGGCTTATCTACAAAAGAAATATCCAAGAAACCTTAGCCATAAGAACCTGGTATGACACTGACATGCCAGAAGCGAAACAAGAAAGGGATATTTTTAAAGAATGGAATCTTGACCTTTCGGCCTTTGCAAAGGTCATTACCCGTCCCCCTCGCAGCTCCACCTCCCCGTCCTCCTGGTCCCCACCAGATTTCAACTCTTTCAAGCTCAACTTTGATGGGGCAGCAAAGGGTAATCTCGGTCTGGCAGGTTACGGAGGAATCATCAGAAGTCATACAGGAGCACCTCTGCACATCTATTATGGCTCTCTAGGCAAAGACACTAACAATGTAGTGGAGATGGAAGGACTTTGGCAAGGGATCTGTTTAGCAGAGCAACAACACTTCTTCCCACTTGAGGTGGAAGGTGACTCTCTCATCCTAATCACTGTAGCCAAGAAAATTCAAGCAGGGGCGACAGCGGACAAAGTAGCAACCAGCTGGAGACTTCTAAGCAGGTTGGAATCCTTGGAAGTGAAGCTCAAAAATCCACATAGCATTACCTTTCAGCATGTGCGAAGAACAGCAAATCAGGTAGCCGACAGAATGGCTAACCAAGGAGTTTCTCAGACTTCACCATACTTTTCAGGCTCCCTGGACATAGTTGAAGATGAACAACTCAAAAAAGACTGCATCACCTTGGTGCAAAAGGATCTCTCCCCCCCGGATGCGGGTGGTTGTTAGTTATAAAAGGCTTATGGCTTGTCAGCAGGGCATGTGTCCGCCCAGACAAGCCACGTACACCAGGAGGACTCGCCCTAAATGTTACAGCACGCAGCATTTAAGGATGAGGGATATGGCTCATGGCAGAAGCGTCCCTTCGACATTAACTGCTCGCCTTGAGAACCGGAACATGGCGCTTCAAAGCCAAAGGTTCTCGGACATTCTCCCACATTTCTCGTTTGCTCCTGCTATGGTCTTGAGGGAGGTGGCGGAGGCTCACTGTTTCAGCTCCTATTCAGGTTCTGAGAGCGACTGTGATGGTTTAGAGGCCTTAGATTTGGGCAATTTGGGGGCATACCCGCAGTCTGGTAAAGAGACTGGGAGCTTGGCGGTGTTGCATACCTGCTACCCGCAGTCTAGTTTGAGGATTGGGAGTCTGGTTCAGAGTGACAATTCGCATGAGCATACTTGCCACCTGCACATTTCCAGCATGCAGTGAGAACGCCAACGGGGAATCAGTCGGCGTGGTAGTTATAGTGGCAGAGCCCCGTCTCAGAGGCATGCCCCATCTCCCTCTTCCTCAATTGAAGTTTATCCTGAGCGCAGACGAACCAGGGGAAGGCCTCTGGGCAGAGGAAGAGCGGCGGAATTTCAAGAGCGAATGGAATGTGGGCACTCTGAGCACCCAATGGTAAGATACCGCATTCCATGTACATTGTCCAATTCCACTTTCTTTGTAACGGTTTCGGTGGAGCACTGCAGCAATCCATGGGGTGAAGATGAGGCTCCTCGTGCCAGCCCTCCGCAGATTCCTGGGATAGCACCCACAGTTGACATGCAACTTCCCGCCATTGACATTCTGCGCCCTGTTCAAGACAGCCTCTCCCCAGATCCTGGAGCAGGCCCGAGTGAACCTGTGCAGCGCAACGTTGGTAAGGCCATCCACCAGCCTCCCCGTTGCAAGATGGAGGACGACCCGCAAACCACTGATGATGAATAGTACGCCCAGCTCGCGCTCCAGGTTTCTCAGCAAGGAATTTTCTCTTTGTCTGCTCCCTACGCTATCTTATATGTGTCTGCACTTTGTCACTATGTATCTATGTCCTTCTCTGTTACAGTGTCGGTTATCTACAGTTGTTTCAGACTCCATGTGTTTCTGTTGTTTCAGTCTCCATGTGCTTCAGTCCATGTGTCGGTTTCATGAATGTCGCTCTGGTTTCAATCTTTTGTAATCCTAGAAATGAATACTCCTGAGTATACTGTCTGTCCTACGACAGGTTTTACAGGGCCTCGGCTCTGTTGTAATACTGCTGATGTAATTTTTGTTCTTGCTGTAATATAATAGCTCAGTCTTATTTAGAAAAAAAAAACAGGAGAAAAAATATCACCAAAATCAATCCTCAGCACCCGAGAATAACCTTTTTCTACCAAACAAGCTTTGTATTTCTCCACCTTTCCTTTTGCATTCATCTTCTTCTTGAACACCCATTTGCTTCCGATGGGTTTCCTTCCAGCTGGCAACTCCACCAGATCCCAAGCCTCATTTTTATGCAAAGATGCCTTTTCATCAATCATGGCCTCTTTACAGAGGTTTCCATCCTCTAAATCTACTGCTTCCTTCACAGTTCTTAGATCATAATCAGTAATATATAAAGAAAAATTTGAACATAAAGTAGATGGACTATACCTTTCTATTTGCCTTCTTTCTCGGACTGATCTTCTCACAACCGGAGTTTGTGTCTCTTCATCTTCTGATTCCTCTTCTACTGTAGAGTTTGATTCTTCCTCCTTTAGTTGAAACTCTATCTTCTCATATTTCTTTGGTAGAACTTCATGTTTAATAACATCTTTCAGCTCTCTAAATACCACATCTTGGCTCTACACAACCTTCCTTGTTACTGCGTTCCAAAGCTTATAACGTTTTAAACCATCCTTATACCTAATAAAGACGCACTTTTCATATTTACTATCCAACTTTGTTCTTTTCTACTTCGGAACATGTACATACGAATCACATCCAAATACCATAAAATGTGAAAGAGAAGGTTTCTTACCAGTCCATACCTCTTGTGGAGTCTTATCCTCCAATGTTGAGAAGGTGATCTGTTGACTAGGTAACATGTAGTCTCCATCGCCTCTACCGAGAATTCATGTTCTAACCCGACACCACTGAGCATGATTCTTGCCCATTCCATCAACGTCTTGTTCATTCTTTCTGCAACTCCATTTTTCTTAGGTGTGTATGGAGTAGTCTTCTAAAGTGCTATGCCACACTTCTTACAAAATTCTTCAAATTCCTTCTTACAAAACTCTCCACCGTTATCTGTCCTCAACACCATTATCTTCTTCTCCGTCTGGTTTTCCGCTAGAGCCTTAAATTCTTTAAACCTGTCAAAGACTTCATATTTCTTTTTGAGGAAATATATCCATGTATTCCTTGAGAAGTCATCTATAAATGATACATAGTACACAAAATTACCTAGTGATGGAACCAACACAGGTATAAACACATCACTGTGCACTAGCTCTAATATCTGTTTCACCCTCTTACCACCAGAGGGGAAACTCGCTCGATTCTACTTCCCATATACACAATTTTCATAGAAATAAAAATCCATAGAGCTATTAGATGTACCTTCTACCATACCTTTACCATGAATTATTCAAAGGCCCTTATCTCCAATATGTCCAACCATTTGATGCCACAACATGATCTTTTCTCAAGAGACCACTAGATTTTCTACTCCACTTTCAGGAACCACAGAGTTGTTGCACCCATCATTAACATTACTACCTTTCAGCTTGTACAGAGTTCCAATCTGAATTCCCTGCATCAATACCAGTGATCCCCAAACCATCTTGGAGGTATATTTCTTGAACACTATTTTTACACCTGCATCATCTAGATTGCTTACATAAATCATATTTCTGGCTAATGCAGGAATATGAAAAACACCCAAAAGTGTTCTAATCCTTCCATCTTGCAACTTCAAATTGAATTTTATACGACCAATGATTGTAGCCTTCTTGTCATCCCCTAAGAAGACATCACCACCATCATATTTCTCATACTTACAGAACCACTCTCTATGGGGAGTGAGGTGAAAGGATGCACCTGAGTCAATCAACCATGCCTCATGATCCACATGTGTACTTGAAGAAGAATCCAAGTACACATCTCCACCTTCATTTGAGGTGGTTTTCACCTCTGTAGAAGGAGAATCATCAAATCCCTTTCCTTTCTTAGGAGATTTAGATTTATAGTCCCTTTTATAGTGCCATTCCTTTCCACATTTCTAGCACACCTTTACAGGTTTTCCTGGAGATTTAGATATCCCACTCGAGGATTTGTTTTTTTTTTTATGTTCTCAGACTGTCCTCATACAAACAAGGCATCACCATTATGGCTCTCCATATTTTTTCATTTCATCTCCTCCGTCAGCAAGGATGAGATTATTTCATCTAACTACAAGGCAGTTGCATTGCTACCTATTTCAACAACCAGACTACCCCACGAATTTGGTAGATAACACAATAAACTAGTGCACTTATATTCATCTGAAATTTTAATATCAACATATAATAATTATCTTACCACAATATTAAATGAATTTAAATGATTTATCACCGAGTCTCAATATTTCATCCTCAGGTTATACAAAGTTTTCCGTAGGAACAATTTATTCACCAAAGACTTAGATTGGTACAAAGTCCCTAACTTGTCCCACAAAGACTTCATCATAGCTTCCCCTAATACATTTAGCAATATTGAATCTGAGACACACAATCGTATTGTGCTTTTTTCCTTATGATCCAACTTCTTCTAGTCTTCATTGGACATTGTTGTTGGTTTAGTACCTAAATCTACTGTGATCCACTGATAGATCCTCAATCTTGAGTTTACAAAACTCAAAACTCTGACCATTAAATTTCTTGATCTCTATCTTTCCACTGCTCACCATATTCTTTCACCATAAGAATAGATCCCGCAGATCTCCCACTGAACAGGGTCTACCACAGGCCTGAGAAAAACCCTTAGTAGCAAAGGCATCCCCTTGAAGCCAAAACAACTCTGATACCAAATGTAGGTTTTAACCCCGTACAAAAATTACCTGCATATGAATTCTAAAAATAGAAAATAAACAATGCAGAGGGCATAGCACATAAAACAAATATGCACAAATATTTTCCCCTGGATCCCAAAACCGAGACTACCAGATTGATTTTTCATTATGTTTCAATGTTACAATACATATATATACATGTCGAAGCATCCATAAATGCCAATCCATTAACCCTGGATTAGGACATAACTGTAGTTCCCTTGACTAGATCTAAAAAATACCATGGACCAAAAACCATTGGCCCAAAATCATGTGAGAAATCCATGCACAAAACCATAGGTATGTCCACCCACCTAATAATGGGGTTAGTCGTGCAAATAATATAACAAAACCCAATAAAATAAGTATATTGCATCAATTGTATATTTTGATCTTGAAGACTGTAAGAACTTAAGAAGAGCTTGAAATATCTTGGAAATTTTAGCTCAACAAGAGTTACTTGTACTTCAAAATATGGAAAGGTGACTTCACTAAGGGATAAATTTGATGGTAGAGGAGTAAAAGAATCCAAACATGCCCTTAACAAGAAGTGTAAGTATGAAGCTTGTTGAAAACACTATCACTTAGAGAGAGAAGAAGCTTATCTTTTCTTTCCACCAAAAAGAGAAGAAATAGTAGTCTGAGAAGAAGGAAGAGAAGGGAGAAGGGAAGAATCAGAAAAAAGGTGAAAATCCAAGGAATCATAGATGAGAAGGGTAAGTTCTCTTGCCTTATGTTGAAAAATGCAACAAGAAATTCTCAATTTTTTTTGCCTTGATACAAATGAGAAAATTTGAAATTCCACATCAACAGACAACTTGGAGGAGTTAACTAAGGTGACATGTCTCTTGTTACTCAGTTAGCTCCATTATTTCAACTTAGGGGCATGCATGTCAGTTTTATGTGGTGATTCCTAAATTTCAAGAGCTTAGGTTGAATTAATTCCAATTGTAATTATGTAAACTAGTTCTAACTATTACTAGAACTACTTGGTGGTCAGTTAAGTGGTGGGACATCAATCTAACTCAAATATCATCTAGTTAACTGATCAATCAACTAATAATTAGCTCATGCATGCAAATAATATGAGTTTTCAATTTGTGGTGGAGTTTCCAAGGCAATTAAGGAGCAATTATACACTAGTTGAGTGTACAGATGTTGCATGAGGTTAGGTGATCAACCCTGAGGAATTGTGTAAGAATATTGGAGGAAAATCCTAATTAATAGGGGCATATTTCCTCAGGAATCGTGAAATAAAATTGGGGCTCTATAAGAGGTATAAATTGACCAAGTCTAGGTCAGAACTTCTAAGTGAGCAAAGAGATAGGTTATGCACTTGCAAGGTTGTTCTCAGTTGATAAAATTAATTGTAATACATCTCTATTCATCAGATTAATGCAAGTAGGCATTGAGGTGTTTTAGCATTTTTTTCTTGTGGGAAAATACTATTTTCATGTGTGTTATTTCTTATTGCATGTCTAATATTTTTGTTCTAAATTGTGAATTAACTTCTGTAGAGAAATAGAGTAGGTTTGTGTCTTGTGATTTTGATTAAAACTTCATGAGTAGATGCAAATCTACAGATAAATTTCTATACCATATAAGGTGAACAATATCCCCTACCTACCATAAACCCTTGAGTTTTAATGGTGATGGTGTCAAGAATCCAAATAAACATATGGATGAATTCCTAGCTATTTATGACATCTAAGGGATTATACTTGAAGACATCATGGTTAGGGTATTTCTTCAAACTCTAATAGGACCTTCCTTTTACTAGTATCTTTCCTTTTCTACTACCACAATTACCTCTTTTGATGACATTAAACAATATTTTATAGGAAGTATCCCCAACCTATTAGATGTTATACCATGCTTACCCAATTACCCTAGTCCGTCTTGAAAATAATGAGAAGACTATATATTTTAATCTCTAATTTTTTAACGCCTTACAACAAATACCTCAAGGTAATCCCCCTAATGACTTATTCATATTTGTGTGTTACAAAAATTAAATGCCAACAAATGTTAAGTATGATATAAAATATGCACATATTAATACATTACAAGAAGCCATGAGGAAAGCATAGAAATAGAGGAAGATACGTTAGAAAGAAATGGTAATCTAGATATTTTTCTTGGAAAACTTCAAATAGAAATTTCATCAAAGGCATCATAAATTGGTATCCTTACTGAAGGTTACCAGCTTGTGGTAGAAGCCAAAGTCTTATGTGAAGTGGAAGTGCTCCATGATGATGGTTTAAAGATGACCACAAATTGATGAGATGGGTTAGTAGAAGCTAAAGTCTTTTGCAGATGATGGTTTAAGGAAAGCCACCAACAAAATCATGCTCATGGAAATGAGTCTATATCTAGCTACAAATATGAATATGGCTTTGGCTAACTCTAGCTCTAAGATCAGGCTTTGACAACTAGCTCTGGTTCAAGTTTTGGTTCAAGCTCACTTGATATATCTTTGAAGCTAGTAGTTGACAATCAATTCCCCCCTTTTCAGATACAAGGCGAAAAGGCAAAGATATCTCCATTGCAAGACATTTCAATACACAGGAATGAAATCTAGGTATGAATGGTATATCTTCTTAGCTGTTGAAGACCATTGCCAAGAAGAGATTCATCCAAGGTGAATATTTTCTCTAAGTTGCAGGAGTCCTATGTTTGGGCATATTTTTAAATGATGAGTATGTTTACCATATGTCTAACAATGGTTAAGATCAAAATGATGGTCTTTAACATGGCCAACTAGATCAAAATGTTGGCATCTGACAATATGAAGTGGTTGTGGAAGACGAGCAAGATGTGGAATCGTTGAAGATGAATTTTCCTAAAGAAACCCAACACTTTGAAGCTAGATTGATTTGGAATAGTTTGGAATGTGAAAGGAAACATCCTTTTCATATATGAGATTGATTATGTTCTTGTTGTTGATAAGTTCTTCCCAAGGTTTGATGATGCACTTGGGAAGTGAAAGTTGAACCTCTACATATTCATGGAAATTTTCTTCTAAAATGGCCTCACCGATCGAGTCAAGTGTTGGTTGTTGATGAGAGTCTTTCTCTAACTCAAAAAGAGAATTTTTCTAAATAATAAATAGTTCATAATGATGACTTTTATGTTGTAGTTCATCTCACTGGAGCTGATATTTGAGATACAGAAACTGTTGAGGGTGTTAAAAACCACCAAGATACAGGGGGTATCCCTGATGTAAAGTCTGAACTAGACCTAAAATCATTTGGGATAGGAGCCCCATCCAGAATATTTTGTTGGCAAATATGACCCACATGGCAACTAATCTGTCAAATAGAAGAGGGACATGCCAATGCCATTAAATGTGCTAGGCAATGACAGTCACATTGTTATTGATCATGGAATTAGATTGGCCATACATGTAATGGATCTTAATGCTAGGTTTACTATAGGGTCATATCTTTACCTATGTCATCATCAAACAGGCCAATGCCATTAAGCATGGTAGGCATTGACAATCACGTTGTTGTTTTTATTGATCATAGACTTAGATTGGCTAGACATGTAATGGATCTAAATTCCAGGTTAATATAGGGTCATATCTGTACCTATCGAACCATCAAAAAATTATAAAGATGCCTTTACAAAGTAATCGTGAATTTTCTTATTTATACAAAATATAATTAATCTAGAAATGTAAAATGCTCACATGAAATCAAGCAATGTGTAATCCATTATTTTGGTGTTCTACATGGAAGGCTTACCTTTACCAATAATAATCACCTTTGATATTTACAAGTCAAGTTCCTAATCCTTAAAGTCATTTTGTGAATTTTTTGTGTCTATATATAGCTCTCATACAGAAAGATTCAAATATTGAAGTTTGGTTATTTTTATGTGTGGAAAGTTTATTGGAGAAATCAAACTTTTAGAGTATTTATGGGACTTGGGAAAGATGGAAAATAACTAGGAAAAACCTTGTGGTTTAATCCAATGCATTCTTCTTGGAAAATAATATTAGGTATCTTGTCTCATTGAGTTATGGAGAATCTTCTAGATAGATTATGAAGGTGTCAAAAGATATCCAAAAATATTAGTTTCAAGCACTGTTACACAAAAATATCATCACCATGATTATTTGCAGTCAGTATGGGTCTATCATCACTTGTACTGTCCTCCTAAGCAAGTCTCAAACCTCAGCTCTTCAAGTGAAGCTTTGAAAATGAGAGAAAAACATTAAAAATCAATGAAACTCTGGTTCTGCACTTTCTCTCACTGTTACCTGCGGTCCCGCACCTTCTGTTTACAAAAACTGCGGACCTGCCCACTCTGTCCCTAAAGGTGTGGGTGCGGACCCCTGTGAAAGTCAAAAAGGCGCAAGTTTATTCTAAAAAACTCACTTTGGGTTAGAAGGAATTTTGATGTGGATTTTCTGCTCTTAGGTTGTTCATGTATCCCAAAAGAGAAGGAGCTAATCCCTTGATGAGAGGAGCTATCCCTTTGAAGGAGGGCTTTATCCCTTTGAAGGAGGACCTAGTAACTTCCCTCCATTGCACTATAAATTCAGGCGTTGGGCTGGTTGCTAGAGAGGTTAGAAGCTGAACATTTGTTAGGGTAAATGTTGTTGAAATTAATACTTCCTAGTTGAGCTTGAGAGGAGAGATCACATACCTTTTTTGCTTCATTGGGAAGAGAGTGAAACTTGTCAAAGTAGAGGAGACTTCTTGCTAGACCCTGGGAGGAGCTTGTACATCGTCAAGGTATAGGTTGTAAAGTTCTTCTTCTTTTGAATTAATACAATCAAATTCATTTTTCTCAACAAGTATCTAATGTTAGTTGTTTCATGAACTCCTTGACTTTCATGTTAAATATGTTTTATGACAGAGGCTTTTCAGGTGCTATTTAATTTGTTTGCTTGTTTTTGTTTGCAAATTCGCGACAAAGGAGCTCATTTGGATCGAAGGAGCGAAGGCTTCCACAAACTTGCGTTGGACCTAAGGTAGGCCCTAAAACACTTGTTTGCCTTTGTTTATAAAAGCATATTTAGAGAAAGATAGTGTCTGGTTGGTTTGCTTGTCATTAGGTCTTCTTTAGATTCTAGGAAGGTCTATCTTGTCTGCAAGATCGACTTATTCCGTGTGACAAGAACTTTCTAAGTGATAATAATAAAGAAGCAGATTAATGTGCCAACCAAGATTGCAATTTGAAATTTGAAGAGTTGAAAGTTAATGGTCAATTAAGACCATCCTCCATCCCTTAATGGATTAAGCATGAATTTTATGTTCAAGTATCAATCCAACAACTTTGATGTCAAGAGTCCAAACCTAAATGATCCAATGGATTTGAGGAAACATGTTGTAATAAAGGATTATATTTTGAAGTAGGCTATATGTATTGCAAGTTTTGTCTAATTTTGGGGCTCTATTGGAAGGTATTCACCTCCAAAGACTAGTATGCTTGATATCAATTGTATTCATCTTTTTAGAGTAATTTTAATTCATGAATTTATAGATGATACTGAATATGGAAGAAAATCATAATGTAACTCCCAATGTATAGCTATAATCCAACCATAAATTTTATAATTAATATAAATATTTTCATTACTTTATATATGGAAAAAAATTAACAAAACAATTTATTAAAGTTTATACTAGTATGGATCCATCTTAACCACAGGTCTACTAAGAGCCTAGAGGGATCGAATCTCATTATATTCAAATCTCTTTTAAGAATGTCAAAATTGAAAAAATATTTACACATCAAGAGATTTAATCCCTTTTAGTGCTTGATAAATATGTGATTAAGATATATCTATAGTTTTTTTCTATATGTAACTGTCCCCTCCCACATTTACCCACTTTTACAAGCCCTCTAGGGTAAATGTGAGATGAATGTTACTATGACATGACCCGAACTCTAAGTTATAGTTATGGAAGTGGATTCTACAAAAAGAAAACATACTACCACCCTTAAGGGACACCAAATCACCCAAGTGTCTGACAACAACCATTGGTGATCAATCATTCATCTGGAACTTTATTTTCTCAAGCTTAACACCCCAACCACATGCATGACACACTTTGTATGCGAGTTAAAGGCTCCAACCGCAAGAATGGCACATTGTGCATGCAGTTACAACCGAAATATCCTTGTTATGTGCCAATTACTGTGATATTTGTGCCACCTTTTTAGGGCTATACTATAAGCCTCTTCCTAGTACAACCTAGAACTCAATCTCAGATGATAAAAAGTATGTACAATGAATACTAGGGCTAGATGTTTCCCAAAACATTCCAGGTACATAACAAACATTCTGTTAAAAACATGGTAAATATAGAAGCTATTGATCATGAATGTATATCTTATCATGCACTTCTTAACTTCGTCAAAGAATCATCAAGAAAGCTCAATTCCCTTTCAAGCTAGCTGCAACAACACCTGTTAGCCCATGCATACATTAACCATTCGATAGCTTATCAAACCATCAACAAAATCCATAGAAAGAGCACATCATTTGACCATGCCTATAACTAGCATATAGCTAGAATGAAATCCATGACAGATCAACCATATGATCAACATAATAGCCAGTACATGTGCTAATTTATTACAATAAAAAAAATGACTCATATTAGCATATGAAAAAGCTAACCAAGTCAAGTTATTCCATTTACCACCCAACCATAGATTGGGCTAAACCAAATATCTCTTTTATAAAATAAGCCCCATGCCATATTCTAAGAGTGAATGTGGGATCATATGGGTTAAACCAAAATAAAACCAACTAGGGCTTCCAGAGGCCAAACCACCTCAACCCAAAACCACAATGATTTCACCCAATTGGTCCAGAAATCACTAACACCTGACTAGATTGGTCTAATCCCAAGTTATCCAGGGCTCTAGGGACTATTATCTCAACCCATAGCCTCCAGGGAACCTAATTTGTTACATGGATCCAAAGAACTACCATCTCAACCCAAAACCTCCATGGAACCCAAGTTGTTCTAGGGCTCTAGAGATTCTATCCCAATCCACTGCCATTAGGGAACCTGAGAACCAATTCAAAATCCAGAAAGAGAACCCCCTACATCATGGCTATCTAGGAAATGGAAAGGCAAGGATGAAACCATAATAAATTCACGAAAATCTCATGCCAATGACAACAAATAACCAAAGAACCATATGCATATACCATGCATTCAAATATCAACAAGGAAATCACACATGGAACCTATTACATACAATGTATTCCTGTTGTAACTTTGTTTCCAATCTCTTTTTTCCTCCCTTACTTTACTTTTCTTGTCCTTTGCTTTCTTGTTGGCCTCTATCCAAGTGCTTTCTCCTTCTCCTTCTCTTAGGGATATCTCACTAAAAGTCATCAAAGGTAGAACTCACAAAAGTTGTGAATTGTTTCTCTAATTCCTTTCTATCATTGATATCTAGTCTCTTCCTTTTCCTTTTTCTTTTGTTTCATTTTCTCTCTAATTTATCGCATATGCATATTTGTGTCTCTTCACATTCCTTTCTCCTATTTTCCTTTATTTACTTAAATGCCATTTATTTCTTCTTTTCCTTTACCAATTTCCATAGCCATTAATAAACCACAGGTGATTCCCACTTAATGTTTTCCCACCATTCAACATGGAATACATTTCCCATGACCTTGATTTTTATTTTATTTACATGGAGAATCAACCAGGGGTTATTACAAAACCCTCCCCCTTGGGGGAAAACCATCCTCAATGTTCTATGATGCTTATGCCCAACAAAACATACTTGTTATGGAGTTTTATAAACAAAGACTGATGCAATATTTATAATATACCAAACTGTTGAAAACATGACCACCATACTACTTATGGAGTTTCATAACACTGCTCGTTGCATTATTTACAACATAATACTTATTGGAGTTATAGGACACATCTTATTGCAGTATTTACAATACATGTATGCATTTATAAATATAAACCAAAACACATCTACTCAACCAGAAAAGAAGGGAGGATACAAGGCCTACATCTAATCAACCATCTCCTATACAACTTCATCAGGACCAAAGCACTTCCATTACACTTTAACTTTCGCTATTGCTAGGTTTTGGAGCATAAGTTCTTTCCACTGCAAGATGCATAATGGATTTGGATGGAACTCTCCCTCTGGTTCCACTTTCAATATAGATCAATCAATCACATGACCAAAATCTTGTACATATCTCTTAAGTAATGAAACATGGAAAACATCACAAACTTTCACTGTTGGTGGAAATGCAAGTGTGTAGGCCACTAGTCCAATCCTCCCAAGGATCTCAAAAGGCCCATAATATGAAGGCACCAATTTGGTACATGACCCAATCCTCCAGGATTTCCTCTTGGGCTTGATGTGAAAGTACACATGCTCTCCAACCTAAAAATAATTTAATACCTTATGTTGATCTACATAACTTGTCTTCTTGTCATGTGCTACATTCGAATTCTTCTTAATACCTTGCATCTCCTCATCCATATCAGCCAACATACTTGGTCCAATCAACACCCTGTTTACTGAATCAGTCGAGTTGATAGGAGTGTTGCAAATCTACCTACAAAGAACATCAAATGGACTCATCTTCAAGGATTATTGATACCCATTGTTATATGAAAACTCTACCAGTGGAAGATACTCATCCCACTTCCACTACTAATGCATGTTATACATCCTCAGCATATCTTCAAGAATATTATTAACCCTCTCTATTTGTACATGTTTTTGCAGATGATAAGTTGTACTAAAGGCTAAAATTATCCCCAAGATTGTAAATAACTCCTTCCAAAACTTGGAAGTGAACTTGGCTTCTCTATCTGATATAATATTCTTGGGAAATCCATGCAACCTCACTATCTCCTTGATGAATATCTCAGCTACCTCACTAATAAAATTTATACACTTCATTGTAATCAAGTGAGATACCTTTCTCAACCTATCAACCACAACCATGTCACCTTGATGTCCTCGACAATGATATAATTAATTCCATGGAAATGACTTCCCATTTCCATTATGGAATCAGAATAGGTTGCAACTAACTAACTTGCATTTTTATTTCACTTGTTGACAGTCCAAACACTTTGCAACAAACTAAACCACCCATCTCTTCATATTTTGCCAATAATAGAACTTCTTAACAATTTTCAAAGTCTTCTATTATCATGGGTGGCCTGAATATGGCTTGACATGAAGCTCCCTCAATACGAGCTTCTTCAACTCACTAATATCTGGTACATAAATCATGTTCCTAAATCTCACTAAGACATTCGTCATGATGTGATACTTTTTATCTCTATCACTTTCACTCTACTGTTGCAACCTCTGCTTCAATTGCTGGTACTTCTCATCATGTTTCCCTACATGTAATATTTGCTCCTGTAAATATGTCCCATAGGAGATCATAATTGAAACATGATTCACCAACACTATCCTACTGAGAGCATCTACAACTCTATTTTCCTCGCCCTTAATGTACTTGATCTCAAAATCAAACTCATTAATGGTACCCAACTATTTAACTTTCCTTGCATTGAGATTAGGTTGTTCAAACAATTACGTCAACCCACTGTGATCACTCACCGTAGCAAACCTCCTTCCAAGAAGATAACGTATTTACATATTTTATGCATGAATGATAGCTACAAACTCAAGATCATGAGTCGCATAGTTACACTCGTGCTCATTCAACTTCCTTGATTCATAGAAAACCATTTTTCCTTCCTGCATTAGGACTCCAATAAGTCCCTCCTTGAAATCATCTGTACAGACAACAAGATCCTTATTTGGGTCTTCAATATTTAATATTGGAGCATTAGTAAGAAAATGATTCAATTGATCAAAACTAGTTGCACACTCCTCAGTCCATTCAAACTTCTTTCCTTTTCTGTGCAAAGATGTAATAAGATAGCCAATCTTGGAGAAGTTTCCAATGAACCTCCTATAATAATCTACTAGTCCCATGAATGATATGACCTCATCCATATTCCTAGGAGTTGGCCACTCCATGATAGCTTTAATATTTTCTAGGTCCACTATTATCCCTTCCTTGGAAACATGTCCCAAGTAATGAATCTGAGACTGAAATAAATTTCACTTGTTGAGCTTGGCATACAACTAATGCTATCTCAAAAATATCAATGTTGCTACCAAGTTTTTTGCATGCTCCTCTTCATTCTTGGAACATACCAATATATCATCAACAAATACTATCACAAACTTGTCCAGGTAAGGACGAAACGCATTGTTCATCAAACACATGAAAGTGGTTGGAGAATTAGTTAGACCAAAATGAACCACCACAAACTCATAGTGTCCATACCGCATGTGAAATGCAGTCTTGTAGATGCCTTCTTCTTTAATGTGCACCTGATGATATCATGTTATCAGATCAATATTTAAGAATATTGTTTCTCCCTTCAGCTGATCAAACAAGTCATCATTCCATGACAATGGAAACTTGTTCTTGATGGTCACCTTGTTCAACTGCCTGGAGTTAATATATAATCTGAGAGGATGATCCTTATTTCTTACAAACAAAATTGGCGCACCCTAAGGAGATACACTTTTAATTTTGTATCCCTTATGAAGAATTTATTTACGTTGCAACTTGAGTTCCACCAATTCTGAAGTGCTCATCTTGTAAGGTTTCCTATTTGGTAGTGCTACTCCTCGCATCAATTCAATAGAAAATTCCACCTCTCTATGAGGTGGTGGCTCTAGAATCTCTGTAGGAAACACATCCTAAAACTGCTACAAAATAGGATACCTCTTTAGGACTTCATCATCCTCAACATCCTTCCCTTTATCACTGGAAACATGCATTCCAAAAAATAAACATCTTTTCCTGCAGCTGCGCTTGGCTTGCATCGTTGTAACCATTCTCACAGACGTAGGCTTCTTCTTTCCCTGTAAGACTCTCATTTCTCCATCATCATCCATGCACTCAATTCAGTTGTCATAGCAATCCACTTTAGTACTATGAATAAATAGTCAACCCATGCCCAAAAGAATACTATATGAACCCAAAGGAAGCACATTTATATGTGTTGATGTAGGCATACCATTGAGCTCAAATACACAAGATATCACCGAATGATGAACTCTTCTCTTGGTCCATGTAGTCAATTGTACCAACCAATATTATACATGAACTTATTTATTCAAGCAATACTTATCCACCAGGTTAGGATTTATATAACTATAATTTTATCTAGGCTCAATCAAAATAGAAACAACTTGATCACAAGGCTTACCTTCCATCTCATAGATGCCTGATGATCTTCTTTCCTGTTGTCCACTGCTACATAAATCTGAGGAATACACTAACCAACATATCCAACTATCTATGCCTCCTAATCACTATAAATATGAGGTCTACCACCCTTGTGCAATGGAAAATCTCTCTCACGATGCTCTCCACTACAAGTCCAACACCTCAAAGGATTTCTGCCATCACTCTTATTTTTCTCCTCAGGCTCAGACCCATGTCCTATCTCAACTACATTGAACTTATTATAAGGTGCCACATTTTCCTTTTCACCTGTATCCTAAGGTCTTCATCACTTCTTATGTAATTTTCCTTTAGCCTTCTCATTACCTTTCCAGTCACGCTTAAACCCAGGCTTGCGCTTTGACTCCTCAAAACAATGATTTTGATTCCTGGTGGCTTCCTCTGATGACCATGACTCATCAAACTCAATCTAATATTTGAATTCTACTAGCAACCCATTTATGATTATTTTAATCTTTTATTTCTCTTCCTTAAGATAAGGCATGTACCTCAACAACTCCAAGAATTTGCTTGTGTACTTATCATTTGTCATGGAATCCATTCTCAACTCATAGAACTTCTTGGCCCTTTCATCATAATATCTTTCAGATATGTACTTCTTCTTGAAGAGTATTTCAAAATCTTCCCAAATCAACTCCTCTTCTCTAATTCATTTGACATGTTTTACATCCTCCCACCAGATATCTACCTTTCCCTTGAGACTGAAGGTAGCTATCTTTGCCTTCATGTTCTCTGAGTAATCATGCAGCCTGAAGAAATTTTTCATCCCAAGAATCCATGCTTCTACATCTTCTAATGTCTTCATCTCTCCATCAAAAGTAGGATTCTTGGGTTTCTTTAACTCTTCTACCAAAGACTACTTCTTTTTCATCCTATATGGATGCTGGTGGAAATGGTGATGATGTATCTCGGAACTAGAGCTATAATAGAATCTATGAGTACTACCCCTCCTCTCGGTATATTGAAAGATCTTCCACCTTTGACTGTATCATCTATGTCAATCCTATATATCCTCTGAGACCTGTTACCATATGCCCAATTAGTCTTATCCTCCTACCTATCTCCAATACTAATACCTAGTTGTCCCTGCTTCTGTAGATCTGAGAGGATTTAAAGAATCAATGCATTCACTTCTCCTTTCTTTTCTTGAGCCCCTGAAGGTATTTCTTATGCCTCAATCAACTTTTTATTACTTTCCTTGTAAAATATAATCTCTACCCTCAGACTCCTCAATTTATATGCTATATTAGGAGAATACTCTTCTCCTTGCTGCTCAACTTACTTTTCCCATTCCATTGAACTCACATCAGGACTATATGGCGAGTCCTGTGAACTGTAATCCACCATTCTACTCTTCATCTTTATCCTTCCATTTCCTACAAACATACCATGTTTGATAAATCAAATAAAAGAAATAATCAAAATCATACCTCAATGTATCTCAGGGGAGGTTATCACATCTCACAAATCAATATGGATTAACACGATATAAATATAGAAATAGCAACACATATCAACCTCATTATTTATGCATGATAATAACACAAAACTATAACAAATAATTTTGTGCATGACAAATGTAACCATTTGCATGTACCTTGAGGTCCAATATTGTAAACCCTGCTATGATACCATTTTGTGACATCCGTACCAAAGAAAGGTTTACAGAGAACGAAATTGCTTTGATACCACCCTACAGTATCACATACCACCTTGTGGTATCAGATACTACCCAAATGGAACACAACTCTACTCTGAAGACTGATACCATCACTTTATATCAAATACCACCCCGTGGTATCAAATACCACTGAAAAGGAATGAAATTTTTCTTTGATACCACCCTTTGGTATCAGTTACCACCTAAAGGGAATGGAACTCTTCTTTGATACCACCCTGTAAATGCCCCCTCCCACATTTACCCACTTTTACAAGCTCTCCAGGGTAAACGTGAGATGAGTGTTACTATGACATGACCCAAACTCCAAGTTCCAGTTATGGAAGTGGGGTCTACAAAATGAAAACATACTACCACCCCTCAGGGACACCAAATCACCCAGGTGTCTGACAACAAACACTAGTGATTAATCCCTAAGATGGAACTTTATTTTCTCAAGCTTAACACCCCAACCACACGCATGACACATTGTGCATACAGTTGAAAGGCTCCAATCGCACACATGTCACATTATGCATGCGGTTACAACTAAAATTTCCCTATATTGTGCTAGTTACTATGAGAGATGTGCGACGTTTTTAGGGCTAGCCTACATGCCTCTTCCTAGAACAACCTAGAACTCAACAAACCTTAGTCTCACATGATAACAAGTATGTACAATGAATACTAGGGCTAGATCTTTCCCAAATCATGCTAGACACATAAGAAACATTTCGTCAAACACATGGTAAACTTTGAAGCTATAGGTCATGAATTCAAACATGCTCATGGACTTCTTAAATTCATCAAAGAATCATCAAGAAGCCTGAATTCCCTCTCAATATAGTTGCAACAAAACTTGTTATCCCATGCATATAATAACCATTCGATAATTGATCAAACCATGAACAAAATCCATAGCAACGGCACATCATTGTTGGCTTAGGGGCTCTTGACCTAGGTTCAGAGTTAGTTGCGCAAACCAACATGTTGAAATATGGCAACAAGAATATTCCAATTTAATTTGTCCTTGAATTAAATTGTGAATTAAAATTGAATTTAATCTTAACAGCTACTTGGCAATAATTGATTAATTTATTTTAAAATAATTAGTTGGAGAAATTCAAGTTAGAAGTCTTTCTGAAGTCATGCAAGAGTTATCCCTTAACTTAAGGAGATAAGATTGAGTTATATTTGAGTTGTAATTAGCTAACACAGTTTACTGAGTTAAGTCCAGTTAAATTAGTTCCAAAATGTTTGAGGAACTAATAGTGTGTTAACAATCAGTTGACACATTAATGCACTCAACTAGTGGTACTCCAGTTAACTGAAGATTCCCTCATCAGAAACTCATGCATGTCTATTCTAAGAAAGACCCAGTTGAGATTAATGTTCAGGGATAGTGTACTATCAGTTGCATGTGTTTTCTCATGGAGAAAAATCATGCATGCAGTCAAGGATTCATCCTTGAGGATTGCACAATTTTGAAGGCTTGTTTTTCCACTTGGTAATAGGAAAATCATCCACAAGGAACAATGTAAGAAAATAGGAGCTTGGAGGGAAGAGAGGAAGGCTAGAGAGAAGCCAAATTTTCCTGTGAGCATCTGTGAGGATTGTACCGACAGCTGGCTAGTTGCACGAGAGCTAAGGCTTTGTATAATTCCTATGTATTTCCACCATGTATGATAATACAATAGTGTGGGGTTTTTATCTGAGGATTTCCCCAAAGTATTTTCATGTGTATTGTGCCATTGATTCTTCTTCTTCTGGTTATATTATTTAGCTCGATATTTAAGCTTCTGTAAATTGATAGTAGAAGCAGGTTATAGTATTCTGCTTTGATTTATATTGCATTATCAGGTTAACCTATCATAGATTTTCTACATGGTATCAGAGCTGTGAATAAACTAAGAAGAGAATTCGAAGTTTGAAGTTCAGGGTTGCAGGTGCAAATTGAATTCATATCATACTTCAAGGTTGGCCAATAGTGTTCTATGGCTTGAGACTCGAGTATGCCTTGGAGGGTAGCTCGAATTACATAGCATGGAAAGATAGAATGGAGGTTGTATTAGAAGACAATGGCTCGAAGGAATTCATTGATCAAGAAATCCCAAAGCCATCTTCAACTAATGCACAAGAGCTGGCTGAGTGGAAGAAGTGTGTGGCAAAGGCAAGATAGATCATCCTTGAGGGAGTTCAAGACCATATTGTCTCGAGTCTCCATGGGAAGGTGTTGAAGCCCCAAAAATCGGGTCGACAACAAGGGGGATACCCGCCCGGTCCGGACCTTGGTTGGCAGCTCCTTATCCATTTGGTATAGCGGGTCCAACGGGGATAATGGGACCAGTTTCCCAATCTATGAGTGTGTGTGTGTGTAGAATTTGATGTTGTTGATCTAACAGTTCCTATCTAAGATATTCTAATTCAAACTTTTAATCTAATTCTATGTTATTGTAATCTAATAAACAACACATCTAAATCTATACTAACCCAGGATGTAATTCTTCTATTATGCGATCTAAAGAGATTTCAAATAACAACTGGTAATAAAGATCATTCAGTGATTATAAGAAAGGAAATCAATCAAGATAAACCACTTCGCATAGAAAGTTAGACGAAACAGTTGTGAAAAACATATCGCATAATGAGTTATTCATACATTAGGCATAAATAAATAGCTATCACCGTACAAAAGTGCCAAATGATAACTCAAGCATTCATGCAATAATACATAAACAACTAAAAACTGTATATCACTTTAACATATAAGTAGAAATGGTCAAGAGATAAAAGTACCATTTATGACTAGTCCTACTCATAAGCTTCAAGCAACAATGATTTATCTCTCCTTGCTCTAACATCCACTAAGAGTATAGAAGTGCAACATTAGTAGTAGATATCAAATGCAAACATCAACAAATCTTGATCCATTCATTCACCAAAACCTCCTCTGAGGGTGCAAAAGTGCATGTTCTGAGGACAAGTTTTTGATAAATTTTTGGACCCTTCTCTAAATGCATGAGAAGGGTTTAAATAATACTAGTTAAATAACTTAATTACACAAATTCAGGATATGGTTTAAATGACCGCCCTTTTTCTAAGCAAAACTATTTCTAAAAATTAAATCTAGTATCTAACTATTTTTGCATTTGCTCCTTAATGTTGAGAGCATTCGGTATTTGCCTGGGTGAGTCCACTGACTGTCTTCCGCTTTTGGTTGAGCTAAGCAAACAGAAATGGTAAGAGCTAGCACCATCTTTTTAGCAAAATTGATGATATACTCGAGAGTGATCCTCTGGCTATGTGGATTTACTGTGTATGTCAGTAATAATCCAAGTTCTACTTGGTTAACCCTTGAATCGCTTCTGCCTTTTCTTTCAGCTTTATGTTTCCAGTTTGTTCTTTACCATTGCTTTCTTGCATTTTCCAGCCTTACAAGTGACTAAGCAGTTAGAGGTTTTTCTTTTTGAGAAATTTTCTCAGCGCATCGGAAACTGCCTCCGTTCTTAAATCCCGGCTTCTCTGATGCGTTTTTTGCCTTTAGCACCTTTTCCTTCATCAGGTATAAGCTTCGAAATTTGCAAAAATATTTCTTTCGTGAGATCTTGACCTTGAGCTTTAAACTGCTTGTTGATATCAGCATCATTCAACTACTCATTCAACCATGGCTGTGAATGAAAGATCTGTAATGGATAGCTCGACAGCATTCTGTGAATCTGCGGCTTTGTTGCATGCTGTATCCGTTTATGAGCGCATCTTTTCTCTGTCTTTGAGCATTGGAGCTTTACCCTTTTCCTTCATAGCTTCCTGCACATTGCTTTGTGTTACTTCTGTTTTTCGTCCCTACAGTTCACACATGAGGAGAGAGTAATGATAATAAAAATCGACAGGAAAGCTTTAAACTTTACGAATGTACAGAATCATGCCACCTGACGTGAACTGACTCTTCGAAAAACACAAAAACCGTCTTTCATTAACAACTGACGTATAATTCATTAATTATCATTAAAGCGTGTATCCAATTTTTGATTTATTCTTGAATATTGAGCCAGGGAAATTTGTGATGGGATGTTTCTGCGATTCACATTGCAGCATCGCATTACCGCAATTTCATTGTGTTGTTTTATCGCAAGGTTGCTTGATCGCGCTATCGCAAGATCGCGGATTGCAAAATTGCGCTATCGCAAAATCGCAGATCGTTACAATCGTTAAATGGTTATGTGTTTTTCATGCGATATTGCGATATGCGATATGCGATATCGCATATTGGATATCGGCGATTTTTTAAAGTTTTCCAATGTGAGTGTTTCTTAATGCATGCGATGCGATGGAATGCGCGTTGCACTCTCGCAATTTATCATTTTTACTCATAAGGAAATGTCCTATCATTCTTCGCGCGATGCGATGTTTTCTTAAGGAGTAAAATACATGAGCCTTAATTGAATTTTTTTGAATTTTTACTAAGGGTCCCCACTTACCTAGTGTTATTGCTAATACTAAATAAGGAGGGGGGTTGTTGGTGGCCACAATAATTGGCGATTCACTTGGAAGAACCATTTATCTCTTTTTTTCTATTGAATTTTTCGAACTTCCAAAATAGAAAATTTTTCAGAAAATTAAACTTTATTATGGAAAGATAAAGTACATTATGCTCTACACAGTCAATGATATTTTGTTTCAACCTTTTTCTACTTTGATTATTTTCTTCCTCAGGCTATTCCTTGTATTTACATCAGCCATTACTTGGTCTTTGTAAAGATAAAACAAAGTATCCTCTGTAAACCAGTTTTAAATATGCTCATTTGTCGTAGGTAAAGCCTCTGCTTCCAGCAGGCGTTTATAGCCTCGATAGGGTTACCTGTTACCCAACAATGATCCTGTATCCTACTTAAGGTGGCCTACAGCTTTCAAAGAAAAATCCATATCCACACTTATTGCTTTGATTTTCTTTTTATTCTTAAAGAACAATGTCTTGGTTTGGTAGCCAAATTATGACATAGTCATTCACTTGATTTATAACTTTGTTGAACAAGTTGGCTCGTGATGAGACCACTTGTTTTTTTATTGCAACAATCTTGAGTCATTGCCCTGTTGTGGTGTACAGTATTGGCAAAGTTAGCAAGTTATAATATATGTGATGCTAATAAGTCGGCTCGTGATGAGACCACTCATTCTTCAAGATAAAGTGTATCCTTGGATCCTTCCTCTAAAAGTTGTGATTTCCTTAGCAGGGAGGAATTCATTGTTTCCTTAAGATAGCTCTAAACGACAATAATAGAGTTTTTGGAAACAGCTGTTCTACAGAGAATCTTTATTTTGTTATTGATACCTTTCATTGTACTAAGATAAAACAATTTCTTCACTAAAGGTTGCTTTCATCAATTTTTTTGAGGTTGAAACTAGTATCATATCTAGGCTAAAGTTTTTAATTGTATCTATCAATAATAAAGATCAGTTTCCCAAAAGATTTGCTATTTATACAAGTGAAAATTTCAAAATCTGAAAGAGAATTGGTGTCTTTTTCGTAAATGCCTAATGTAACCACTCACAACTGGTTTTATTATGAAAAATAAAAACAATTATTCTACAAAAATAGAAGAATAATCTTCTATGGAAAATATTTCTTGAGAATTTGTCCATTAACAGGCAAGGGATCCCTTCTACCTGTTAAATCCTATAAAACAAACGTTGATGGACCTATGACTTCTACAATTTGAAAAGGACCAAGCCACATTTTTTGAAATTTGGTATGTTTGCCCTTTTCTTCATGAGCCTTGTCCCACTTTAAAACTAAATCTCCCATCTGAAAGTCTTTTCTAGTCATTATGCTTGAATCAAAAGAGGATTTTACTAGTGCTTGATGATGAGAATGCGTTTTCCTAGCTTGTTCTCATTGTTCTTCTAATTTAGTTATTTCCATTTTTCTTAGCTGTAAGGAGGAAGTGGGTACTTCATCAATGTATTGTACTAAAGACAAAGAGGGAATTGCTAAGTGAGTCGGAAGAACCACTTATTTCCCATAAACTAAACTAAACGGAGAAGTTATGATAGAAGCTTTTCGTGTTATCCGATCTGCCCATAAAGCATATATCAAAGCCTTGTGCCAATTCTTTTGATTTTGGTCAACTGCTCTTTTAATAATCTTGATTAGGTTTTTATTTGTGGACTCAGCTAACCCATTGCCTTGCAGGTAAAAATTGGCTGAATATTTAAGTTTGAATCCTCTTTTACGTGTGAATTCAGTCATTGCATTTCCAGAAAAGTATGATGCATTATCAAACATTAAAGCAGATAGCAATCCAAACCTGGTGATTATAAATTGATCTATGAACTCGATGATATTTTCAATCTTGAGTGGAACTGCTTCTACCCACTTAGTAAAATAAAATGTTGCTGTGAGGATGTATCTATGCTGCCTAGAAGAGTGAGGAACGATCTCACCTATTATGTCCAAGCCCCACTGACTGAAAGGTTGCTTGATGTTTACCGGCTGTAGTGGCAGGGGTGGCTTCTTTTGTCTTCCAGCAGTAGTTTGGCAGACTTGACATCTTCTCACGTAACTATGCGAGTTGTTAAACAGTGTGGGCCGGTGATATCCTGCGCGTAAGATTTTATATGCAGTAGCATCTCCAACATAGTGTCTGCCTGCCGGCCCATCGTGGAATCCCTGCAAAAAAATTTCAGCTTCAGCTTTCTCAAGACACCTAAGAAGAACAGAAACATAATTTTTTCTAAAAAGAATATCATTTATGACCTGATATTGTTTGGCTTTCAACCTTAGAGCTCTTTTCTTAGTATGATCAAGGTGTGAAGAAGCATACCCATTCTTAAGATAATAAATGATATTAGTATATAATGATTCTGCATCGTTTAGGCTTACCTCACACATTTGTACCTCTTCAGATGGAATTTCAGAAATTTACGATGCTCCAGCCAACATTTTGCAGAAACCTTGACCTCTTACAATTTTTGCTGGTTTGATCTCAATATCATATTCCTGTAAGGTAGTAACCCAATTGGCCCTTTTCTCACCCACATCCTTCTGTACTAGAAGATTCCTTACCGCTGGAAACGGTACTATGATCTTAGTATGGGTTTTAAGTAAGAAAGGTCTGAAGTATTTGACCGCTTTGAAAACAGCATAAGCCTGTTTCTCCACGTCTGAATAATTTAGTTCAGTACCCTGTAAATTTGAGCTAAAAAACGTAATTGGGGCTTCCGCCTTTTCTTGATTTACTTGAGTTAGAATCGCAACATATGACTTATCTGAGGCAAATGTGTATAAAATAAAAGGCTCTGAAAAATTCGGAGTTGCTAAAGATGGAGCATTAATAATAGCTTGTTTGATTAGGTTGAATGCTTCATGTTCATCTTAACCCCATTTAAAATTTGGATTCTTTTTAATAATGGTTTACAAAGGAGACACGATTTGTGAAAGATCTGGAACAAATCTCCTTACAAAGTTGATCTGACCAAGGAAAGATTGCATGGCCTTTTTGTTATGAGGTAGGGATATTTCAGAAATTTCTTTGATTCTGTCGGGATCGATGTGGATACCGGATTTTGACACTATGAATCCTAGAAGTTTCCCTTCACTTAGTGTGAAAATAGATTTCTTTGGGTTAAGTGAAATTCCATACCTTAAACACCGTTGAAAGATTTGTTTCAAGTCTTTGAGATGGTCGCTTCGCTTCTTCGAATACACTGTTATATCATCCAAATAAATTACTACAGATTTATTGATTAAACCTTTAAATGCAATGTCCATGGCTCTTTGAAATGTGGCAACAGCATTAATCAAACCAAATGGCATCTTTCGATATGCGTATGTGCCCCATTTAGTCCTGAATGTGGTTTTCAATTGGTCATCAGGATGTACCAACACTTGATTGTATCCTGAAAATCCATCCAAGAAAGACATTAGTTCTGAGCCCGCCACTGCCTACAATATCTGTTCCATAGGTGGTAGAGGAAAATTATCTTTTTGACAGGTTTTGTTAAGATTTCGAAAGTCAATGCAAATCATAATATCTCCATTTTTCTTTCTAACATGTACCATATTGGAGACCCATTTGGAATGTCTTGCGGGAAAGATTATTCTGGCTTTCAATAACTTATTGAGCTCAGTTTTTATCTGATTTTCTAAATTGGGGTGGATCTTTCTCAGCTTTTGTTGGACAGCTTTTTCATTATCGATCATGGGAATAGTATGTTGGATGATGGAAGTGTCGTATGTTTTTAGCTCATCATAATTCCAGGAAAAAACATTTTTATATTGTCTCAAAAGACGAATATACACTAGTTTCTCTTCAGGGGCTAGGCCGAGGCCTAGATTAATGTTTTTTGGTTTAGCATCGGTCCCTAGGTTTACTAATTCGTAGTTAAAGGTTGAACTTTGAAGTTTTGAATTGGTAGACCTTTTAAACCGATCTTTCAAATCATACAAGTCTTCTAAATTGACCACCGACTTAGGTATAGCATTATTAGTGCTATTTTGTTGCAATTGTCGATTGTGCTGGTCTTCGTCAATTATTTGATTGGAGTAGGATCCTTCAGATGTAAGGAAATTTACAATATCAGGATCGTCATTGAATACTCTCCAACTTGTGATGTTGTCAAGAATGGATGGTCTAAAGATTAATTCTATTGAGAATCTATCTGGACTAAAATCTTCAGACGGAATAAGCTTGGAATCTACATTAGCCAAAAGGTCTGCACTTGCGTTTTGGAGTCAGGGGATTGAAGAGATATTAAATGCTATGAAATTCTCAGTCAAATCTTGTACTAAGGATTGATAATGTTTCAAATGACCTGATAAGCAATGTATAGTGTTACGTACCTGTTTAACCACAATCTCAGAGTCTCCAAAAACTTGAAGATACTTGACATTTAACCCGATTGCTTTGTACAGGTCTTGGACTAAAGCCTCATATTCTGTTGTATTGTTTGTGCAATCGAATTCGAGTCTACATGTGAGCATGATTTTATCTCCTTCTGGACTAATCAGAACGCATCCTGCTCCTGCTCCTGCGTTAGATCTAGACCCATCAAAAAATAATTTCCAAAACAAAAATTTATTTATAGGTTTATCTAAAAAATTGATACATTTTTAACTATCTGTTCGAGAAAAATTTTCGACTTGGGACAAAACAGAGTGTTCTAAATAGGGTGACGCATGAGCATTGAAATTTCCGAGGAAAGAATCTACCGATTAATTGCCAATAATGTTGTTTTTATACGCTACTGGTTCATTTTCTCCCTCTAACTCCGTTACTATGTACTTTTGATGTAACTCTCATTCAACTTTTATTTGATTCGGTTTACCGTTGTAGGGTAGCCACATGTGCGACCAGTCGGTTGCGAAGTATCCATGAAGTTTTTCTGACCAATCCCTGCTAAGAATTAGACCATAGAATTCGGGAATGCCAGCAACTAATATGTCAATTAATTGACATACCTTGTGGTTGGATGACAACCTTATGGTTACTTGATTTAGTTCGCCAATCACTTCGACTTGAGATCGATCTAGCTGAACTATGCGCACTGTGGATTTCCGTGGTTGAACATTTAATTTGGCACATATGGATTTGGGTAAAATATTTGATGAAGCACCAGAATCTACCAAACAATTGTGCACATTTTTATTGAAGATTTCATACGTAAGGAGAAACAGGGGGGTGTGAGATCTTGATCTTCCTCCGATTAGAGCGATGTCATTTGGATCAATCTTATTGGTCGTGTTAGTTGGAGGTCTTCCCATGTTATGGGAAGCTTGAGAAAGTAGCGGCAGGAAACGGTGCAATTGGCACAGCATGTAATTCTTTCAACATTATCTTTTGTTGATGTTTCAACTTGCTCAGTTCGTAAAGGGTGATGTTGGCCCTAGTCTTCTTCATGTCTTCTATAATATTGTACTCCATTTCATCTGACACTATCAGTGTTTTAGATGGAGTTGTTTCATCTATTTGGACTGGGTTGGTTTGAGTCGCTTTAGATGTCGTTTTCTTTGTTGCGACTTTATCCTTCGTTGCAGAGCTTGCGCTCTTCGGCTTAGGGGTAGTTTGGGGAGGATCAAGCTGATTTTTGCTTCGTGTGCTAACTGGGAATACTTCTTGATCTTCTTCTTGTGGGAGGATGAAATCCCACATTCCTTGTAATTCCACAACTTCTTCATCATCAGTCTGCCCTTCAGTGGCAATTTCCTCTTCCTCTTCCTCAAATTCAGCATTTGAAATGGCATTGGGTGGCTTTGAATCCGTTGAAGGACCTCTTTTAAAAGCTATGTAGGGCTTTTTTGAAGAAGTCCCTGCTACTTGCTTTTTTATGTCAACCATTTCATTGGACATGGTCTTTAGAACTTTCTGCAATCCTTCCAAATCAAATGGATCTTTTGCTTGTCTCTTCTTGGAATCTTCCTTGAAGGTGACTTTTTTGGATTTACGTTCCTCTATCGTGGATTTCTTTTCCAGGGCTATTATTCGTTCCTCTTCTGTTATTGCTTCTTTCATGTTCTCAGCTAAGGTTGTTTTATTGGCCTTGTCCACAAAGATTGCTATGTTCGATGGTAGAGCGTTGATATACCATTCACATCATACTTCTTCGTTGGGCTGGGAAGCAGTAGGAATTTTGTTGAAACGTAAATTGAAATCCTTGATAGGCTCTCTAGTTTTGGCTTTAAGATTGGATAGGTCATTGATTAACGTTGCTGTAGACCTGTCATCACCAAACTTGGTTAGGAATTGTTCCTGGAAGATGTCCCAACTTGTGATGGATCCAGAGGGTAATGAAAAGTACCATGATCTGGTTGTTCCTTGCAGAGTATAAGGAAAAAGTCGAACAACAACATCTTCATTGGTAACCCCATTGAGATTAATGGAAAGCATGAAGTTTTTTATGTGCTCTTCTGCTAGCACGCCTGCCTTGGGATTGAATTTAGGCAGCCATTTCTCAGGATGGGCCGGTATTTGACTCAAGGGTGCAGGTATTAAAACTACCCCAGGGTTATTCCATGGAGACTAGGCCATTGTCGAACTACTAACAGAGGAAAGTGTAGAAGATGATCCATGTGGCTGGGAGGATGAGGATATTACGATTATAGATTATTGAGGAAGGGTTGTGGGTGTTCCAATGGACGAATGGACGATGATCTGGAGTGGTGGAGTGGATGGTTGACTTCGCGGTGAAGTAGTTGAGATGGACGATGTTGACGAAAGAGTCTCACTGTCAGACTCTTTAGGTGATTTCCTCGCTCTTTTCTTGCAGGGAAGAGGTAATTTGATTGGATGGACACCAAAATTTTCACTCTTTAGCCTGGTCAGGGGATGAGCAGGGTTGTACTGTGAAGTCACGCTACCTTGAGATTTATCAGACCTTTGAGGAGAAATGGAAAATTGCTGAAGTTTGTGAATCAGGGATTCGACTTCAGGAAGTTCAACGGTAGATTGTTCTGAAATATCAGGGTGTGTAGTAGCGGTTAATACTCGAGCAACTTTTGACTCTGGATTTAAATGTAATGGAGAAGTCGGGGGAGATGATGGGGGCGATTTACTCTCATAATGGTATTCAAATTTGGATCTACTTGCCATTCATAGTTCGGGCCCTCCTTCTAGCGCCAAATATGTTGAAGCCCCGAAAATCGGGTCGACAACAAGGGGGATACCCGCCTGGTCTAGACCTTGGTTGGAAGCTCCTTATCCATTTGGTATAGCGGGTCCAACTGGGGATAATGGGACCAGTTTCCCAATCTATGAGTGTGTGTGTGTGTAGAATTTGATGTTGCTGATCTAACAGTTCCTATCTAAGATATTCTAATTCAAACTTTTAATCTAATTCTATGTTATTGTAATCTAATAAACAGCACATCTAAATCTATACTAACCCGGGATGTAATTCTTCTATTATGCGATCTAAAGAGATTTCAAATAAAAACTGGTAATAAAGATCATTCGGCGATTATAAGAAAGGAAATCAATCAAAATAAACCACTTCGCATAAAAAGTTAGACGAAACAGTTGTGAAAAACATATCGCATAATGAGCTATTCCTACATTAGGCATAAATAAATAGCTATCACCGTACAAAAGTGCCAAATGATAACTCAAGCATTCATGCAATAATACATAAACAACTAAAAACTGTATATCACTTTAACATATAAGCAGAAATGGTCAAGAGATAAAAGTACCATTTATGACTAGTCCTACTCATAAGCTTCAAGCAACAATGATTTATCTTTCCTTGCTCTAACATCCACTAAGAGTACAGAAGTGCAAAATCAGTAGCAGATATCACATGCAAACATCAACAAATCTTGATCCATTCATTCACCAAAACCTCCTCTGAGGGTGCAAAAGTGCATGTTCTGAGGACAAGTTTTTGATAAATTTCTGGACCCTTCTTTAAATGCATGAGAAGGGTTTAAATACTACTAGCTAAATAACTTAACTACACAGATTCAAGATACAGTTTAAATGACCGCCCTTTTTCTAAGAAAAACTATTTCTAAAAATGAAATCTAATATCTAACTATTTCTGCATTTGCTCCTTAATGTTGAGAGCATTCAGTATTTGCCTGGGTGAGTCGGTTGATTGTCTTCCGCTTTTTGTTGAGCTAAGCAAACAGAAATGGTAAGAGCTAGCACCATCTTTTCAGCAAAATTGATGATACACTCGATAGTGATCCTCTGGCTATGTGGATCTACTGTGTATGTTAGTAATAATCCAAGTTCTACTTGGTTAACCCTTGAATCGCTTCTGCCTTTTCTTTCAGCTTTATGTTTCCAGTTTGTTCTTTACCATTGCTTTCTTGCATTTCCCGGGCTTACAAGTGACTAAGCAGTTAGAGGCTTTGCTTTTTGAGCAATTTTCTCAGCTAATCGCGCATCGGAAACTGCCTCCATTCTTTGATCCGGGTTTCTCTGATGCATTTTTCGCCTTTAGCGCCTTTTCCTTCATCGCGTATAAGCTTCGAAATTTGCAAAAATACTGCTTTCGTGAGCTCTTGACCTTGAGCTTTAAACTGCTTGTTGATAGCAGCATCGTTCAACTACTCATTCAACCATGGCTGTGAATGAAAGATCTGTAATGGATAGCTCAGCAGCATTCTATGAATCTGCGGCTTTGTTGCATGCGGTATCCATTTATGAGGGCATCTTTTCTCTATCTCTGAGCATTGGAGCTTTACCCTTTTCCTTCATAGCTTCCTGCACATTGCTTTGTGTTACTTCTGTTTTTCGTCCCTGCAGTTCACACATGAGGAGAGAGTAATGATAATAAAAATCGACATGAAAGCTTTAAACTTTACGGATGTACAGAAACATGCCACCTGACGTGAACTGACTCTTCGAAAAACACAAAAACCGTCTTTCATTAACAACTGATGTATAATTCATTAATTATCATTAAAGCGCGTATCCAATTTTTGATTTATTCTTGAATATTGAGCCAGGGAAATTTGTGATGGGATGTTTCTACGATTCACATCGCAGCATCGCATTATTGCAATTTCATTGTGTTGTGTTATCGCAAGGTTGCTTGATCGCGCTATCGCAAGATTGCAGATCGCAGATCGTTACAATCGTTAAATGGTTATGTGTTTTTCATGCGATATTGCGATATGCGATATGCGATATCGCATATCGGAAATCGGCGATTTTTTAAGGTTTTCCAATGTGAGTATTTCTTAATGCATGCGATGTGATGGAATTCGCGTTGCACTCTCGCATTTTATCATTTTTACTCATAAGGAAATGTCCTATCATTCTTCGCGTGATGCGATGTTTTCTTAAGGAATAAAATACATGAGCCTTAATTGAATTTTTTTGAATTTTTACTAAGGGTCCCCACTTACCTAGTGTTATTGCTAATACTAAATAAGGAGGGGGGTTGTTGGTGGCCACAACAGAAGGACACTCAATTTTCAATGTGGAAGACATTGAAGGGCCTCTACCAGAACTGTAGCGACCATTAGAAATTGGTGCTTAAGGATAAGCTTTGAAGAATCAAGATGGAGAAGGGCGATACTATTTCCACATATCTGAAGAAGCTCACCACCTGCAGAGATGAACTTGGCAGTGTGGGAATAACTACTGTCGATGATGATATGGTGAGCCTCACTCTCCTTGGCCTTCCAAAGAGTTGGAATAGCTACCAGGACTCTATGAATGGAAGGGAGAAACTACTGGATTGGGAATGACTGTGGTCGGATCTTATGCAGGAGGAAATCAGGAGGGGCACACGAGATGGTTCTTCATCCAAGAATGATGATGAAGAAAATCTGGCCTTAGCAGGTAAGACAAGGAAAGGGAAGGGGAAGGCTTCCCATTTCAAATCAAATTCTTCTCATGGAGGGAAGAAGGGTGACATGTCTAAAGTAAGATGATTTAATTGTCACAAGATGGGACATTATGTGACTAATTTCCCATCAAAGAAGTCCAAGAAGGCATCCTTGGAAGGATCGGAAGTTGAGGCATTAGCCTCTCAGTTCGAAATGGACGTTACCCTCATCGCATCCATGGTGTCATCGATGATGGGTTGTGTCTGGTATCTTGACAATGGAGCCTCATTCCACATGACCAGTGATAAAAATTTATTCAGTGCCTTGGAGGAGAAAGACCTAAAGATGTGCATAGAGATGGGTGACGACGAAAGGTATAGTGTTTTAGGAGTTGGCACGGTTGCTTTTCATAGGGAGCATGGAGCTCCTCTCACCTTGACAGATGTGATGTATGTGCTTGGACTGAAGAAGAACTTGGTATCGGTCACGATGTTGGAGGACAAAGTCTATGATGTTGTCTTCAGTAAAGGAAAAGCGTTCCTAAGACATATAGCCATGGGTCAGGCTAAGAGGATAGGTATTCGGGTGAAGAATCTCCATAAACTAGAGGTAGATGATTGTGCAGCATTGAGTACAAAAGAAAAATTGGTGCAATGCCAAGACATTGGCGAGTTGTGGCAAAGGTGGTTAGGCCATTTGCAGTAGGGGGCTTTCAAGATAATGCAGCAGATATCTATAGGACTTCCCAGAGGTAAACTTGAGCAAGTTGACACATGCAAAGGTTGTACCTTGGGAAAGTACACCAAGTCTTCCTTTCATGATCGAGAAAGTCGAGCAGAGGCTATCTTAGAGTGAGTTCATACTGATTTGTGTGGACCATTCTCAACAAAATCCATAACAAAGAAAATGTATTATGTGATTTTAATTGATGAATATTCTCATAAATGCTGGATTTATTTCATACAGAAGAAGGACCAAACTTTCACAAAGTTTTGTGAGTTCAAATCTTTATTCGAGAAAGATTCAAGGACGAAGATCAAGGCCTTGATAAGAGACAATGATGGAGAATATGTCTCTCAAGAGTTTAAGGACTTCTATGCAATGGAATGAATTAAACGAGAGTTGACGACACCTCATAACCCACAACAAAATGGGGTGGCCGAGAGGAAGAACATAACTATTTTAGGGGCAGCATGGCCAATGTTGCATGACCATGGCCTACCACTTCACTTGTGGGCTGAGGCATGCAACACAATGGTCTATTTGTAGAATAGAAGCCCGCATCGCATACTTGGAATGACACCAAAGGAAGCTTTCTCCGGAAAGAGACCAGATGTGGGTCACTTTAGGATCTTTGGCTCATTGGTGTATTTCCATGTGACAAAGGATGCATGAAAGAAGCTTGAGCCAACAGCAGAGTTGGGGATATTTGTGGGGTACACTGATACACCTCACAACTATTGGGTGTACTTTCCTACCAGTCAGAGGACAATGGTTCACAGAGATCTCAATTTTGATGAGTCGAAGGTCTTGTGAGTTTCCCTTGAGAGGGAGCTCCAACTACAGGTTGTGTAGGAACTATTGGTTCCTAAGGAGGAGGAGCCTCAGACTGACGTGGATCAGCCACATGTAGAGGTTCCAAGAGTGGAGATATCCACTCAAGCAAAGTCTTCCAGAGATGGACGAAAGCACACAAGAGAAGCTGATAGATTGTTGGAGGATGCGAGAGAGAATGTGGGAGCACCGTCTTCTCAGTGCAAACAAAGGAGGTCACCTGAGAGGTACAATGGATACATGTCCCTTGCTGGGGAATGTGTAGTAAGGAGGATCATGTTGCTGCAGTGTATTTCAACAGAGGAGCAAGATGTTGACATTTTGACTAAGGCATTGTCAAAGTGTAAATTCGACTTCCATAGAGACAGGATCCCGGTGGCAGATAATCCCTTTTTTGTTGAGAGGGAGTGTTGAAATATGGCAGCAAGAATATCCCATTTTAATTTGTCCTTGAATTAAATTGTGAATTAAAATCGAATTTAGTCTTAACAACTACTTGGAAATAATTAATTAATTTTTTTTAAATTAATTAGTTGGAGAAGTTAAAGTTAGAAGTCTTTTTGAAGTCATGCAAGAGTTATCCCTTAAATTAAGGAGATAAGATTGAGTTATATTTGAGTTGTAATTAGTTAACTCAGTTTATTGAGTTAAGTCCAATTAAATTAGTTCCAAATTGTTTGAGGAACTAAGAGTGAGTTAACAGTCAGTTGATGCATTAATGCACTCAACTAGTGCTACTCTAGTTAACTGAAGATTCCCTCATCAAAAACTCATGCATGTGTAGGGCTCGCTGCCAAACAGCCTTCAGACCTTCGCGAAGGTATACGATCATTCCTTGCGGACCTTTAACAATCAATGTTTACTTACGAGCATCGGAGAGTAGTTCTATATTAGTGTTCGCGCATATCTGCTTAAGTTATTAATAAACATCATAGAATTCATCAGAATCTCTGTGAAAGTAATTAAAATGCATTGTGTACATCATTAACACTTATTGAAGCGAATCTCATAACATTTAATCAATATTCCATAAAACACATCATTCATCGACAACATATCTGTTATAGACAATTTTGTGCCTTACAGCATCAGGCATGAATTGTCAATAATCCAAGGGATCCAAAGTCCCTAAACATGATGTTCCTACCCCTAGAGGAACAAGGTCAGCAAACCAACAGCTCTCAGATCAGTTCTCCACCTGAAAACACTCAAAAACAAGCAATCCTAAAATCAAAGCAGGTGCTCCACTAGGCTTCTGCGCTGAAACTCAACTCCTCCATGGTGTACCTGCGTTGCAAAGCAAGTGGAACAAAGGCCACCTGCGCTGAGCGAGATGGGACAAGTGGCACACTGAGTCATTGCTCTGGAATCTTCCAAAAATGACACTTGGATCAGGGATTTCGCCTTGTGATGAGTCAGAGGCTCTGTTTCTCCAAGTGGAAGCAAGGTTCTCCAAGTGGACTCAAGAACTGAAGATCAACTAAAGAGAGAGAGGACACAAGGCAGCTACACATCAGTTGCAAGCTGACTCATCCTTTCTCAATTCATCTATATATTGAGCTCTCTCCTATGAGCTCAGGAGGCTGGAATTTTGTGCAAAGTAATGATATGTTGTTGGTTTCACTATAGAAGCTATTGGGTGATTGCTTGAAGGAGGTGAAGAGGAGAAATTATTTCTGCTGGGAGGTGTTGCTGGATTGGGGCCTTCAATGGTTGTAACCTTCTCAGAATTTTACTTCTTCATTAATAAAAGCTATTGAGGTTCTTCTATATGCACTTGTTTCAATAATGTATTGTGATAATTGTATATTTGATTTATGCTAATCCGTGAATCAGTTATGATTGCATGCTTCTTGTAGTTTCCTTCTTTTTTATTTTGCAGGATCTCAGTGTAGCTGGGCCAGCAAAAGAACAAGGAGCTGGGAGCAAGCAGCAAAGAGAAGAGTTTTGGATTCGACATTAAGCGCAAGGCAACGGTTAGTGCATTCCTTCATTCTCTCTTGCTTTCGTAAAGAAGTAAACCTTAAGTAGTTTTCTTTACAGTTGTTGCTGAGGTACTATCACCCTTAGAGTGGGATAGGGTCATCCGAATCGGATACTTTTCCCTACAACAAACTGGCGACTCCGAACATTATGAACGAAAACAATGAACAGTAATATGGTTGAAGTTCTTACCAGTAGCATCCCACTGAGCACCGTCTGGCAGTATCATATCCGGATCACCCCGGAAATCCATACCAACATATGGGTACTCGGAAAAAGACATCTCCTGACGATCGAACCACCTAAAGAAAGCGGCATTGAAAGAAATCTGGGATTGACCTGCATGTCTGGACATGTGATCGACCCATCGCTGCATACGTGGCTCGGTAGGAGAAGGCACTCTGAGATCAATGTACTGAGGTTGTATCAGAGGGATCTTCTCCAAGGCGAAGGCAGTCAGAATCGAACCAAAACCAAAGTTCTTCAGCTTCCCGTCCTTCACCTTGTTTAGTTGACTTTTCATTTGAGTAAGCACTTCATCACTCCAGTTGAAGATCTTCGGTTGGAGACACTCCAAGGCATGCTGCATATGAGACCTGTTGGCAACATGTAAAGATGCGCTACCGGCCATCCTACCAAGAGTATACAGAATAGACCTGAGAGGCCTGCTAGTAACATCACGGATGACTACCTTGCCGTCTCTGCTCGGCTCGGACCCCTCCCTGCAATACTGGTGGACATAATCTCTCACAGAATCATTCCCCCGAACTGTACCTGATAAAGAAATGGGGGCACCCCGCCTTGACAAGCCAGTCAAGAAGTAAATATCTGTCACAGTCAATGGAATAGGTTTGTTCTGGATCTGGAATACTTGGTTAACAGGATCCCAAGCATCAAGCAAGTACTGTAGTAGTGAAATCTGTGCTCTCATGCTTGAGATACGGAAAAAATTCAGCATACCACAGTCTCGTAGCGCGCCCACCATAACAGGATCATGAAGGGCAATCATATCTTCTTCTTCATGTTCTCGTTCTCGCCATGTAAGGGCCATCTTGATCAAGAATCCCTGCAAAACAAACAAGAGAATGAGTCAGCTCCTGAAATTGATGAAAAACTGGCGAAAATTTCATCAAAATCTGTAAAAAATTGTTGCTTTTATGCCCCAAAGCAGGTGCCCAGTGTACTACCTGCGTTGGGGGACAAGCTGCCTTCAAGCAGCTTGGATCCCAACGCAGTTTTCAAATGGGGAACCTGCGTTGATCAGAGGGCGCCCTGGCAAAACCCCAGAGGCTCAATAGAACAACAAAACAGGCATAAAACAGGAAAATGAAACCATGAAAATGAAGAGCTAAGGTTTAGCTCCTACCTGGTCCAAACGGCGCCGAAAATCGTCCGCAGAATCTCCCGGAATCAGCTGATGAAAATCGAGGGGAAAGAGGCTCCTCCAAAGCTCCAACAAGAAAATGCAAATGAAATGGTAAAATGAGAGGTAAAAACCCTTTTTATTTGCTTTCTTACGTAATTCAAGGTAAATATTAATGTGTTAATCTCATTTTCAAGTAAATATTACTCATTTCTAACTAGTTTGTTGCAGCAATTTGAAAATGCAGTGCTATCAATGGAAAAGAGAAGCTAGTTATGGTAAAAAATCAAAAGTAAACCATATAATCGAGCAGTTTTAGCACACAGTTCATGCTCATTAAAAAATAAACGCAAGATCTGAGCAGTTTTAGCACATAGTTCATGCTCGTTAAAAAATAAACATAAGTTGTGAGCAATCTTCCCCTAGAGTTCAAGCTCACCCAGAAAAAATGAACCGGTAAATAACCTTGAGAAATGTAACCTTTGACTGCCATATTAAAAGCCATTGGTCATGTTTATATGCCATCACCTCCATCCATTCATTTGGCCAATCGTTCATCTCCATATGTTTGTTTACCCATTTTGAGGAACAGCTGCGAAGAGTGATTTCACTAAGCCATCCTTGTGACACTGCCATGATTGGAATATTCCAACCTGTACCTGGAATCTGCTGCTGCCCTGTTCATCACTCGTTCCTCAAAAGATGAGTCTTCTTTGAGCTCTTTTCACTGACTCGTAAAATATGAAAAGTTTGCCGAGTTTTGGCCTTCCAGCTCGTTAAAGCGACCGGAAAGCTATCCCTCCTCTAGATTTTAATCTTTTTGGACCTGAGGGATTATTGCACAAAAAGATCGAGCGCTTGTTTTGTTCGGCTTGTTAAAGCAATCGAAAATTCATCCCTTCTGTATTGTTTTATACTTTTTCGGACTTAAGGGATTAGATGACGAAAAAGGAATTCTGGAGTTGACTTTATGTACCTTTTCAGACTCTCTAAAAATGAAAAGGACCGAGTTATCCTTGTCGTTAGACTCGTTAAATTCATTAAATAGCGACAAACTTGTCTTTAGACGAGAACGAGTTTCCCTATCGCTAAGCTCGTTAAAACATAGCGATGGGCTTGCCTGAAGGGCAGGTTATAGAACAAGCATATGTTATCCTCCTTAAGCTTGACAAAAATAAAGAGGTACTGGTCAGCAATGACTGGGGAAAAATTGGGAGAACCTCACAGCTTTAATGGTAGCAAGTCACTCTTGAACATGACACTTTGTCCTCCGTATCACATCGGGTTGGGTTGTTTCATTCACCGGTCTCATCACCATGGTCCTCGCCACACCATCCACATTTTGGGTAATGCTACCAATCCATCACATCAGTGTCGTTATATGTTCAAGAGATGTTGTTCTGCAAAGAGTCAACCGTGTCCCATCCACTGCCATACATTGTCCTTCATCCATTTCATGACCGCCACCCTTAATCATACATCACAGTTTGTTTTCACCTCATCACAATCACTAGCTCCGTTCCGTGTCACTGATGTGGGATTCATTAAGGCCCTCCTTTGACGGATCGCTCCTTGTCGACATCAGCTCATTATCCAAGGAGTTGATCTAGGAACAACCCCTTTAGTACTTTGAAGCTTGCATGCCTCAATGGCAAGTTTCTCACTTCCGGCGACAGGTATACATCAATGACCTTCGACCAGAAGATTTTGCACGGTGGTCGATGCCAAGTCCTTTATTCCCACCATGTGAATTGTACTGCCGTACCTTGAGGGTCATCATCCTTATCGGTGATTCCTCTCGCGTTTGTTAACGGTTTACATCATTGACCGGTAATCAAGCGATGTCTTTCCATGTTCGACTTCAAGAAATTCTCACATGGATCGACTTGTACATTGAGTGAAGATCGGAAGAGATTGAAGACCCCGGATCTAGTTTCATCCATCCGGGTTGCGATATATATTCAGGATATAAAGACATTTTATATGTACATCATTGCAGCAGATGATCATCCTTCTCAAAGGATGATAATTTCAGCAGAGAATTATCAGTCTATCATCAGATGATCGTTTGTGCTATGTACCAAAATGAATTTATAAAGCTGAGCATGGGAATGCCCGCCTCAGCTAGATCATGAAAAAGAATGAAAAATAATGTATTGTATTGTATCTTATTACAGGACACTTCTCAGCAGATTGAATGAACTTCGGATCCTCCTAATAAAGCATTTCACCCGATAAACGACCTCATACTTTAGGGGGCATCTGTTATAGACAATTTTGTGCCTTACAGCATCAGGAATGAATTGTCAATAATCCAAGGGATCCAAATTCCCTAAACATGATGTTCCTACCCATAGAGGAACAAGGTCAGCAAACCAACAGCTCTCAGATCAGTTCTCCACCTGAAAACACTCAAAAACAAGCAATCCTGAAATCAAAGCAGGTGCTCCACTAGGCTTCTGCGCTGAAACTCAACTCCTCCATGGTGTACCTGCGTTGCAAAGCAAGTGGAACAAAGGCCACCTGCGCTGAGCGAGATGGGACAAGTGGCACGCTGAGTCATTGCTCTGGAATCTTCCAAAAATGACACTTGGATCAGGGATTTCGCCTTGTGGTGAGTCAGAGGCTCTGTTTCTCCAAGTGGAAGCAAGGTTCTCCAAGTGGACTCAAGAACTGAAGATCAACTGAAGAGAGAGAGGACACAAGGCAGCTACACATCAGTTGCAAGCTGACTCATCCTTTCTCAATTCATCTATATATTGAGCTCTCTCCTATGAGCTCAGGAGGCTGGAATTTTGTGCAAAGTAATGATATGATGTTGGTTTCACTATAGAAGCTATTGGGTGATTGCTTGAAGGAGGTGAAGAGGAGAAATTCTTTCTGCTGGGAGGTGTTGCTGGATTGGGGCCTTCAATGGTTGTAACCTTCTCAGAACTTTACTTCTTCATTAATAAAAGCTATTGAGGTTCTTCTATATGCACTTGTTTCAATAATGTATTGTGATAATTGTATATTTGATTTATGCTAATCCGTGAATCAATTATGATTGCATGCTTCTTGTAGTTTCCTTCTTTGTTATTTTGCAAGATCTCATTGTAGCTGGGCCAGCAAAAGAACAAGGAGCTGGGAGCAAGCAGCAAAGAGAAGAGTTTGGGATTCGACATTAAGTGCAAGGCAACGGTTATTGCATTCCTTCATTCTCTCTTGCTTTCGTAAAGAAGTAAACCTTAAGTAGTTTTCTTTACAGTTGTTGCTGAGGTACTATCACCCTTAGAGTGGGATAGGGTCATCCGAATCGGATACTTTTCCCTACAACAATATCGCATTAACAGTAATAATAGAAATACGAAAGAATTTCTTCAGAAACTTCCTTTATTGATCTTCAATTCAAGGTTACAGACTCAAAACTACCCTGCGCACAAAGATGTAGGGGTTCGCACACTCAGCTATAGACACTACCTAGGCCTCTACGCACTCAGCTGCAAGGCCTTCCTATTATCTTACCCACCTCTCTTCGTTATCACTTGTAAGTCTTCATCCAAATCTATTTGTCTCCTCACTAAGACTCACTATTTATAGCCCTTTTCATATAATGCCATGGTCCGTGGACCATGGGTGAATCTCAAAATCGACTCAAAATTTACATAAAAAAAGGGGCTAAACTGCTTTGACTCCTATTCATCGACACGCTCCACATCCACAAATCGTGGAGACTTTACACTATTTACAAAAACTGATCAAAACTTAGGTTATCTTAAGCCCAAAACTGACCCAAGGGACCCCACCCTAATGGGTCCCCAATACAAAGATCGTGACTCACCCTTGATTCACTTTGCTGGTGCTGCAAGCTTATTGTGAAGATCCCCCGGCCCACCTCGAATCACTGCAACTTCGGAAACGCTCTTTGTTGCTTCCTAATTGACTTCCTCGACCAATTTTTTTGTGGCTAGTCCTTGTACGACCAACGTCACAGTTTTCTTTTTCTGTTGCAGCCCTTTAAGATTATCCTGAATGGTAGTCGTGACTTGATAAGCCTCCTCTAACCAAGACTACAATCTGACCTTTAGCAAGGCCTCGTTCTTCTGTGCTTCCTATACCTATTCTAGGAGCTGCATTCCCTCCTCTAATTTGGCAAGGCGTTGCGCTAGTGCTATAGAGCGTGCAGTTGCCCTAACTTCATCATATTGCCACTATAGTTCCCTTACCTCTATGTTCAATGTATGCAGGTTCAAATCCTCCTATATATTGGTCACTAGCTCCATAGCCTGCTCAAACAATGTCACACATTCATTGACTATGGCGTCCAAGGTAGCCATGCCTTCCTTTATCACAGCTCCACACTGCTCTTGAACCTCAGGCGGAGTCGTGGGCTGCAACCTTAACTGTAGCTTTGTAATATTCATGTTGAGCTCAAACAGGACTCAACTAACCTCTTCTTTAGCTTCACGCACACCAGCGGCTATTTTTCTCATTTTGGCTTCTAGCTATGCATCATCCGGGATGTGAATTTCAGGCACTGTCTTTCATGCCTCTACTAAAGTTGACTTCACACTAGAACTACATGTCTGAAGTGCCTCCTTTTCCTTCAAAGCTTGTGTCTTTTCAATGAACATTTCTCATTTTTCACTTTGTACCCCTCGATGAGGTTAAAGGCACACTTCTCCCTAGTTCTCAATTCATCTGCCACCCCTATATTCATCACATGGAGGATGTCATTGGACAGCACTGCTATATTCAGTCCAATGTTCTTGATTTTACTCAGGATAATGCGATCATTAGTAGACTCTGTGTGAATAGACCCATTTGGTAATGGTAGAGTTCTGAGGTTTAGGGTGCTTACTAACTTTGCTACTTGGCTTGTCTTAGATGTCGGGCTCCCTTGATTTGCACTTGCTTTTCCAGTGCCCACCTGTATTCCATTTTCCTGGATTTGCAGCTTGCATAGATCCTTTTGTATGCTCCCTATCATTTGCATTTAGTGCTGCCCAAATTTCTGCAGCACTTCAATCATGGTATCCCTGATTTTATCACTGGTCTCATCAAGATCACCCTCTGTAACCATGGGATCAACCTATGACTTATCTGATTTCTGCTTTTTCGGGTTCCACCTTGTTTCTCCTTGCCACATCTCTTTAAAATAAATGGGGTGTTCTGCCCCTCATCCCCTCTTATGCCTTGTCCTAAAAGTTCTCCTTCCTTTGTCTCCAGCGAAGGTGACTTGTCACCTTTTTGTGACTTGTGTTGTTCTTGTTCCGCCTACTCATTAGCAGTGCCTTCTTTCTCCATGTGAGCCTTTTCTGCGGCTTCCTTCTTTTTATATGCTGCTAGGGTAGGCGTAGCCTGCTTAACTTCCTCCTTTATTTTCTATGCGACAAAAATTTCTGCACCCGTGCTGGGTCCAGCAGCTAAGTCTGATGAGGCATGCCACTTTGCAGGCCATTTCTCTTCAACCTCCTGCACATTCCTTTCTGTCGCCAAATAGGGAAAGTCGTGCCATTTATGCTCCAAATCCTTTCGTGCTTGGATGTATACTCTGTGGAAGTCAACCTTGAATGTTGTGTAGGCTAACAACTACGTGAACAAGGTTGGGGACAACCTTGGATGCTGATTAATGGCCATGCGGAGATCCATTTCCATGAGAACCCAAAATATATTTGTTTCTGCGATTTGCGCGAAATCCTTTATAGTCCATAAGGAAGTAAAATACACTGCCTTTGGTAATCCTTCCTCAAGCGGAGGAAATTGGCTATTCTCCAGAAATTTCCATGCAACCAACACGATTGACAGTAAAAACCAAGCGTAGTGAAACGAATTGGTTTCATCTTGGGTTTCGTGGTAGTTCACTAGGAACTCCTGACAGAGGTATCTTTCCCAATTAAATTATACGCCTTTCGCGCTCTATGCAGCCAGGGAATCTACAGGTGCTAGAACTTCGTCTATGCGGCATTTCATCATCACCTTCCCTACTAAAATTTGGGAAGTCAATTGAACTGTCAGGTTTGTTATAGAAAGAATTGAATATCCTTGTGACATTATAAGGAGGTCGTAATCCCCCTTCATCCTTTCTACACAAACTAGGCACAATGTACTCCATCAGAATTACAACTTCGATCCCATATACTAATCTGAATGATGTTTTTTCCTATCATCTTCTTGCAAGTAGTCCTATAAGCCCATACTACTGTAGGTATGCGCACATCCCAGTCATCCCGCTGCACGTTGTAGATATTCGTTAGCACATTATCCAAAATCTTATTGAATGCTTCAACAGTTCCATTGGCCTCTGGGTGATACGGTGTACTCTTTTGATGGTAGACCTAGAATTCTTCAGTCAATGCGTTGATCGTTTCATTCAGAAAGTGTGTACCTTTGTCACAACCCAACACTTTTGGGCAACCAAATATAGTTAAGACATACTCAAACAAAAAATTTGTTGTCGTAGCCCCTATACAATCCTTAACTGGCTATGCTTCTACCCATCTAGTTAGATATTTCATGCCAGTGATAATATAGCACGCACCTATTTTCTTTCCCAGGGGCTGAGTTGGCCCAACGAAATCAATCGCCCATTTCTCAAATGGCTACAGAGATACTTGAGGATGTAATGGAAATTCATCCCTTCACGATGGTTTACCAGTTCTTTGACATGCATCGCATGCCTTACAATATGCCTTGGAATCCTTATGCAAGGGAGGCCACCATATACATGTGCACAAATCTTTTGCACAGTTTCCTTGTCAAGTAATGACCATATACCTGTGCCATCCCCGTAGTCAAGAAGTGAATAATGTCTACAAAATTATTATCTGCTATGCGCATCGCAAAGAGCTGTGCAAATGGTAACCCTTCCTCTAGATTATTGGGTTCCTCACCTGTTTCGATTCACGACAGATGGTCAGGTCCTCCATTTATCCTCAAAGTTTTGAGTAAGGGCACTAAGGCTTCAGTGGTCAGGGTTGTAAAAAAAAATATGTGTCTCAATTTTTTTTTTTAACTAAAATTAGTTTATTAACTGAATCTTGTTCAAGATTGGCCTGGTTGTCCATGTGGTTTTCCACTTGTCCTCTTTCTCTAATTTTCTTTCATTGAGGTGTCCGGATGCTCCTGCATCAGACTCTTGAGGTACAAAAATTATGATCCCCTGGTCATATGCTCCCGAGGTACAAAATTACGACCTCCTAGTCATATGTGTTTCCTTCGCAATTCGCAATTCTACCCACAGTTTCACTTCGTCAGTGGAACTCCCTTCTGTGAGCTACAACCAAACCTCTGCCATAGCAAGTCCTCCCTACTACCAGATGCCCTACCAAGCTTCTCTGTTGAGCTTAGTCCTCTCGGGATCTCCGCAGTTCTCTCCGCTCGAACCCGTTGAGCACTCCTGCTCCAGGTTTGCTGCAATCTTCTCACCTTCACAAACAAACTGTACCTCTTTTTTCTTCGTACCTCCTTTCTTCCCATGCAAAAAAACTTCCCTCCGCAGGAAATCTTTTCCCACTCCGATACCACTTGATGAAGACAAATTCTCGGTCTCTTCGTTTTCAATATTTTTACAAGTCCGACCTTGGGACCTGTGGGTTATGGGCCCACAAAGCCATTCTGAGACTTCTCACAATCTTCTCAACATTACTGCGCAGCACTTCCTACTGATCCAACCACAAGAAAAGTCATCTCTCGCCAGGCAGCTACTTCCCGATTGCAGCAAGACCTGCAACCTATTCTTCCTCATCACTTTACTGATTCTTCTACCGCCTCATATCCACAGGACCAGGGTTTTCTTCCCAAACTTCCACGCTTGTTTAGTCAATTTTATGAGCACAAATTTCAGAAGGCACAGGCACAAATACCTTCTGGCTTTTCTAAGTTGCGTTCTCCTTAACTTCCACCACAACATAGTATGCTTTGGTAGGAATTCCTAGCTCCTTCGGTCAGACATCAATAATGACGAGCACAGGATTGGGCACATAGTTGTGGAACAACTCACAGATATCCACGTCATTTTCCCAAAGTTTTTGGACCATCGCTACACCGTCCTACCATGTGCACCTTCGCATTAATCCGCTTGAGCATTTCAAACATCAATTCATGATAGTTGTGATCCAAAAACCAGATGCTTGGATCCTTGTCATCGTTCTTCAACTTTTTCACCATCCCCAAAATCTTCACTACCATCATCCTTGTCCTCGCTCGGGGTTTGTGATCTCTGTCATAGTTTCCACAGTTACTTGCTGGGTATCCAGACTTTAAGAGAACGATTACAGATATACTTACACGCCATCTAGTTCAGGGTTGCGAATGCTCTGCATCGGAGCCTTCGATGCATGGAAAAAAAAATGAGACTCCGAGGAAGCGAACACCAGAAACTTCTGGATTTAGGACAACCACATGGACAGCCAAGCCAATCTTGAACAAGATTCAGTTAATAAACTAATTTTAGTTAAAAAAACAGTTAAAACTGAATGTATCTGAATGTATGTGTAATAAGAGCTGGAGAATTCATGAGAGAATCAAGAAGGAGAGGAAAAAGAAAAATTGAGCGTGTGAGAGAGGGAAAAATGTAGTTACTGGGGAAATCTTGGTTAAGGCTTAGATGCCTTAAAATTGTAATCTGAGATGGTAATTAATGAAAATGCGTTTTGTGTGAGTTGTGTCTATGTATTTCTTATTTGAATTGTTTGCCAGTGTTTTAGATTTCTAGCAAATTGCAACTTTACGCGCCAATCACTGTTCCCGTCTACCTGTCCCACAGTTTCACTTTTCGAATTTAGAATTATGCATTAATTGGTATTTTATAGAACGTTCTAAGAATTATATTTTTGATACAGGTATGATTGTTGCGCGGCTAAATCCAGAAGTTTCTGGTGTTCGCTTCCTTGCAGTCTCGTTTATTTTTTCCATGCATCGAAGGCTCCAATGCAGAGCATTCGCAACCCTGAACTAGATGGCGTGCAAGGATATCTATAATCGGGCTCTTAAAGTCTGGATACCCAACAAGTAACTGTGGAAACTACAACAGAGATCACAAGCCGCGAGCGAGGACAAGGATGATGGTAGTGAAGATTTTCGGGACGGTGACAAAGTTGAAGAACGATGACAAGGATCCAGGTATCTGGTTTTTGGATCACAACTATCATGAATTGATGTTTGAAATTCTAAAGCGGCTTAATGCGAAGGAGCACATGGTAGGACGGTGTAGCGATGGTCCAAAAACTTTGCGTGTGAAATAGCAGTGATTGGCGCGGACAGTTCCAATTTGATAGAAACCTAAAACACTGGCAAACAATTCAAATAATAAATACATAGACACAACTCACACAAGCGTGTGTGTTGAGGATGTTCACGCCAGTGTACTATTCTTAGCCTAACATTCAAGGAAGGAACGCAAAATCGGTTCAAGAAAGGAACACGGATTCAGTTCCAAAAAGGAACGGCTACTGAGTAAACATGTTGAGAAGACTGTGAGAAGGTTCAATTAGGTTTTCATTGACCCATAACCCCTGATTCAGGAGCATCAGGACACGTCAATGAAAGAAAATTAGAGAAAGAGGACATGTGGACAACCACATGGACAGCCAGGCCAATCTTGAACAAGATTCAGTTAATAAACTAATTTTAGTTAAAAATCAGTTAAAACTGAATGTATCTGAATGTATGTGTAATAAGAACTGAAGAATTCATGAGAGAATCAAGAAGGAGAGGAAAAAAAAATTGAGCGTGTGAGAGAGGGCAAAATGTAGTTACTGGGGAAATCTTGGTTAAGGCTGAGATGCCTTAAAATTGTAATCTGAGATGGTAATTAATGAAAATACGTTTTGTGTGAGTTGTGTCTATGTATTTCTTATTTGAATTGTTTGCCAGTGTTTTAGATTTCTAGCAAATTGCAACTGTCCGCGCCAATCACTGTTCTCGTCTACCTGTCCCACAGTTTATTGCGAATTGCGAAGGAAACGCATATGACCAGGAGGTCATAATTTTGTACCTCAGGAGCATATGACCAGGAGAAAACCCTGTGCGTGAGAGAGAGAGGACAAAATGTAGTTGCTAGAGGAATTTTGGATTAAGTCTGAGATACCTTAAATTGTAAACTGAGACTGTAAATAAAGCGTACTATGTTGTGGAGGAAGTTAAGTAGAACGCAACTCAGAAAAGCCAAAAGGTATTTGTGCATGTGCCTTCTGAAATTTGTGCTCATAAAATTGACTAAATAAGCGTGGCAGTTTGGGAAGAAAACCTCGGTCCTGTGGATATGAGGCGGTAGAATAATCAGTAAAGCGATGAGGAAGAAAAGGTTGCAGGTCTTGCTGCAATCGGGAAGCAGATGCCTGGCGAGAGATGACTTTTCTTGTGGTTGGATCAATAGGAAGTGCTACGTAGTCATGTTCAGAAGACTGTGAGAAGTCTCATAATGGCTTCGTGGGCCCATAACCCATAGGTCCCAAGATCGGACTTGTAAAAATATTGAAAATGAAGAGACCGAGAATTTGTTTTCATCAAGTGGTATCAGAGCGGGAAAAGTTTTCCTGCGGAGGGAACTTTTCTTTGCATACGAATAAAGGAGGTACGAAGAAAAAAGAGGTACAGATTGTTTGTGAAGGTGAGAAGATTGCAGCAAACCTGGAGCGGGAGTGCTCAATGGGTTCGAGAGGAGAGAACCGCGGAGTTGCCGAGAGGACTAAGCTCAGCAGAGAATCTTGGTAGGGCATCTGGTAGCAGGGAAGACTTGCTATGGCAGACGTTTGGTTGCAGCTCACAGAAGGCAAATCCACTGACGAAGTGAAACTGTGGGTAGAATTGTGAATTGCGAAGGAAATGCATATGACCAGGAGGTCATAATTTTGTACCTCGGGAGCATATGACCAGGAGGTCATAATTTTTGTACCTCGGGAGTCTGATGTAGGAGCATATGGACACCTCAATGAAAGAAAATTAGAGAAAGAGGACAGGTGGACAACCACATGGACAGCTAGGCCAATCTTGAACAAGATTCGGTTAATGAACTAATTTTAGTTAAAAAATCAGTTAAAATTGAATGTATGTGTAATAAGAACTGAAGGATTCACGAGATAATCAAGAAGAAGGAGAGGAGAAAAACGTGTGCGAGTGAAGGAGAGCAAAAATGGAACTCTCTACTTAAAAAAAGTTATTCCTCCCTCCCCCCTCTGCATTCCCCTTCTCCCTCCCATATTTCCTTGTCTTAACTTGCCCCTCTCTTGTCCTTAATATTCCTACTTCCGTAAGAATTTAGGACCTGTAGCTACCAAGGCTTATCTTTAATCATAAATCTCCAAGCAATATCATATTTAAATCAAATATTAAATAATAAATCAATTATATCTAGGTCAATTAAACAATATAGACTAGATTAATAAAACAATATAAAAACCTAATGTATTAACTTTATTAATTAAAACAATATGGTTCAAAATTGAAAAACAATATGAAACTAAATTAATTAAACATCATATAACTAAGTTAAATATATTATACAAATCTAAAAATAATTATACAATTCATAGAAATATATATCTAGGTTAATTGAACAATAGAATCTAAGTTAATAAAACAAACATAAATCATAGTTAATCATTAGTATATTAATCATAGTCAATCATTAGTATTAATCATAAATCTCCAAGCAATATCATATTTAAATCAAATTAAATAATAAATCAATTATATCTAGGTCAATTAAACAATATAGACTAGATTAATAAAAACAATATAAAAACCTAATGTATTAACTTTATTAATTAAAACAATATGGTTCAAAATTGAAAAACAATATAAAACTAAATTAATTAAACATCATATAACTAAGTTAAATATACTATACAAATCTAAAAATAATTATACAATACATAGAAATATATATCTAGGTTAATTGAACGATAGAATCTAAGTTAATAAAACAAACATACAAAACCTAGTATATTAATCATAGTTAACTAAGCAATAGGCATCTAAATTAAAAATAAAAAACAAAATAATACTATACTAATGAAGCAACATAAATCTATGTATATTATAACAACTTATAAATCTATGTAAATTATAATTTAATTTAGATTTTAATTAAATTATGTAAATCTATATAAATTATAACAACTTAATTGTAGAATAAATCTAAATCTATGTAAATTTAAGCAACATAAATCTATGTAAATTATAACAACTTAAGTCAAATCCAACATAAAGCTAGGTTAATTAAGCTAATTCGAACTCATCTTTGTATAGCGGTAAGGCTAGGTTTAGGGCATATTCAGTTAATAGCTTAAACAAAATAATAAAAATTAATAATTTATTAAATGATCAATGATCAGTGGTCGGCTAAGCTTCCTAACTGTCATCCTTCACCATATTTATCACAAACTCTTTTTCCTCTTCTCTGTATATCAAGTCCTGATGATGAGTCTTGCTCTAGACTCGAAACGTCGACAAGAAAAAGATGAACACTGTGGATTATCCGAATTCAATCTCTCAAATACCACTCCACAGAAACCTGCAATCCAAAAAATGTAGTTGCTGGAGAAATCTTGATTAAGGCTGAAATGCCTTAAATTGTAACCAATTTTGTAAATAATAAAAATGCTTTTTGTGAATTTATGTCTCTGTTTTTCTTTGAATTGTTCGCCATCAAGTTTGTTGTCAATCTCCGTCGTCCAGGCCCCTGGTTTGAGTAAGGGTGATGAGTTTTCAGTGGTCAGGGTTGTAAAAAAAAAAAATGTGTCTCAAAAATTTCTTTTTGCTTAACCAGTCGCGTTCGCCTGGAATAGTGGGTGATTCTACTCGGAAGGAAATTAGGAAACAGCAAGACATGGCCCGTTGCCTGGTCATGCTCTCGTCTGCAGCAAGGCCGGTGGATGATGAATACGTTGTATTTGACAACAGAGACAAGCTAGGGTTGAAAGGACTGCGGACAGCTCCTATCATCGGCAGGCATTAAGGACTTTGAGGGATTGAAGAAGAGAAAATGCGTGCAGCATGTGGAATATGGAAAAGTACCGGAACCGGAGCGAGAGCGAGAACCGGCTCAAGAGCCCGAACCTGAACACGTTGATGTGTCGAGGCCTACAAACTCAAAGGCACTCCTCGCCCTCGAAGCTATAGATGGCCCACTGTTGGTGACGAAGGAATTTGAATCGGAACGGGAAGCTTTTTTGCAACAGTAGAGGGAACGTTACTTGGTTTCAATCTCCGGAAGGCCGCACAAAGGAGAGTATTAGCATTTTCTCTGGCAACGAATACCAGCGAGCTCGATTGGAGGCATGGACAGGATTATGGAAAACCACCAACAGTGCTGACTGTGCTAAAGAAAACAGTGTGAGTTTGTCACAAGAGGTCCTTTGGGGAATTTTGAAGTTGATTCGGTTGGTCGATGATGATGAACAGGTTACAGGTCTTGTTGTAATCCAGAAGAAGCTACCTAGCGAGAGATGTCTTTCATCGTGGTTGGACCAATGGAAAGTGTTGTGCAATCATGTTAAGGAGACTGTGAGAAGTCTCAGATGGGTTTCGTGGACCCATAACCCACAGGTCCCAAGATCGGACTTGTAAAAATACTGAAAACGAAGAGACCCCAGAATTTGTTTTCATCAAGTGGTATCAGAGCGGGAAAAGATTTCCTACGGAGGGAAGTTTTTTTTGCATGGGAAGAAAGGAGGTACGAAGAAAAAAGAGGTACAGTTTGTTTGTGAAGGTGAGAAGATTGCAACAAACCTGGAGCAGGAGTGCTCAATGGGTTCGAGAGGAGAGAACCGCGGAGATGACGAGAGGACTAAGCTCAGCAAAGAAGCTTGGTAGGGCATCTGGTAGCAGGGAGGACTTGCTATGGCAGAGGTTTGGTTGCAGCGCAGAGAAGGCAACTCCACTGACGAAGTGAAACAGTGGGTAGAATTGCGAATTGCGAAGGAAACGCATATGACCAGGAGATCATAATTTTGTACCTCAGGAGCATATGACTAGGAGGTCATAATTTTTGTACCTCGGGAGTCTGATGCAGGAGCATTCGGACACCTCAATGAAAGAAAATTAGAGAAAGAGGACAGGTGGACAACCACATGGACAGTCAGGCCAATCTTGACCAAGATTCGGTTAATAAACTAATTTTAGTTAAAAATCAGTTAAAACTGAATGTATCTGAATGTATGTGTAATAAGAACTGAATAATTCATGAGAGAATCAAGGAGAGGAAAAAGAAAATTTGAGCGTGTGAGAGAGGGAAAAATGTAGTTACTGGGGAAATCTTGGTTAAGGCTTAGATGCCTTAAAATTGTAATCTGAGATAGTAATTAATGAAAACACGTTTTGTGTGATTTGTGTCTATGTATTTCTTATTTGAATTGTTTGCCAGTGTTTTAAAATTCTAGAAAATTGCAACTGTCCGCGCCAATCACTGTTCCCGTCTACCTGCCCACAGTTTCACATTTCAAATTTACAATTACGCATTAATTGGTATTTTATAGAAAGTTTTGAGAATTATATTGTTGATACGTGTATGACTGTTGCACGGCTAAATCCAGAAGTTTCTGGTGTTCGCTTCCTCGCAGTCTCGTTTTTTTTCCATGCATCGAAGGCTCCGATGCAGAGCATTCGCAACCCTGAACTAGATGGCGTGCAAGGATATCTGTAATCGGGCTCTTAAAGTCTGGATACCCAGCAAGTAACTGTGCAAAGTATGACAGAGATCACAAGCCGCGAGCGAGGACAAGGATGATGGTAGTAAAGATTTTAGGGACGGTGACAAAGTTGAAGGACGACGACAAGGATCTAGGCATCTAGTTTTTGGATCACAACTATCATGAATTGATGTTTGAAATGCTCAAGCGGATTAATGCGAAGGACCACGTGGTAGGAGGGTGTAGCGATGGTCCAAAAAATTTGGGAAAATGACGTGGGACCTATGGGTTATGGGCCCACAAAGCCATCCTGAGACTTCTCACAGTCTTCTCAACATGACTGCGCAGCACTTCCTACTGATCCAACCACAAGAAAAGTCATCTCTCACCAGGCAGCTGCTTCCTGATTGCAGCAAAACCTGTAACCTGTTCTTCCTCATCGCTTTACTGATTCTTCTACCGCCTCATATCCACAAGACCGGGGTTTTCTTCCCAAACTGCCACGCTTGTTTAGTCAATTTTATGAGCACAAATTTCAGAAGGCACGGGCACAAATACCTTCTGGCTTTTCTGAGTTGCATTCTCCTTAACTTCCTCCACAGCATAGTACGCTTTGGTAGGAATTCCCAGCTCCTTCGGTCAGACATCAATAATGACGAGCACAGGATTGGGCACATAGTTGTGGAACAACTCACAGACATCCACGTCATTTTCCCAAAGTTTTTGGACCATCGCTACACCGTCCTACCACATGCTCCTTCACATTAATCCGCTTGAGCATTTCAAACATCAATTCATGACAGTTGTGATCCAAAACCAGATGCCTGGATCCTTTTCATCGTTCTTCAACTTTGTCACCATCCCCAAAATCTTCACTACCATCATCGTCATCCTCGCTCGCGGCTTGTGATCTCTGTCGTAGTTTCCACAGTTACTTGCTGGGTATCCAGACTTTAAGAGCCCAATTATAGATATCCTCGCATGCCATCTAGTTCAGGGTTGTGAATCCTCTGCATCGGAGCCTCTGATGCATGGAAAAAAAAATGAGACTGCAAGGAAGCGAACACTAGAAACTTCTGGATTTAGCCGCACAACAGTCATACACGTATCAACAATATAATTCTCAAAACGTTCTATAAAATACCAATTAATGCGTAATTGTAAATTTGAAATGTGAAACTGTGGGACAGGTAGACGGGAACAGTGATTGGCGCGGACAGTTGCAATTTGCTATAAATCTAAAACACTGGAAAACAATTCAAATAAGAAATACATAGACACAACTCACACAAAATGCGTTTTCATTAATTGCCATCTCATATTACAATTTTAATGCATCTCAGCCTTAACCAAGATTTCCCTAGCAACTACATTTTTCCCTCTCTCACACGCTCAATTTTTCTTTTTCCTCTCCTTCTTGATTCTCTCATGAATTCTTCAGTTCTTATTACACATACATTCAGATACATTCAGTTTTAACTGATTTTTAACTAAAATTAATTTATTAACCGAATCTTGTTCAAGATTGGCCTGGCTGTCCATGTGGTTGTCTACCTGTCCTATTTCTCTAATTTTCTTTTGTTTAGGTTTCTGGATGCTCCTACATCAGACTCCCAAGGTACAAAAATTATGACCTCCTAGTCATATTCTCCCGAGGTACAAAATTATGACCTCCTGGTCATATGCGTTTCCTTCGCAATTCGCAATTCTACCCACTGTTTCACTTCGTCAATGGAACTGCCTTCTGTGAGCTGCAACCAAACCTTTACCATAGCAAGTCCTCCCTACTACTAGATGCCCTACCAAGCTTCTCTACTGAGCTTAGTACTCTCGTCATCTCCGCGGTTCTCTCCTCTCGAACCCGTTGAGCACTCCTGCTCCAGGTTTGCTGCAATCTTCTCACCTTCACAAAAAAATTGTACCTCCTTTCTTCCCATGACAAAGTTGAAGAACGATGACAAGGATCCAGGCATCTGGTTTTTGGATCACAACTATCATGAATTGATGTTTGAAATGCGTCTCTTCATTTTCAATATTTTTACAAGTCCGATCTTGGGACCTGTGGGTTATGGGTCCACGAAAACCTAACTGAACCTTCTCACAGTCTTCTCAACATGTTTACTCAGTAGCCATTCCTTTCTGGAACTGAATCCGCGTTCCTTTCTTGAACCGATTTTTCATTCCTTCCTTGAATGTTAGGCTAAGAATAGTACACTAGCATGAACATCCTCAACACACACACTCGCCTTCATAGTCTAGAGTTGAACGTTCAAGGTAAGTGCAGGTACCGTGGGTGGCGCGCTCCGGTCCTTTGACGAGGCAATCTTGTGCGCAGAACCATGGGCTACACCGAACCCCGTTTTCTTTTTCATTTTCTGGAAACTCTGCTTTGTTCCGCCATCTTCATCGGCATCATTGTTCTCCAGTTGCTCTTGTTGGTGTAATAAATAAAGGTCTACTTGCTCTCTAATGAAGGCCTTCTTGCTCGTCAAATCAACTCCAAGTTTCTCTTCCAGCTTACGCCGAATGCTCGCAGTCGTGGTAGTCATTAAGTCCGCAGTCTGCAGAATTTCTTTCAGGCGCTCTGCGATTTCTTGCTCGGAAATCATCCTGGTTTTAGTGTTTTATTTGGGTGTCAAAACCACTGGACATGAATTCCTCTTTCAGTGCCTCTGCGAGTGAATCATGCGGCTCCTCTGCCCATCGATCATGGCTCCAAAAAAATAAAATAAAACAAGAACGCTGGCAAACAATCCAGGCAAAAACATGCACAGACACAAGTTCACAAGACCATTTCCATATCAATTCACAAAGACGCATTTTTATTATTTACAATCTCAGGTTACAATTTAAGGCATCTCAGCCTTAATCCAGAATTCCTCCAGCAACTACATTTTGTCCTCTCTCTCTCACGCACAGGGTTTTCTCCTATCCTTCCTGATTCTCTCATGAATCCTTCAGTTCTTATTACACATACATTCATTTTTAACTGATTTTTTAACTAAAATTAGTTCATTAACCAAATTTTGTTCAAGATTGGCCTGGCTGTCCATGTGGTTCTCCACCTGTCCTCTTTCTCTAATTTTCTTTCATTGAGGTATCTGGATGCTCTTGCATTAGACTCTCGAGGTACAAAAATTATGACCTCCTGGTCATATGCTCCCGAGGTACAAAATTATGACCTCCTGGTCATATGCGTTTCCTTCGCAATTCTACCCACTGTTTCCCTTTGTCAGTGGAACTGTCGTCTGTGAGCTGCAACCAAACCTCTACCATAGCAAGTCCTCCCTGCTACTAGATGCCCTACCAAGCTTCTCTGCTGAGCTTAGTCCTCTCAGAATCTCCGCGGTTCTCTCCTCTCGAACCCGTTGAGCACTCCTGCTCCAGGTTTGCTACAATCTTCTCACCTTCACAAACAAACTGTACCTCTTTTTTCTTCGTACCTCCTTTCTTCGCATGCAAAAAAAACTTCCCTCCGCAGGAAATATTTTCCCGCTCTAATACCACTTGATGAAAATGAATTTTGGGATCTCTTCGTTTTCAATATTTTTACGGGCTCGATCTTGGGACCTGTGGGTTATGGGCCCACGAAGCCTATCAGTGCAACTCTAACCTCTGAACATTCCCCAGACCCGTTGCAGGCTTCAGCCGGAATCTTAATCCTCTCCTCCTTAAGATCAAGCCACTGTTGTTGGCACTCATCATAGACAACGAGGTGCCGACTTGTTCACGCATTAACCAACCTTACCTTCCCAGAGTACCATTCTTTATCCAGGGCCTAGTACACCTGAATCAAGAAGGAGAGGAAAAAGAAAAATTGAGCGTGTGAGAGAGGGAAAAATGTAGTTACTGGGGAAATCTTGGTTAAGGCTGAGATGCCTTAAAATTGTAATCTGAGATGGCAATTAATGAAAACGTGTTTTGTGTGAGTTGTGTCTATGTATTTCTTATTTGAATTGTTTGCCAGTGTTTTAGATTTCTAGCAAATTGCAACTGTCCGCGCCAATCATTGTTCCCGTCTACCTATCCCACAGTTTCACCATTCGAATTTACAATTACGCATTAATTGGTATTTTATAGAACGTGCTGAGAATTATATTGTTGATACGTGTATCACTGTTGCGCAGATAAATCCAAAAGTTTCTGGTGTTCACTTCCTTGCAGTCTCATTTTTTTCCATGCATCGAAGGCTCCAATGCAGAGCATTCGCAACCCTGAACTAGATGGCGTGCAAGGATATCTATAATCGGGCTCTTAAAGTCTGGATACCCAGCAAGTAACTGTGGAAACTACGACATAGATCACAAGCCGCGAGCTAGGACGAGGATGATGGTAGTGAAGATTTTTGGGACTGTGACAAAGTTGAAGAATGATGACAAGGATTCAGGCATCTGGTTTTTGGATCACAACTATCATGAATTGATGTTTGAAATGCTCAAGCGAATTAATGTGAAGGATCACATGGTAGGACGATGTAGAGATGGTCCAAAAACTTTGGGAAAATGACGTGGATGTCTGTGAGTTGTTACACAACTATGTGCCCAATCCTGTGCTCGTCATTATTGATGTCTGACCGAAGGAGCTGGGAATTCGTACCAAAGCGTACTATGTTATGGAGGAAGTTAAGTCGAATGCAACTCAGAAAATCCAGAAGGTATTTGTGCCTGTGCCTTCTGAAATTCATGCTCATAAAATTGACTAAACAAGCATGGAAGTTTGGGAAGAAAACCCTGGTCCTGTGGATATGAGGCGGTAGAAGAATCAGTAAAGCGATGAGGAAGAACAGGTTGCAGGTCTTGCTGCAATCGGGAAGCAGTTGCCTGGCGAGAGATGACTTTTCTTGTGGTTGGATCAATAGGAAGTGTTGCACAGTCATGTTGAGAAGATTGTGAGAAGTCTCAGAATGGCTTCGTGGGCCCATAACCCACAGGTCCCAAGATCGGACTTGTACAAATATTGAAAACGAAGAGACCGAGAATTCGTTTTCATCAAGTGGTATCAGAGCGGGAAAATATTTCCTGCGGAGGGAAGTTTTTTTTGCATGGGAAGAAAGGAGGTATGAAGAAAAAAGATGTACAGTTTGTTTGTGAAGGTGAGAAGATTGTAGCAAACCTGGAGCAGGAGTGCTCAATGGGTTCGAAAGGAGAGAACCGCGGAGATGCCAAGAGGACTAAGCTCAGTAGAGAAGCTTGGTAGGGCATCTGGTAGCAGGGAAAACTTGTTATGGCAGAGGTTTGGTTGCAACTCACAGAAGGCAGTTCCACTGACGAAGTGAAACAGTGGGTAGAATTTCGAATTGCGAAGGAAACACATATGACCAGGAGGTCATAATTTTGTACCTCGGGAGCATATGACCAGGAGGTCATAATTTTTGTACCTCGGGAGTCTGATGCAGGAGCATCCAGACACCTCAATGAAAGAAAATTAGAGAAATAGGACAGGTGGACAACCACATGGATAGCCAGGGCAATCTTGAACAAGATTCGGTTAATGAACTAATTTTAGTTAAAAAATCAGTTAAAAATGAATGTATGTGTAATAAGAACTGAAGGATTCATGAGAGAATCAAGAAGAAGGAGAGGAGAAAAACGTGTGCGTGTGAAGGAGAGCAAAAGTGTAGTTGCTGGAGAAATCTTGATTAAGGCTGAAATGCCTTAAATTGTAACCAATTTTGTAAATAATAAAAATGCTTTTTGTGAATTTATGTCTCTGTTTTTCTCTGAATTGTTTGCCATCAAGTTTGTTGTCAATCTCCATCATCCAGGCCCCTGGTTTGAGTAAGGGCACTGAGGCTTCAGTCGTCAGGGTTGTAAAAAAAAAAATATGTGTCTCAAAAATTTCTTTTTGCTTAACCAGTCGCGTTCGCCTAGAATAGTGGTTGATTCTACTCGGAAGGAAATTAGGAAACAACAAGACATGGCCCCTTGCCTGGTCATGCACTCGTCTGCAGCAAGGGCGGTGAATGATGAATATGTTGTATTTGACAACAGAGACAAGCTAGGGGTTAAAGGACTGCGGACAGCTCCTATCATCGCATTAAGGACTTTGAGGGATTGAAGAAGAGAAAATACATGCAGCATGTGGAATACGAAAAAGTACCAGAACCGGAGCGAGAGCGAGAACTGGCTCAAGAGCCCAAACCTGAACACGTTGATGTGTCGATACCTTCAAACTCAAAGGCACTCCTCGCCCTCGAAGCTATAGATGGCCCACTGTTGGTGACGAAGGAATTTGAATCGGAACAGGAAGTTTTTTTGCAACAGTAGAGGGAATGTTACTTGGTTTCAATCTCCGGAAGGCCGAGCTCGATTGGAGGCATGGACGGGATTATGGAAAACCACCAGCGCTGCTGACTGTGCTAAAGAAAACAATGTGAGTTTGTCACAGGTGGTCCTTTGGGGAATTTTGAAGTTGATTCAGTTGGTTCTCGATTGCAGCAAGACCTGCAACCTGTTCTTCCTCATCGCTTTACTGATTCTTCTACCGCCTCATATCCACAAGACCGGGGTTTTCTTCCCAAACTGCCACGCTTGTTTAGTCAATTTTATGAGCAAAAATTTCAGAAGGCACAGGCACAAATACCCTCTGGCTTTTCTGAGTTGCGTTCTCCTTAACTTCCTCCACAACATAGTACGCTTTGGTAGGAATTCCCAGCTCCTTCGGTCAGACATCAATAATGACGAGCACAGGATTGGGCACATAGTTGTGGAACAACTCACAGAAATCCACGTCATTTTCCCAAATTTTTTGGACCATCACTACACCGTCCTACCACATGCACCTTCGCATTAATCCGCTTGAGCATTTCAAACATCAATTCATGATAGTTGTGATCCACAAACCAGATGCCTAGATCCTTGTCATCATTCTTCAACTTTGTCACCATCCCCAAAATCTTCACTACCATCATCCTCGTCCTCGCTCGCGGCTTGTGATCTCTGTCGTAGTTTCCACAGTTACTTGCTGGGTATCCAGACTTTAAGAGCCCGATTACAGATATCCTTGCATGCCATCTAGTTCAGGGTTGCGAATGCTCTGCATCGAAACCTACCAAGATTCTCTGCAGAGCTTAGTCCTCTCGGCATCTCCGCGGTTCTCTCCTCTCGAATCCATTGAGCACTCCTACTCCAGGTTTGTTGCAATCTTCTCACCTTCACAAACAAACTGTACCTCTTTTTTCTTCGTACCTCCTTTCTTCCCATGCAAAAAAAACTTCCCTCTGCAGGAAATCTTTTCCTGCTCTGATACAACTTGATGAAAACGAATTATGGGGTCTCTTCATTTTCAATATTTTTATGGGCTCGATCTTGGGACCTATGGGTTATGGGTCCACGAAAACCTAACTAAACCTTCACACAGTCTTCTCAACATGTTTACTCAGTAGTCGTTCCTTTCTGGAACTGAATCCGCGTTCCTTTCTTGAACCAATTATGCGTTCCTTCCTTGAATGTTAGGCTAAGAATAGTACACTGGCATGAACATCCTCGACACACATGCTCGCCTTCATAGTCTAGAGTTGAACGTTCAAGGTAAGTGCAGGTACAGTGGGTGGCGCGCTCTAGTCCTTTGACGGGGAAATCTTGTGCGCAGAACCATGGGCTACACCGAACCCCGTTTTCTTTTTCATTTTCTGGAAACTCTGCTCTGTTCCGCCATCTTCATCGGTGTCATTATTCTCCAGTTGCTCTTGTTGGTGTAATAAATAAAGGTCTACTTACTCTCTAATGAAGGCCTTCTTGCTCGTCAAATCAACTCCAAGTTTCTCTTCCAGCTTATGTCGAATGCTCGCAGTCGTGGTAGTCATTAAGTCTGCAGTCTGCAAAATTTCTTTTCAGGCGCTCTGCAATTTCTTGCTCGGAAATCATCCTGATTTTATTGTTTTATTTTGGTGTCAAAACCACTAGTGAGAGATGACTTTTCTTGTGGTTGGATCAGTAGGAAGTGCTGCATAGTCATGTTGAGAAGACTGTGAGAAGTCTCAGAATGGCTTTGTGGGCCCATAACCCACAGGTCACAAGATCGGACTTGTAAAAATATTGAAAACGAAGAGACCGAGAATTCATTTTCATCAAGTGGTATCAGAGCGGGAAAAGATTTCCTGCGGAGGGAAGTTTTTTTTGCATGGGAAGAAAGGAGGTACGAAGAAAAAAGAGGTACAGTTTGTTTGTGAAGGTGAGAAGATTGCAACAAACCTGGAGCAGGAGTGCTCAATGGGTTCGAGAGGAGAGAACCGCGGAGATGCCGAGAGGACTAAGCTCAGCAGAGAAGCTTGGTAGGGCATATGGTAGCAAGGAAGACTTGCTATGGCAGAGGTTTGGTTGCAGGTCACAGAAGGCAGTTCCACTGACGAAGTGAAATAGTGGGTAGAATTGTGAATTGCGAAGGAAACGCATATGACCAGGAGGTCATAATTTTGTACCTCGGGAGCATCTATAAAATACCAATTAATGCATAATTGTAAATTCGAAAAGTGAAACTATGGGACAGGTAGACGGGAACAGTGATTGGCACGGACAGTTGCAATTTGCTAGAAATCTAAAACAATGGCAAACAATTCAAATAAGAAATACATAGACACAACTCACACAAAACGCGTTTTCATTAATTACCATCTCAGATTACAATTTTAAGGCGTCTTAGCCTTAACCAATATTTCCCCAATAACTACTTTTTGCCCTCTCTCACGTGCTCAATTTTTATTTTTCCTCTCCTTCTTAATTCTCTCATGAATTCTTCAGTTCTTATTACACATACATTCAGATACATTCAGTTTTAACTGATTTTTAACTAAAATTAGTTTATTAACCGAGTTGTGGACCGGGATGTGGCCTGGGAGTGCTGGCTTGTATGTGGCGAGTCTAATCCATTCCAAGATTTGAAATGGTCCACAATATTGGGGTGCCAACTTAGAACAACCTTTCCACTGCAAGGTACTTTTACGGGGCTTGACTTTCAGATATACATGATCCCCCAACTGAAATTCGTTGTGCGATCTCTTCTTATTTACATATATCTTCTATCTATTGTGGGCGTCTTTTAAATTCTTACTGACTTTTTTAACTGTGTCCACCATTTCAGCCAACATTCTGAGACCCATTGTTAATCTATTATTATGACTATTCCAATATGTGGGTACCCTACACATTCTCCCGTATAACACTTCAGAAGGGATCATGCCTAGAGAGTCATGGTAACCATTGTTGTAGGGAAACTCCACCAGATGGAGGTATTCCTCCCATTTCTGGGGTTGCTTCATAACAAACATTCTTAACATATCCTCGAGAACCTTATTTACTCTTTAAGTCTAGCCATCCATCTGTGGGTGGTAAGCCGTAGTAAAATGAATTTGGGTACCCAATCAAGAGAAGTGGGTTTTCCAGAATGTGGAAGTGAATTTTACATCTCTGTGAGATATTACTACCCAGGTTATCCCATGCAACCAGAATATCTCTCTCATGAATATATCTACGATTTCCACCATCTTGTAGGTGGATTTCATGGGTATGAAATGAGTGTTTTTCCTCACCTTTTCCACTACTACCATGATGGATTCGTGTTGCTTCTTGGTACGAGGTAACGTTGTGATAAAGTCTAAGGTGATCGTCTCCCACTTCCACTCAGGAATGGGTAATGGTTGCAACAGATTGGCGGGATGCTGATGTCCTACCTTCACCAACTGGCATTCTAAACATTTGGATAGATAGTCAGTTTCATCCTTCCTTAAACCTGGCTAGAAATAATTCATTTTGATAGCAAAAATAATTTCTGGTATCTTGGGTGAGAGGCGTAAGGTTTCCTATGGAACTCATCCAATAATAATTGTTTAACAAAGTTCTGTTTAGGAACACATATTTTGTTTTTAAATGTTAACATTTTGTCAAGATTAATACCATATTTCAACTGTTCCCATTTCTCCTGAGCTTCTTAGGCTTGCTACCAAAGAAAGGCATATTCAGGGTCTTTGAGAGATGCTTCTCCAACGATGTCCGGTAGATTAGATCGTACTTGACTGTATTGCACTTCATAAATGGAATGTAATTTTTTGCTTAGAGCATCGGCTACTCAATTTTATTTCTCTTTAAGGTGCTTCATATGAAAGTCGAATTCACTCAAGAACGCAATCCACCTAGCCTGGCGAGTGTTCGAACTGGACTGGTTAAAGAAATTAGTAAGGCTACTATGATCAGTGAGTAGAAGGAATTTCTTTCGTAGGATGTAGTGTTGCCACATTTTGAGTGCATGCACTACTATTGTCAATTCGAGATCATAAAGCAGAATATTGATGTTCATATTCTTTTAGTTTGTGTGATTCATAGGCTATGACTTTCCCTTCCTGAGTTAGTACCCCGCCAACACCCTCATTGCTTGCATCTGTGCAGACCACAAAGGACTTTTCTGGTTCAAAACTCTATTAGCATTCTACTGTCCGTCAGAAGGCATACCCCGTTTTCTATAAAGAATTCATAGGAAAGGCTATTTTTCAAAAACCTTTAATGAATTGCCGGTAGTAGCCAGTTAGGCCTAAAAAGGATCTAGTGCTAGCAAAATTCTTTGGAGTGGTTCATTCCACAATAGTCTTGATCTTTTATGGATCCACCACTATTCCTTTAGCTGAAATCACATGACACAGGTACTTAATCTGATTTTTGAAAAGTCACACTTGCTATACTTACTGTATAGCTGGTTATCCCTCAAAGTTTGCAATACTATTTTCAAGTTCTTTTCATTCTCCTCCTAGTGTTTAGAATAAATCAATATATCATCAATGAAAATCAGCACAAATTTATCTAAATAGGGTCAAAAAATACCATGCATCAGACTCATAAAGGTAGTTGGAGCGTTAGTAAGGCCGTAACCAGTGCGAAATGTAGTTTTGGAAATGTCCTCTTCCTTTATCCTTATCTGGTGGTAGCCGGACCTCATGTCAATTTTTGAGAATACACTTGCTCCCTGTAGTTGGTAAAAAATATCGTCAATGCATGGTAAGGGATATTTATTTCAGTTTATTTAACTAATGATAATCAGTGCATAATCTCAAGGTTCCATCCTTATTTTGCACAAAAAGCGTAGGGGCTCTCCAAGGGGATTGTTAAGCCCCTATACTACTAGTGTAACCCCTTATTGTTATTAGTACAACCCCCTTATTATATTGTTGTACCCATGTAGTCCCCTTATTGTTATTATTGTGCCCCATAGAATCCCACTATTGTTATTATGGTGCCCTTACATTATTATTGTTATGTTGGCTCTGATTATATTATGACCCCTTAGAATCCTATATATAGAAAGGACGTCCTTTCATTTGCATCATCTAAGAATTTTTCATTTGTGTAATGTAAAGGACGTTGCCCTCTTGAAGAGGCTTATTTCTAAGGTGTTGAACTATCTTTTCTATTTTTTTGTGAGTTGGTTTCATAACATTTGGTATTAGAGCTTTGGATTCTAGGGTTTTGTTGCTCCAAATAGGTCATCGTGGAATTTTAGCTATATTTTTCTTTCTGCGACATTTCAGAAGCGAAAAAAAAAAAACCTCATTTGAGAGGAACTCATGCTAAACCTCAGGTTTAAATTTCAAAGCTTGTCCCACTACATTTTTCAATGATATTTCGCAAGCTCCAGAATTTCAACTAAAATAGGTCATCATGGAATTTTTGCTATAACTCTTTCACTAAAAAGTTTTAGAACCTAAAACCAAAACCCATTTGAGAAGAAATCAGTCTGAACCTCAGCTCCAAATTTTAGATCCTATCTCACTATATTTTCAGAGATATAGTGTGACAAATTTAGGGTTCTTAAAAACCCCCAAATTACATTCCAAATAGGTCACCTTAGGAAAATCATCATAACTATCCCTCTAAGCATCAGATTGAAATTTCGTCAGAAGTTACAGAAATTGGATGGATTGTATTTGCTTTTGTATATTTGTTAGATCGAAAGGTCAAAACAGTGACATGTGCCACTTCATACAATTTCACTCCTCTGAAAAGGTATATAATCAGGTCATCCTGGGAGATTGTGGATAAATATTTCTTGGAGAATCCAATTTTTATCAAACTGGTGGTATTGGATAGAGGACATAGAGGGCTACTTCAGATCATAATTTAAAAACTGGAAGAGCCAAAACTACAAATTTATAGTCATTTCCGGATCGAGCTCCTAAAATCGGGAAAAGGCGATATGAGGAAGTTTGATGGCAAGGATCTGGTAAATTGGATACGATAGATGGAGCAATATTTTGATATACATGAGGTGAAAATGTTAAAAAAGGTACATATTGAATCTTCATATTTAGAACCAAATCAATTTTTATGGTATAAAGGGCTTTGTTCTCGTAAACCACTTGGTACGTGGTTAATTTTCATAGACGAAATGATAGCACATTATGAGGATACAAAGAGAAAGACCTTCTTTATCTAATTGATAAATCTCAAACAAAAGTGTTCAATGGAAGATCACATTGAGGGCTTTCAAAAATTGAATATAAGAGTAAATGATATTCCAGAGAAGAAAAGGATTATTGTCTTCATAGGTACTTTAAAGGATAACATTCAACATGAGGTTTGTCTTTGGGAACTTGATAAATTGGAGAAGGCATTCAGGTCGGCAAGAAAAATTGAAAGCAAAATTATGGAAACAAGGAATCCCACCACTCATGACTAAAATTATGGAAGTGTTTCTTCTCCTAGCCTTCCACAACCTACAAGGTTTACACCACAACAATAGGAAGAAAAAAGAGAAAAGGGGCTTTGTTATAATTGTGATAGAAAATGCACTAAAGGTCATAAGTGTGCTGAGAAGAAATTAGTTTACATATAGTATGAAGAGGAGGAAGAAAAGGATCAAGAAACATCAAAATAAGAGGATATATGCTAAGACCTAACCCCAGATAAAGAAGAAATGAATCCGACCATATCTTGCAAAGAATTGGCAAGAATTACCACTCCTCAAAATCTCAAGATAGAAGGACATATCAAGAACAAAAAGGTTCAAGAAGTGAAAGATCACATCGAGAAAGAAGAAATGAATCCAACCATATCTTGTAATGCATTGGCCGAAGTTACCAATCCTCAAACTATTAATATAGAAGGACATATCAAGAAGAAAAATGTTCAAGAAGTGAATGATCACATCAAGCATCGAGAAATGCATCTGACCATATCTTGTAAAGCATTGGAACTAATTACCACTCCTCAAACTCTCAAGATAGAAGGACATATCAAGAATAAAAAGGTTCAAGAAGTGAAATATCACATCGAGCATCAACAACAAGTTCTCTAACTTTTAAAGATAATGCCACTTTGGTGCAAAATCGAATGAAACAACAGGCAGATCAACATCGCAGTGAAATTTTTTTGATGTAGGTGATTGGGTATTTTTATAGCTATATCTCAAGCAAGCTATTTATGAGAAGGAAATGTTGGCAAAACTACATGCACTTAAAAAATGGTGACCTTATCCAATGGGAATACACTTCAAGGTAAAAATGAATTGTGATAGTCTTAAATACTTTTTAAAATAAATATTATCTTTAGAAGAACAAAAAAAGTGGGTCACAAATATGTTGGGTTATGACTTTGACATCATCTATAGAAAAGGGAATAAATTTTTTATTGCAGTTGCACTCTCAAGAAAGGATGAGGATGTGAAAGCATTATTTTGTGCTATTTCTATTATCCAGCCAGATTGAATAAACAAAGCAAGGGATGAATGGAAGAAGGACAAAGAAGTGTGTCCACTCATTCAAAAGTTGCAGAATATCCCAATTCAAACAATATCGCCAGAACTTGAAGAAGAACGAAAAATCATATTGGAACCTGGAGCAGTCACAGAAACAAGAACCCGAAAGCTACAAAATCAGTAAATTTCAGAGTATCTCATCAAGTGAAAGAACTTACCAGCTGAAGATTCCACATGGGAGGACAAGAATCTTATACAGAAGCATCAAGAACTACTCAAGAGTTGAGGACAACACTTTTTGAAGGAGGGGGGCATGTTAGGCCCCTATACTACTAGTGTAACCCCTTATTGTTATTATTACAACCCCCTTATTATATTTTTGTACCTATGTAGTCCCCATATTGTTATTATTGTGCCCCATAGAAGCCCACTATTGTTATTATGGTGCCCTTACATTAGTATTGTTATGTCAGCTCTGATTATATTATGACCCCTTAGACTCCTATATATAGAAAGGCAGTATTGTCATTCGTATCATCGAAGAATTGTTCATTTGTGTAATGTAAAGGAGGTTTCCCCCTCGAAGAGGCTTATTTCTAAGGCGTTGATCTATCTTCTCTATCTTTATGTGAGTTGGTTCCATAACAGGGATATGTTGGGGCGTATGTACCCTTTATCCATGATCTCCTGAAGCTGCATTTTACGTTCAGTTAGTTTAGGAATACTCATACAGTAAGGAGCTCTTGAAATAGGTGCTACACTCGGTATCAATTCAATGGTGAAATTAGTGTCACGCTTGGGTGGTAAACCCAGAATGGATTAAGAAAATACATCCTTCAAGTCCTGTATTACAAGAATATCTTCTAAGGAGGTCATTTTACTTTTTGATTTATATATCCTATTTGAACGACATAAACCTGACAAACTTTCTTAATACATCTTCGCAATTGATTGGAAGAAATAGGACGTAACTTAATATTTTTCATGATCCCTTGTATTTTTCTTCTCTCTTATTATTCTATGAGATAACTAACAAATTTCTTTTTATGGTCGAATAGGGACCAATGACCTTCCAATAAATCCATCCCTATTAGTACATCATAGGAGCCTAATGGGAGCATATTGAGGTCCGCATGGATTCGCTGACCTAAAATTGTTATAGGCCTTTCCCTTTAATTGATAAATTGTCATCTAAGCTTTTAGTTTCCCGGTGTAGTCAGTAATCAGAAGTACTTGCTCTTGTTGATTAACTACGCTCTAGGTGCCTCCTCAAATTCTCCTTCAAAGAGTGACGGTTTTATATTTTTAAATTTGGCCGGTAATTCCATTTTTGGTTTGTTGGTTTTTCACTCATAAAAAACATTATCAGAACGTCCTTCTTCATCCTTTTTGTCTCCGTCAGCTGATTCTATGTTACCTTCAACATGGTGGACTATTGGAGTCCTTTCCCTATCCTCTGTGCTCGGATCTGGTCCTCGTTGATTTTGACAGTCAGATAAACTTTTGAGGGTTCATTCCCTTTCCTGCCTTATTCGTTCGTTATCCATCCTTAAACTGGTCATTTCTACTCGTAATTGTTGAATTGTTTCTAATAGAGAAACATTGGCTTGGAAAGACTCCTCTCCCAGTTGTATCCATACGTTTCAGTGAGTCCCCACATATGTGGCTTTTGGTTGGTTTAATGTGCGAGAACTCCTGTGCATTTTTGCTTTTAAAGGGTGGATTTTTTTCTTTGTGTGCACATCCACCATTAACCAGTCACTAGTTATAGATATATATATCAACACATTCTATACTTTTTATATATATCTGATATGTTCATATTGATCTGAGAAGTTTCAAAGTGCGAGCCTATCACTCTGATACCATTTGTAACAATATAACCATATAATATACACACAATAAATAAAAAAATCTTATTAATTATTCACATTAGGATGGTACATAGGGGGGATTAGCTGTTGGTGGATATTAAATAGAAGACAACATAAGAATTAACTTGATCTGGCTAGCATGCATCTGGAATCACCTCGCCATTAACGTGGAGGGAACCCAAGGTCTGTACACTGACTAGCAGCATTTAATTTATTACTGAAGAGACTGGATGGAGTAATCTCAACCTTGGCAGTTGGTGCCATCCTTAGCATTGGATCAGAGAGATCCACAGTCTCAGTGTCTCAGCAATTACCTGGCGAGTTAATGCACTTCGTGGTGAGGTGAGGATCATTTGAGTTCTGCGATGACATTTTTGTTTGTCTTTGCAACAGAGAGCGATCCGGATGGCTGTAAGGCACCACCTCCTAGCAGGACCATGTTTACAAGCTTTGCAGGTAAGGTGGAACAGAGCTAGACTCCTTAGTATCATTTACTAGTTTTCCTTTAAACCTCCTCCCTTGATACATAATTGGATTCGTCCTTCTCGCTCTAGGTAGCAGGTCAAATCACTAATGGTTGGAGTCTCTCCACCAGAGGGACTGTGCCATTTTAATGCATTAGGATATTTTAAAGTTTTTAACACCAACTAGAAAGCTATGGCTACACTTGTATTATTTCAGTTTTTGCGAGTAAATGAAGAACCCGTTAAGAAATATGATGATATCAACTTTGAACTATTGATAAGGGTTTTGTGGAGTTCTGTAGATACACAATTCTATTAAATTAATATCTGATATGTATTTAACTCGTGGTCATACCTTTCTCAACAGTTCACTATTTCATTCTTGTGAAGTTTTGTTGCAGCCAAGGTTTGAGTTCCAAGGTTGGGTTGGCCGCCTGAAATATTGTATTCATCTAGTGGATACTCATTGTTCGATTTTTATGTTAAGTTTTATATATTCCATTTTGATGTATAAATATCATTATCTATCTTCTTTACGCCACAATTATGGTGTAGCAATCCTTGTATATTTAATTGGTTATTTATTGTGTTAACAGATTTGCGGGGGATTCTCCCAGAATCCCAACCGAGAGCCATATAACCTTCACAATATTTATTTTTCCATTCTTCTTACTGTTGAATGAAATTTCAAAGTTTTTTCCATTTGTTTTATATTTTCCTAATACTACCAAAATAGATAAATACTTCAGAATTTCTAGGAATTGATATGATGTCTACTCTAATTTCGGTATTCGAGGAGCTCTTCAAAACAATTTATATTCAGAAAGTAAATAGGATCATTATTTATTTTATTGTAATTCATTCTTATACTATTACTTAAATAGTTGGTGCATTCTTTCTGGTACTCTGTGGTGATTACAGATTCCCTAATGTCTTTACTTCAGTCATGCATCAATGTCTGTGATAATTTGTACATGCTAGAAATATAGTAGAAAGCAGTATATAGTTATTAACTTTTAATGACAACCTTACAGTAATTGATTTGCATGCTACCTTTTAACTTCATTATACAAAAAAAATTAATATTTCTTACCAGAGAGTACTTATCTATTTTTCTTGCTGTAAATATAAACATGCAAAACAATTAATCTTTCTTACTAGAGAGTAGTTATTCATTTTTCCTACTGTAAATATAAACATACAATTACTTCCTCCATCTGGAAGGTCTCACCACCCAGCCATGGATAACATGCAATTATTTCCTTTGTGTGGAAGGTCTCACCACCCAACCATGGATTTGGCAATTACGTCTAGAATCCCCCTCCGAGCTCTTCCAACTCGTGTGAGTAGACGAGCCATGGCAATTATGTCCAGAATCCCCCTCCGACCTCTTCCAACTCGTGGGAGTGGATAAACCATGGAAATTTTGTCCAGAATCCCCCTCTGAGCTCTTCCAACTCGTGTGAGTGGAGGAGGACAGTTTCGTACATTGGGCATTAGGATTGTGTCAAGCCTCAAGTCTTATGTGAGTGGATGAGGACAGTGTGGTACCTTGGGCGTCAGGACTGTGTCTTGTACCCTTCGACTGTTATCTAGCTGAGCTCTTCCAACTCGTGCGAGTGCATGAGGACAGTCTCGTACCTAGGCATTAGGATTGTGTCAAGTCTCAAGTCTTGTGTGAGTGGATGAGGACAATGTGGTACCTTGGCATTAGGACTGTGTCTATCCTCAAGTCTTTTACCCTTTAACTGTTATCCACAACCTCTTCCAACTAGCTACTTTGTTGAGCTCAAAGAAGCTTTTCGAGTGTAAGCCCTTCTTCTATTTTCCAAAGGCCTTTGGGAATTTTCTTAAGACCACCTCACCCAAATAGAAAATATTCCAGCGAACTAAAGCTTGAACTGATAAAATTCCCATCACATCATAGCTATCTGGAAATGGTAAGGAAAGGCTAAAATCCAAGGTCGAAACTCAACAAAATCCATGCTAATGACAATGAAAGAACCAAATACCAACATGCACATACCATGCATGTCAAAACCAGCTAGGAAATCATACATGCAACTTGTTACCTGCAAGTATTCCTACTGAAGTTGCTTAATCCAACTTTTCCTTGCTTGAACCTTGATTTCCTTTGTTTTCCTTGTCCTTCCTTTGCTTGCTTGCTTTCCTTTTCCTCTTAGTTCTTTTCTCCTCTCTAACACTAATTCCAAAATTGAACTGACAAAAGGCTATGAACTGGTCCTCATAAGCCTTTTTATTAATGAGGCCTCTATTTTCTTCAATTTTCCCTTATTTTCCTTCATTTTCCTCCTCACATGCAACTTGTGACCCTTCACCTTCATTTTCTCTTAATTTCCTTTATGTTCATAAATAAAATGCCAAAAATACCTTTTTTCCTTTTCAAGGTCGTTTCCATTGCCTTTATCAATTTCCCCTTAGCCATTAACACGTCAAGTGATGCCCACTAACATATTTTTCCCAACATCCAGCTTGGAATAAGTATCCCCTGACTGTGGTCTTATTTTGCCTTTATTAACTTTTATTACATGAACTTTTAAACTGGGGTTGTTACAATTGTATATGTTTTTGTCCTTAGTAATACCCCACCTCTTGAAATGTTGTGCTCCCCTTCCCCTTTATCTAAATTCTCATACCTTATGATTTCCATGATGTTTATTAACCTGAATATGATTCACCCTCAATCCCATTTCTCAATATTATCATCTATTGTCATCTTCCGACTTGGATATGAGTGGGCATCATTTTTCATGCTTGCTTTAGTGGCCTCTCATAGGGCTTTCGTGGCAACTCCAGATCATTCACATCATGCATCAGATACAAATATTCACTCCCTCGCACGGAGCTAGGAAATCAGGCTTCAGGATTTAATGGAAAATTCAGAAGTTGGTTATGCAAGTGTGTTACAATTACTTATCCTACAACATATTAGACTCTCCACTCCGATGATCACCAAGGTAAACATCCACTCAAGAAGATGAAAGATGATTATATGCCCTTCGGATTCTGAATGCCATCATATGAAATTAATTTCACAGGTGTGGTGTAGTGTAAGCATGAAGATTAAATTTATGAAGGTATTTGCCGAGGAGCTCATTCCTGGTAAGTTGTGGGAATTACGGAGCCTTGTGTTCTGGTTCCACTATGGTGGGATTCTGAAAACTCTTTGTTGTCGTAGGTATTGTCTAACAGTCACACATATTCTCGGGCAGAGTTGTAGCTGGTTTGGGATTTTTGGTTCTGGAGCGTTGAATCCTGAAAGGTTTCTTTCAAATTTTATGGTCGATGTTTCCAATTTCCAAGAAACTCCTTTTCATATTGTTTTTCTGCATCTATATGGTTCTCTTAAGTGTATCAGAAACTTAGTAGACTTCCCTAAATTTGGCCTTTTGTGCATCGATAATTTGGTTGAATTCTTAAGAATTGGCTCACGACCCTCTGAAGTTGGCTTTGTAATTCCCCTTTGGTCTCATAATCTCTTTTGAACTTTGCCTTTAAGGGACTCTCCATCTTGCTACATAAAAGCATGTGAACGCTACTTTGCCTCACCTTCTGGGAAGGATTTATGTGTGGGAATTCTGAAGCTCCGCTCATTTTTTTTTCCTCTTTTAGTTTCAGGGGTTAATTTTGAATGCCCGCCACCTCTTGGAGTAATTTTAGCCTCTCTTTTGGTCTTCACAGGTTATATTCAGTCTCTTCTTGCCATGGGTCCCTTTAGTGGTTTTGTTCCCAGTGTGTCGTCAATATGGAAATTAGCTCGAAGGACTCTGATTCCTCAACCATTTTTTAACACTACATAGAAGCTCACGTAGTGATTTATGTAAAAATATATGATATGAAGGTCAAGATGCTATAAAAATGGTTTTATGATGGAAATCCGGGGGAATTCATCATGGCCATACAACAAAGAATTTCGCATCTTGAGGATGAAGTTGATTCCCTAAGGGGCATTCTCTCTGGTCTACAATTGAAAGGTTTCAACCAGTCAGTTTAGAAGTAGAAAAAATTAGGGACATTGATCTTAATCATCTAGCCTCACATTATGACTAATCATGTTTTTGAATGACATGCTACAAATGTTTTTGGTTTTTGTTTCAATTTTGTCAAATATACTCTATCTGACAACTAGTACTTTTGTTAGGTCATGGAATTTTTTACGTGTTATGGTTCTGGGCTTGTAGTGATAATTGGTCAATCTAGAAATTTTTGAGGAACATGCAATGTAATTCTCTTGGGTACTTTCTATGACTCGGTGCAGATTTAATAAAATAAGTACTCATTTTTGTGATTTTTTTATTGAAATGGTCGAATATAACTGGAGGAGCTTGTAATTAATTATTGGCGCCCAATTTGAAAACATGCCCTCTAATAATAATAATTTCTTCCTTTCACACTTCCCAAAAATATTTATAAAACTCATCTATTCAAGCAATCAAAATTATGCGATACACTATTATAAAAACAATTTTGTAGCAAACAAGTTGCGATAAATTTTCGTAGAAAACAAGCTACTACAGGTTTTTGTAGCAGATTTCTATAGATCTAAGTATTTTGAACATGAGAAACCTGCAACTATAGCAACAATCAAAATGACTTTAAATCCATGGCATGGGATGTGCAAGAACCATGATTGAATAATACATAGCATGTAAAACTTTAAAGAAGAACCTTGTAACAACTTGCCAACGTGTGATTCGATACTTCAAAATTAAATAAATAATATACTAAGTATTCCTAGTGTTAGTCATAATTCAATGGAATACTAAGGAATGCAAATGGAAGGCATCTTGAACATAAATCTCAGAGATAAGTATTAAAATGGCTAATATAAGGTCATAGGTGAATGAAGAGGGATTAAAGATACAGAAAAGTTGTTAAATGATAATAATTTTGTGGCTCATCACATCATCTGCCCCTCCCCTTCTAACTTATAATCTTGTAACATAGACCCTACTATCCCTAGCCCCTACTAAGGGTAGAAGGAGGCAATTACTCTGATGACCCGACTTCCTTGGTCCAATTATGGAAATGGGGTCTAAATTTTTCGACCTCTCACAACTTCTTCAAAACATATAATAGATAGTATCATTGTGTTCCTTTCATTGAGAAATTTTCAACAATATAAAATTTTCCCTGATTTGACTCTGAAATCAAACGATATGGTCATTCAAAGATTGGCCTATCAAATAGTGCCACCTCACTTTGACCTTCCACGTGGCATTTGTCCCATCCGAATGTCCCCTTGGACGAGCTCACCTCGGGACAAAAGTATCAACCATTCTACTATGTCCTCTACTTGAAATCTCTAGGGTTCGGGGTTCTAGGGTGACATCATCCTTTGTCACGCCCTCCATGTGGTCTAATCCCACATAGTTCTTTGAACCCATGTCATTCTTGACTTATATGTAATATGGAAATTAGGATTTCTACCTAGTTAATGTACCTGCCCAAATGGTGGACTACCATGCCACATCATCCCAGGGATTTGATCCCGGTTATTTCCCCTTTACTCCATTTGAAAAACCTAGGGAGGAACCTCTAGGGAAGAACCTTCGGGGTCATCCAATGGCCATGGATGCTTTCCCATCGATGACCCCTATCACCTCCCCTTTAGCACTCAGTCATAACACCTATTCATACGGGTGCATTAGGCTTAAGTTTAACACCATGGAACTTAAGGCCTCCAGCCTTCCCCGCGCCTTAATAAGTAATATAGAACTACCAAATTGACCTTTGCTCAAGACCCCTGGTGTAAACACATATTTATATATGTAAACTCCTCGAGCCCATTCTCATGTGCACTACTTGCACACAACCACAATCTCTCCTAAGCGTAGTAACAACTCGGCTCGGCATGTTGACATACAATTCTGTGTGTGTGTGTATAAATGAATGGTTGTCTCTCCTGAGCTTAGTTAAGCCTCATCCTAGTCTGATCTCACACACATATACACTATATATGAAAATAGGAGCACTATCCCTCCGTAACTTGTTTTATGAACCAAGCCCTAATGACCATTCTGATAATAGAACAATAGTTATTACAAGGATTCTTCTGCACCCTAACACTTGAGAAAATCAGACATTGCTCCAAACTCAAGCAATAACCAATTTGCATATTCAATTACACACATGATTCTTAACTAGAATTTATACTTAGACTAACAAAGGGAATTAACTCATTCCACAAGCATGCATGAATTTAGTAACTCTTTGTCATACATGAACTATACTTCCCAATATTATCAAGGCTACTGCTAACCAACATATGTAAAAAGTATTAAACACTCAATGGATTTAAATGAGTTCAGACTCATATTAATACAAACATCCACCTATCTATCCCATTCAAGGTTTCAAGCCAACATCTAGGCTATATAAGAAGACACCAAAGTCAATCCACTCTATATATGAATAAACATAAGTCTTTGAATCCATGTTGGTATAGGAAATCCCATTCTTGGCATTAAACCATGCCTTGAGATGTTAACTAAACTCATACATAGCATTCAATAACAATGGTAATACACAACAAGCATCCATTTGGAAATCTAGGTACACAAGGCATAAGATACACTCATAATATAATAACCTAAATCAAGAGTTTCATGTGCTTATAGGTTGTAAGAACACTAATCTGAAAATGAAGGAATCCAACAACTAATATTGGGACTCTAACTCTTCACCCAACCTTTAACACAATGCAACCAAGCCTTTCTTGCAATATTCACCCCGAGCTAGATTCCAGAGATTAAGGATGAGTGCTTAAGGGATTAAAGCAATTATTCCACCTAAAACAATGACTCTAGAGGATTATCCACCTCCACCGACAAACTACTTCAATAAGAAATTGTGACTCTACCATCATAGGCTAAAACAGGGAGTATAGAGGCTCACCTCCACCCAAAACTAAATGATTGCATTAATCTCTGTGTTCTAATAGCAGCAAAGAGCTATTTACTCTTTTCCTCCTGTGCTATGGCTTTCTCTCTATAGTGCAGTTAATTCTCCTCCTCGTCTTTTTGAGAGATTTCCTTTTGTTCTTGTCAGGCCAGGAAGTAACTCCTCCAAATCAATTCACATTTATTCCTTCAGGTTGGTCTTTATTATATACATGAGGAGAGACTGTTCACTTCATCTCCTGATGACTATTCATATTTCTTATTATTTATTTACATCAGTTACATTTATTCACCCAATCCTGATGATTAGGTGTCAACATTCCCCCCCTTAATCTAAAGGGATGTTGGTGAGTTCAAGCATCGTTCAAGCTTTTCTCTTCCAAGCGCTTTGGTGAAGATGTCTACAATTTTCTCATTAGTGGCCTCAACATGATGTCAAACCAGATGATATTTAGTATTGATGTGCTTCGTTTTATCATGGAACTTTGGGTTCTTGGCCAACTTTATTACCGAGGTATTGTCAATCATGAGTGGAGTCGATTGTTCTTGTTTTACCTACAAATCTTCAAGAATTTTTCTGAGCCACACAATTTCTTTTTTTGCCTTAGCTGCTGCCACATATTCTGCTTCTGTTGTGGAATCTGCTGGAACTAATTGTTTGTGTGATCTCCAGGAGATAGCTCCTGATCCAAGACTCATAGGATAACCTGAAGTAGATACCCCAGTTTCTTTTTCTCCATCGAAGTCTGAATCAGAGTATCCATTCAAGCTGAAGCCGTCCACCTGTGTATATTTGATTCCAAAGTCTTGAGTTCCCTTCAAGTACCGTAGAACTCTTTTTGCAGCCGACCAATGTCCCTCACAAGGCTTTTTCATAAACCTAGAGAGGATTCCAACAGCAAACAACATTTTTGGTCTGGTAGTAGTTAGGTAGTTGAGACTTCCTACAAGCTGTCTATACTTTGTTGCATCCTCAAATTCTTTTCCTTCAATGGATGTGAGCTTTAAGTTTTGTTCCATTGGAGTAGTAAGAGGATTGCATTATATCATGCCAAACCTGTTCAACAGATCTCCAATGTACTTCTTTTGAGAAAGAAATATGGACTTTGGATGTTGAGTTACTTCAATACCAAGATAGTAATGAACATAGCCCAAATCAGTCATTTTAAAACCTTTCCTCAATTCATTTTTTATGGATGCAATATAACTTTCATTATTCCCTATCATCAAAATATCATCTACATATACCACAAGATATACAACTGTTTTTCCATCTTTCTTGACAAATAAATTTGCATCATCAAGATCATAATGTTTGAAATTGAGTTTCAGGAGATGCTCAGTTAGTTTTTCATACCAAGCTCACGGTGCTTGTTTGAGGCCATAAAAGGATTTCACAAGTTTGCATACTTTATGTTCATGTCCTTTCACAGCAAATCCTTCAAGCTTGGACATAAAAACATTATCTTTTAGATCTCTATTCAAGAAAGCAGTTTTCACATCCATTTGATGGACTTTCCAACCGTTCTGAACTGCTAGGGAAAAGAGTGTCCGGATGGTAGCCCATTTTGCTGTGGGTGCAAAAGTATCCTCATAATCGACCCCTTCCTTTTGTGCAAAACCTTTTGCCACAAGCCTGGCTTTGTGCTTGTCAAGTGACCTATCAGCTTTATTCTTGTTCTTGTAGACCGACTTGCAGCCAATTGGTTTGGTTCCTAATGGAGGATCAATGAGCTTCCAAGTGCTATTCTTATGAGGGCATCATACTTCTTTTGCATCACTTCTTTCCATTCATCATGAGAAGCAGCTTCTTTGAAGGAAGTTGGTTCGAAATCTGTAGACAAATTCAATTCACAATCATAAGAAACATCCATATCAACAGGTGAATTAGAGTCATCTACATCACCTCCATTTTGCTAGTTTGAATTTCTAGTTCCTGTCTTTCCAACCTCATCAGGGTGAACACTTTCAAGTGTCTTTGTCAGCCACCTTGGAGGACCTTTCTCAGGTGGTCTAGGATATTCAGTTGATTGAGTTGGGATTGAATCAAGATTGAGTCTCCCAATTCTATCAATCACATCACTTAAAGCGTCATCCATTGTTTGAGATTCATGCGGGGGACAGAGTGCTTGAGAAAAATATTTCACAGGTTGATCTAGTATAGGAATCCCCCCTTCAAGATGTGGAATCTAATTATCAAATTCTTGAAATGATTTTGCATTTGCGAATCTATCCAAGTGATCAAGTTGTCGCTCAACAACATTGTCAGTTTTGGATGATTCAAGAAAGATTACATCTCTAGATACAACAGACTTTTTATTAACTTCATCATAGAGACGGTATGCTTTGGAGGTGTTTGAATACCCCAGGAAGATACACTTACGACTTCTTGCACCACGTTTTTTTCTATGTACCTTTGGTATCAAGGCATAACAAGTGGAACTAAAGACCCTGAGATGCTTTACCGAAGGAACATGCCCATACCACATTTCATATGGAGTCTTGTTTTAATAGCATTAGATGGACATCTATTCTTTATATACACAGCACATAGAGTTGCATCAGCCCAAAACATCAACTTTACATTTTTGAAAAACATCATAGAGTGCACCATATTTAAGATTCTCCTATTTATTCTTTCAGCTACACTGTTCTGTTGGGGATTATAAGGCACATTTATTTGATGTTCGATCCCATGTTGGCGAAGATAGTTTTCAAATTCATTTGAAGTGTATTCTTTTCCATTATCAGTACGAATAGATCCAATATGAGATTGTGCTCATTTTCAATCCATGTATGGAAGTTCTTGAATGTTTGAAAAGCATCAGATTTGTTCTTCAACACATTCTAGTGTAGTCATCAATAAATGTCATCATATATTTATTTCCATTTGCAGAAGGAACAAGCATTGGACCACATAAATCTAAATGAATGAGTTCAAGTTTTCTATGTGCTCTTGAATATGAATCATGAAAACACTGTTTGCTATGCTTTCCTAGAATGAAAGCATCACATTGCTTAAGTTTCCTAGGAATTGTAGGCAAACCAACAACACCATTTTTCTTCAACAAGCAGAGTTTGTCATAGTTCAAATGTCCAAGTCTAGCATGCCATAATAAACTTGATGGAAGTGTACCTTCTTCATAATGAGAATTGTATGAGAAATGTTGTGCACGAGCAGAGGTACCTTGTAGCTTGAGAAGCCTTTCTTCTTCTATTCCCCTCATGACAAGTGAGTGGTAAGATGCTTTTCTCACCTCAAGATTTCCATCAAACATATGAATGGAGTGACCATGCTGGTGGACGTGGACCAAGGACATCAAGTTTCTCTTCAGCTGTGGGAGATATAGAACATGATGCAGAAGAAAGTCAGGAAGACCAGGCAATTTGAGCCTGATTGTGCCAAGCCCTGATGGCTTGAGTTTTGATTGGTCTGCAAAGTATACTGCTCCATCAACATTGTCAGTAAATTCTTCAAAAAAATATTTTCTATGAGTCATGTGGCAAGTTTCTTCTGAATCAAGCAACCAATCATTTTTCCAAGAAGCAAGTGAAGCATAAAATAAGTCTTGATTTACTCCAATATTACAGTGTGCCACAACATAATGAGTGGATTTAGGTTCTTTACATTTGTCTATGTCATTAGTTTTACCTTTGGGTGGGTTTCTTTGCTGCTCAATTTTGTCCCAAGGTATTTTTCATGTAGAGGCATCATGTGATCCATTTCTTTTGCAGCGTATGCAGTGCAAATCTGACTTTTCTCCTTGAGAGTGTCTACCCCCCCTGCTTTTGAAATATCTTCCTCTTCCTCTTCGACCACCTCTTCCTCTGGAAGAATCTTGGGCAAGATTATTTTCTTTATGAGCAAGGCACACAGCCTCTTCAGAAGATTCAAGGGTTGTCTTCTTTCCAAAAGCTTTCTCTCTTTCAGCAATTTTTTTCACAAGAGAGTCAAAGGTAATATCTTTGAGATTTCCATTTGCTTGTAATGACTCAAGATAATTGGAGCAAGTAGGATAAAGTGCCTTGAGAAAAGCAATAAGAGCAATATCCAATTCAACCTTAGTTGCTTTGATATCATGCATCATAGATTTTACTTCGGATGCAAGAGCAAGAGGATCATTATTTTGTAATTCAAGAGTGAAGAGTTTAATCATGAGTTGAACAACTTCAAGTGCAGAATGTGAGTCATAGAGTTCTTTCAGCTTTTGTAAGGCTTCGAAAGTAGTTTAAAATGGAGAAATATGGCGACTCACCTCTTCACTTATAGATGCTGCAATTAATGCATATACTTTGCTATTCTTATTTTTCCAAATGGTTAACTCTTTGTCTGAGGTAGTCTGTTCTGGATCTTTGTCTCCGTCTCCAACACATATTCCTTTCCACAACTCATTGAAAATGAGGGTGTGTTGTATCTTCCGGGACCACTCAGGATAGTTCTCCTTTCCAGTGAGAACTACTTGTTTAGTCAATTTAGTGTTTCTAAATTGATGTCATTAATTTTCAACCCGGGGCTCGTAAGCTGATGAAGTGAAGGTGTACTATATGTACTTAAGCAACCCCTTAGATATTTTTGTCGTTTGGGGGTGTTGTTTGTGGTCAATTTACCTTCCTAAGATGGAATGGAGTTTTTATAAACAGATGAGTGAGTGTGTGTGTAAGGTGATTTCTAACTATCTTCTACATTTGCAAAGAAAAAGCTTGAAAGTAATAAATAACTTGAAATGAACTGAAAGCAAAGAACCACTTTCTAATGGCACTAGACACCATTCATGCTGCTGCAAATAAAAAGGTAAGAAAACCACTTTAAAAACCAATGATGATTTTTATCTCTTCCTAACTCTCTGCTTCCAACATATGGCACTATGTAAAACACGATTAGGAAGTAGCTAGAGATGAGTTTAAAAAGTGATCAAAAATGAGAAAAATCTACTTTAAAGACTAGTTATAATGTTCAGCTCTTCCTAACTCTCTGCTGCTGACATATGGTACTATGTAAAGCACGATTAGAAAGTAGTTAAAGATTAGTCTAAAAAGTACTCAAAGCCAGCTGTAATTTATTAGTATTCTGATCTCTAAAAGATGAACAATTTATGATAAAGAGACCATCAATATGTTAACATACAACTTTGAGAAGCTAAACTAGAAATCAGCTATGAAAATAAAGTAAAGGAAGCAACTTTGAATCTGTCAACTGAAAATACCATCAGATATAAAGCAAATACACAAAGACAAAACAATCCCGGGTTAAAAACCTGCAAAAACAATACTGATCAGTTTAAAATGAATGCTGGAAATAAAATGACATGAAATCAAACTATTATACATGATAAAAGAAATAAAGATTGCTGAAAGCATGAAAATGAAACCAAACACTATGTACACGGGCTGTCATAGATGGGGGCCCTCCATCCACGCAGCCAACTTAGAAGATCAGCTACGAAAAGGTGAACATAACAGTCTTCTTTTTATAAAAACAGCATGTCAAAAATACATTAGAAAGTGCTGTAGGAACAGCCTTTTAAAACAGAGTTTTTATACAAAATCAGCGCAGCAATTACAATAATCCAAAAGCTAATCTACAAGCGTTGGCACACGCTTATTTATAAGCATAGAGGCAACTACTCTCTGCGTGTATTAAGCAACTACAGCTTAACCTATTAACTACGCAGCAACACGCAGTCATAGCTAATTAACTTGTGCAGCAAACACGTAAGTAAATCCGTGCACTTTTAAGGGAAACGGTCATCATGGGAGACAAATCTATGCTTGGATCCTATCTTTAGCTGTCCTCGTGGCAAGGAGGAGGTGCCAGCTACAGTTCCGTGTCCCAACTACTCACGGCTCCCGTGCCACCGTTCAGACCTTGACCGTTTGACCGAGTGAATACCTGCGTTGACCAAGGGAATCCGTGACTGGTTTGGCTCAACCAATAGCATACAATCCATGTGTACATCCAACCCAACATGCCCATGTGGCTCGTTCCTTGAGAAGACACGTGGAGCATATCAAACAACAAAAAGGCTGTGGAATCTCTGAACAGCTATGGAATTGCTGAACAGCTGCGGAATCGCTGAACAGCTGCGGAAACTCAGTTTTTATGTCAAAAATCTAAACCAACAGTAAAACATAAGCAAAGTTAACTAATTATGCTTGAAGACATCAAATGTAATGATCTGGGTAAGTTTATGCGGAAAATAGAGCAAAAGAGAGGGATAAGTGAGGAAAAGCTGTAGGTAATGATGGATAATCAAGTGCAAGTTAGAGGCTCTACACTACTCCCACAATATATATGATTGAATGCATTGAAAAAATTTTCAATGATTGACAAAAATCGACAATACCGGAACAATTATAATTCCAAGATAGTGAGACAATGAAACAATGGCGTTATATATACTAGCATTTATGTATATGAAACACTGTGTTTTGGAGAAAACCTTTAAATATATATCAGCATTATATATATCAAAACAGTGGCTTTATATATACCAAAAAATGGCTTTATATATACCAAAAACACTGCGGCACCAGCATGTCAAAAATGGAGGAACGCTCACCGCACCAGAACGGGAGGGTCAATGGCGAATGGAGGAATGCTCACCGCACCAGAACAGGATGGCTTCCACCACGCTTCCGCTGCGCAAGACTGCGAGCACCTCCACCTTCCATTCCTGCGCTATTGACGAGGAGTCTTCAGAGACCTTGTGTGTTAGTGATGTACCTTTAGTCACAATGCCTCCCGCTCCAAGGCAGTAAGGTCTACGCAGTAACTCCTGGACTTCGGAATTAGAATCAAGTCAATAATAATGGGCCAACGTATGGCAGGTTAGGTGTATGAGAAAGAGCCTGGTTGAGTTGGTTGCCAAAGGTTGAAAGAAATTCAATAAAATGTGGAATCCCAGTGGGCATGCACAGAAACCCTGCTTGTAAAACTATTAAAGATGGGCAAGCATGTCAAATGTATGGTCGCGACAACGTGTGCATGGAGGGTCAATGGTGAATGGAACAGCAAGGTGGCTCTCCAGCTTCCCATTGATGAAGTCGAGTGAGAGGATGGCGGATGCGTTGTGGTTTGGAGCATATGACCAACATGGAGAGAGCAGCGATGTTGTACTTTGTTATACTATACAATGCCAACGGTGGTTCAGTCACATAGTCTACACAGTCTGACACACAAGTCGGATATTAAATCACCACTCAGTACAACGCAGCTAATACAATGCAGTTTCCCACCAAAACAGCGAAGACGACCCTAGAAAAAAATCCAACAATAAATTTTCAAATTGCAAGAGATTATGCATGGCAGGACAGATTCCTGTCAAAGGACAGACTGCAAAGAAAATAGCAGAAGGGAGTTACAAGGGCATACTAGAATGCCAAAAATGGAGTTGGCTCTGATACCATGTCAGGCCAGGTAGTAACTCCTCCAAGTCAATTCACATTTATTCCTTCAGGTTGGTCTTTATTATATACATGAGGGAGAGATTGTTCACTTCATCTCCCGATGACTATTCATATTTCTTATTATTTATTTACATCAGTTACATTTATTCACCCAATCCTGATGATTAGGTGTCAATAGTTCTCCTCTAGTAAAACTCTCTTGTATTCTTTGTTTTTCTCTCTATCTGAATAGTCTATCCTCAGTTCTTGAAGTGCGTTGGATGAGAATTCCCTCCCCCTATAAATATTGAATGATCATTACTTCTTCTCCCTCGCTAAATCCTCTCTCCCTCCACCACCTTCCTGTTGTAACTGACCAATCGCCCTTGTCTTTTTGTGGATCTTGTCCATTACTATGCTGCAACCATTTCGATTGCATAGGTAGAAAATCTTGTCACCTGTGCTTGACTCATCCATGACAGTTCTATATTTTCTGAGTGGTGGTGGAGATGATATTATGCCAACACTATGCATCCCTCTCCTATTGGTTAACTTTAGGCTTCCAATCCTACCTGCGCATCCCATGTTGCTTCTTAATCTTTTTGTCCTTTCTACCTTGTGAATTTATACAAGGAATGTAGGGTTCCTTTATCCTTTTTTCTAGTGCAATTAATAATTTAATCAACCCAATTTAAAATATACCTACCATCTATTCATGGCTATAAAACAAGTCAAGCTTCCTTCAAATCCCATGCAACCTCCTTCCTCAAACTATGGAATTTGTGTCCCAATTCTCAAGCATTTTTAATTATAATCAAAATATATTAAATATCTACAATGAATGGGAATTAGCCTAGGGTTGTCACAAATCTCCTCTCCCTCTCCCTCCCCTCGATGGGGCCTACCATTGACTCTTTAAATTAATTCATCCTAGAGCTAGGTGGGAGTTTGAGTGCATATGAGGGTTTGGGGCCCATCGGTGTGGGAAAAGGAAGAAAATATTATATTTCTATAGCCATGAAGCAAGCTTCATTTGAAATCTGTGAAGGGAAGCATAAATCAATAATTGGGGCCCTTAGAGAAAATTCCCCTTCAAAGTGTGTTGAATGAGACTCCTCTGTTACAACATTTGCAAACCTTGCAAAAAAAATGGCTCTAAGGCATGCCATCTACTTACATTCCCCACAATATCATTTTTATTGAGGAAACTATGATCGACGAGTCCATGGAAGCATATATTTTATCTACTCTTCTTCCCGCTTGGTCTTTCCACTTCATGAATGTTATAGGATGCTTAGGATGCCTAATTACAAGATGGAAAGAAATTTTTTTATTTACACGTTGGTCTAGTCCTCATGGTCTTGCCTAGCCACTTCCTTCTTATCCAAGGACGATGTTATATATTTCACAGGCCTAAATATTTATGGTCCCTACTCTGATAGGAAGTTGTTTTGGTATAAAACATTTAATCTCCGATGTTTCTCATTTTATAAGCTCATTGAGGGATCTGGGGCCCTTTAGCACATTTCGACCCTTTGGCATATTAATTTGTGGAAAATATTGACTCGATAAGTCTAGTGGATATCCTTCCTCTAGATATCTTATTCACAAGGACAAACAACATAATTGGGGAAGCATATATTTCAAAAAGTTTGGACCGATTCCTTATCTCAGAAGATTTTTTGGGCATGAATCTATAAATCCTTTAATGGGCCTCCACTGGAGGAGAATCTAATCACCAACCTATTTTCTTGGATATACACACTGCAACTCAAAATCTAATGGGGTCATTCAAAATAAATCCACAATGGCTTGAGTATCCTTCTCTCCTAGAAAAGATCAAGGAATTTTGGAGTCCTTATAACCCGTGACATGAGACTCTTCGCCAAAAGGTTTTGATAAAAATCTAAGAAGAGATAAGGAAATTATCGTCCTTTAGGTCTGTGAAAAGAAGCTCTAGGATGAAAAGCTCATTAATGAAACTGAATCAAAGCTCCAAGAGTTCATGGACTCTTTTTATCACTCTTTTTTCTTAAAGGAACAAAAGTTGGCACTCAAAACAATAGAGGGAAAAAATTCTCCTTGCTTCTCGAAAAGGAAATGGAATGGCATCTAAAAATCAAGGCATTATGGTTATAAGATGGGGATGGAAATTCGAAATATTTCCATAGAATTTCCATCCATAGGATAACCATCAATACTATTGGGAAATCTCCAAATTCAATGGGTCCAGTGCAACTACCTTCAAAGACATTGCTGAGGAAGGCTTTAATTATTCCAAATCCATCTTCAAAAAGGTTTCCAGGGAAAACATTGACAAAATTATTTAGATTGAAAATATTTTTTTGAGATTCATTGATGAGGAAGGGAATGAGGGATTGATGGCACACGTATCTAAGGCAAAACTTGAATCAATTTTACACAGCTTTCAAAAAGATAAAAGTCTTGGTCTTGATGGATTACCTATAGAGATATATCCACAGGGACTTCACTCAATGAGCCTCTGACATATCACGTGCGTTCATGGAATATTAAACAATACCCTTAATTTGACTACATATTGGAAAATACCTCTAAAAAATCACATTATTTAACCCCTTACCAATACAAACCCAATACACCTTCCCAATTTAAAAAACCCTACTTTCACTAGATATTGTGGGTATCCATTTTTTATAACATTTTGTATACCCCTTTATATTTTTTCATTAAATTTGTATTCCATTTTTTATACCTACTAATATAAAACCCTCTCCCCCCATATATGCCCCAATATATTATGCCATTTTTTCCTTAATAAATACCCCCCAATATGAACCCACGTGGTATGGTATTTCTCCCCAATTGAAGCCCCTGTGGATATATCTTGAATGCTATGATTTCATAGGAGTGGATTTGCTAAGAGTGGTCAAATATTCTAGGATAAATGGTTGGGACTTGGCCCCTTTTAACTCAACCTTCACTACACTCATTTCGAAATTGAACAAGCACACTATATTTAATCAATTCAGGCCTATCTCTCTATGTAATACTATATATAAAACAATATCAAAAATCATTTCCCTCCACCTAAATCCGCTTCTCTCATATTACATATCTTTTGAACAATTTGGTTTCCTGGAAGATCATCAAATTCATGAAGCCATAGAGCTGGCACAAGAAGGATCTCACTCTATTCACATTCAAAAGCAAAAATCCATTATCTATAAGGTGGACCTCTCAAAGGTTTTTGACAAGGTTGATTGGCTCTATCTTAGCCTTCCTCCTACACTTGGGTTTTTGTCCAATGTTTATGGATTAGATCTACAACTAAATTAATACCTCTTCTATGCTCTTCTGATAAATGGTTTAGCCTCCCCTTTCTTCAATCCACAGAGAGGACTTAGAAAAGGTTGTATCCTTTCCCCACTTATTTTCTTTGATCGTTTAAGGCCTCAATAGAGCCATCCGTGATGAAAAAAGAAGGAAAAAAATATTGGGAATAAATATCACCCAAGATTGCTCACTCATGCATCTACTTTTTTTAATGATATCATCATTTTCCTTAGCACTGGCTTGGTGGGTGTTTAGAGCATAAATGCCATCCCAGATATTTTCTCCATGGCTACAAGTATGCAAATAAATGAGGAGAATTCATCCATTTATGGGAATGCCTTAGAAGAGGTATATTTCAGGAATATAACTAGAATCCTCTCAAAATATCCCTTGCCCCTAGGAAACTCACTGAAATATCTAGGTTTCATTCTAAAACCAAATAACTATAGAAAAAAGGTTTGGACATGGCTACTCACAAAAAATTAACTCAGAATTAGAGCTTGGTGTAACATGTGGACTTTCGGGGCTGGAATACTGGTTTTATGTAAGGTAGTTATTGAGGCCATTCATGTTTATTGGGCCTTCTTATCGTGTCAGTTCCTCTAGACATACTTCATAAGATAAATAAACTTTCATTGCATTTTCTTTGGGTAGAGAAATAAGAGAAAAGGCCTTTTTCTTTGACTGTTTGGTCCACTATTTCTATTCTAAAAGCCCTATGGGGATGGGGGCTAAAAATCCTTCTATGTTTTTCCAAAGCCTTAGCTACAACAGGTATCTATAAATTGATAAAATGATCAGATCTTTGGTCACATGTTATGGTGCAAAAATATGTATCTCCTTCCACTAGTCTTGATTGGATCTAATCCCCAAGGAAATATGCACACAATGGAGACATCATTTTGAAAGCTATAATCAACTCTTTGAACATTTTTGGGAATGGCCTCAGATGGAAAATTGGGAATGGTTTTAGGCTCCTCATTGGAAAGGATCCCTGGAGTGGTAGCCAAAATTCACATCCTTGGTTGCATTGATTCAGAAACTAAATGAATAAGGTGTTTTTTTTTTATCTCCATCAAGTCTCCAACAAATTTGGGCTTGTCGACCCACAAACTTGGATCTTCCTAAAAGTTCTAAATTTGGAAGGAGACATGGTTACATAATGGTTGTCGTACACTAGCTCTCTACAACAATCCCTTTTCACACTATCTACCTCTGAAGAGTTGATCATTTGGTCAATGATCCCCTCTGGAGAATACACTCCAAAATTTGGTTAAATCTCTTTGTCACTTTCCACAGATGATCAACATCCTCCATGGTGGGATAAAGGCTTTGGAAATTACATTTCACCCTTAAGAAAAAACTTTTAATGTGGTTACTTTTAAAGAAAAAAGCCCCCACTTGGGACATTCTCCCAAAAATATATTTATGTGGCTCAAATGGATGTCTGCATTACCTTGAGGAATCTGAAATGACACCACATCTTTTCATTCATTGTCTCTTCACTAAAGTTATTTGGAAAGAAAGTAAAGGAAAGAGGTGAATGAACACATCTGGCAAGGGGAATCTATTGAATACTTCCTCAAATCATGGCTTGCAACAAGACCAAAAGAACCCCTAAAGGTGTTTCCTTTGATAGTAAATTAGGGAATATGGCCGGAAATAAATAATGTTATTTTTTACAATGAAGGAAATCATACATCCAAGTAACCATCCACAATCTTTCTCTTCATAAATCTATCCCACTTCACACAAAACCTCAACATACACATAACACATCCAAGGTGGTCATTCAAAAGGGTCTCCCCTAGGCATTTTTTGACAGAGTGACCCAACATAATCCAAATATTGGGGATATTCTCTTTCTATAATATGTGCACAAATTTTCATTTACATGCAATATCGGTTGTAGTACAAATAATTATGTTAAGTTATTCGCTTGAATACTCATCCTAAAACTTGTTGAAATTTTACACATCCTCTCTCTGCATATTTATGGTGACTCCAAGCTAGTGATTGATTGGATGAATGGCTCTGCTAGAATGAGAAATCACACTCTTCTCCGTCTTTATCATAATTTTAATGAAAGAATGGAAAGGCTCACTCTTGTTACTTTGACCCAAATTTACAAATCAAGAAACAAAGAAGTGGACATTCTCTCAAAAACGTGATTGGAAATGGACAAAAGAGTGTGGAAATTCACAGAAGACCAAGAAGGCCACATCATCGAACATCTTCACAACCCATGGGAATGATTGACATCTATGCTCTACTTATATGTATGTTATATTGTCTACATGTAATTACAACTATGTTATCAATGATGACTAGCACTTCTTTGATTCACACAAATTTGGGGTAGAAATGATGGTCAAAGAAGTTCTTTTTTTAGTTATTTATTTCTTCTCACATGTCTATAATGATATGTTTATTTTTTAGTTGTTTATTTAAAAAATATGTAATGATACAAAACAAGCAACATGGAATTCTAGGCATAAGGCTATTTGATTCCCTCAAAATATACACACAATGTATTTTTATTTTGACTATAAATAAAAAAACGCGTTGTTTTTCCTTAGAAAAAAATATAACATAATAAAATATACCAAATCATAATCATTAATTAAAACAAAATCAAATATAACAAGTTTAAATGTATACAAATGCCATTAAAGTATGATGGATATTGTTTAATTTTTATTAAGGGAAGCCACAATAATATTGATCCTTATCCTTGAATGATATGCTTATATCCTAGGGTATTAAAAGATGTAGTCTTTCTAATTACAAGAATAATTTATGTAGGAAATAGATGATAAATTCATCAAAAGGGTTTTTTTAACACCACTTATGTTATTTTATTTAGATTGGACAAGCCATAAATCATGAAGGGTTAGGGTTTTTTTAGCAACACTTACGTCATACAAATGATATATCATGAAAGGTTATGGTTTTTCTAGCACCACTTATGTCATCTTATTTAGATTCGATAAGCGATAAATCACAAAGGGTTACCCTATGTAAAATGGCTTTGTTGTAAGGTTAAAACAATATATCGTTTAATGTGTTACTTCATTAAAAAAAAAAAACCACACAAATCTTCCACAAGGTACCACCAAGGTACTCATGTTATTAGTTTTTTAAACATTTAATTCACAAGTACCTTCAACCTTGTATTAACACAATATAATTATCCATTTTAAGATGGGGGAAGAGAAATTTGAATTTTTCATCTCTCTTATTCAAGGACATGAGAGTAGGTTTTAAGAAGTATATAAGTATGGGATTTAATCCACATATGTGGATGATGATAATGCTACATATGACTCACACATTTAACCATTACATTTAGTTCCCTATGGAAATCTTAGGATACCATAGGAAAATATCAATTCATAGTCCTTGAGGTGATTATGGGGTGGGATTTGATCTACTTAAATGTGTGAGTGGTAGTTTTATCCACGCCTCACTTGCTTGACCCCAACCATAAGATGTTCCATGTATAATATAAGTGTTGAGATTGCAACAAGATGATGGAGCTTAGTGAAAAGAGTCGCCTTCACTAAGTGGGCCCGCAGGCTATTTTTGGCGCAAGTCTATTTTTAGACTATGTCTATTTTTAGACATATGGATCATGTCTATGTTTATGGATGATTGATCAAGTTGGGAAAAATAGATGGACTTCTATTTTTGATGAAAGTGTGAGTGATCACAGTGTGAGTTATCAAGTCTATTTTTAGACTGGCTGTCAAAAATAGAAAAGTCAAATATTATTATCTCACAATAATATTTGGAATATAAACTTAATCTTATTCTCTTGGAGCACTTCAGTTTGAGCTACGGAAGTGGCACATACAGCTGTCAGAAGGAAATTCGTTTTTCTTATGAGTCAGTTGAGTTGTTGCATGCATGACTTCAGTTAGAACTCAAGTGAGTTGAGTTTAGTGGACTGGAGGTATAGTTGATGGAGTTGTGTTCAGTTTAACTTAGTTAAACTGGTTGTAGTTAGTCTAACTGCAGATAGACTAATGATGAGTTGTTAAACTAATTATTAACTCATAATACAACTAAAGAATACATCAGTTAACTGAGTTGCATGTCAGTGCATGTTCAGTTCAACAGGGACAGGTGGTAGAGAATCAGATTGCTATCAGTTGTGACTATAGTTGTGCACCAGATCTTGCACAATCAAAGGATTGAGTATGCCAATGAGTTTGCTCACGTATTTGGCCCACATTTTAGCCTTTGCTCACGTCCACAAAGAGTGAGTGACTATTTTGCAGGTGAAAATCGAGTTTGGGAAGCCAATTCTCATCAGTTCTTGAGCAGGTATTGAGCAGTGGAGGCAGGCAAGCAGTGGAAGAGATTTGGAGATCAGATCTGAGCTGTATTGTGTGTAACAGAGGTGGAGATACTTGTGAGAAGTATTATGCTGTGTAATGTTACATGACTCAATCATTAATATACAGATAGTGTGGGGTTTTTAGCGAGATGCTTTCCCCGTGATACATACTGTGTTAATGTGTGAATGCTCTTGATGTTTTATTGTTATTGATGCTGCTATATTCTTGATCAACGTAGAGGAGCTTATGTATTGTGTATTTTTTCTGCATTAGTACATGATCAGGATAATCTCCATTGAATATGTGTTAAATTATTCAAAATTTCTACATGGTATCAGAGCTAGATAATTGTAGAAAAAGTTTCTACATGGTATCGGAGCAGCTTGATTTGTAGAAGAGATTTTTACAGGATATCAAGCGAGGGTTGATCGAAAGCAGTTGAGTTGGTTGCTGGTGGAATTCGAATTTGCAGCAGTGTTGTTGAAAATGTCTTTCAACGGATTGCAAGTGTTATTCCAAAGCAAGAGCGACTTGGCGCTCAAGGATAAACTCAGTAACAATAAAGGTGAGAATGGATCTTCATCAAAGGTATCTGATGAAGAGAATTGTGCTTTGGCTACCAAAGCAAAGAAAGGGAAGAGCAAGAAAGCTTCTCAGTCTGGTGTGAAAGGCAAGAAGCAGGATATGTCCAAAGTGAAGTGTTTTCACTGTCACCAGCATGGACACTATGCCACAAATTGTCCGCAGAAGAAGAAGAACAAGCAAGCTGCTGGATCTACAGGGGGAGGGGCTTTAGCTTCTCAGTTTGAGCTTTATTTTTCATTGATCGCATGCTTGGTTTCAAGTGTGATGGGATCAGTATGGTTCCTGGACAGTGGTGTGTCTTTTCACATGACGGGAGATAGAGATTTGTTCTCTGATCTGGAGGACAAAGATCTTGGAGTGCACATCGAGATGGGCGATGATGGTAGATACAGTGCGACCGGTATCGGTACCATTTCCTTTGAGAGGGAGTCTGGTAAACCCTTTGTATTGAAGGAAGTCATGCATGTTCCAGGATTGAAGAAGAATCTCATCTCAGTGGCGATGTTAGAAGACAAGGGGTATGATGTTGTTTTCAGTGAGGGAAAGGCCTTCCTGCGCAGCAAGACAACTGGTGAGACCCGGAAGATAGGGGTTCGAGTGAGGAACCTTTATCAGTTGCATGTAGATGGATGCGCAGCAATGGCAGGCAAGGCAGAAGGATTGGTGAGCCGGGATGATGGCGAGTTGTGGCACAGGAGATTCGGTCACCTTCACCATGGAGCCTTGAAGATACTGCAGCAGATCACTACAGGGCTTCCTAAAGGCACACTTGCGCAGTCAGATCAGTGCAAGGGGTGTACTTTGGGGAAGTTTGTGAAAGCCACCTTTCACGAGAAGGATAGTCGCGCCACGACGATCCTTGAGAGAATTCACACAGACGTGTGTGGACCTTTCTCAGTTGCTTCGACAACAAAACACAGGTATTATGTGATTTTTGTTGATGATTTCTCTCGTAAGTGCTAGATCTTCTTCATGCAGAAGAAGAGCGAGACATATTCAAAGTTCTGTGAATTCAAAGCACTAGTCGAGAAGGAGTCGGGGAAGAAGGTGAAGGCTCTTAGGAGCGATAATGGTGGTGAATACATCTCGGACGAGTTCAAGGATTTCTGCAAGGCAGAAGGGATTCGTAGAGAGCTCATAGCTCCCCATAACCCACAGCAGAACGGGGTAGCTGAGCGGAAGAACAGAACGATTGTGGGTGCTGCACGGGCAATGTTGCATGATCAGGGCCTACCCCTTCACTTGTGGGCGGAAGCATGCAATACAGCAGTTTATGTGCAAAACCGTTGTCCTCATAGGATACTTGGCATGAGTACACCCGAGGAGGCTTATTCTGGTAAGAAGCCTGATCTTTCTCATTTGAGGATTTTTGGTGCTAACGTTTACATGCATGTGACGAAGGATGCCAGAAAGAAGTTGGAGCCGACTGCAGAGGTTGGGATATTTTTGGGGTACACTGATACGCCCCACAACTATCGTGTGTATTTGCCAGACAGTGGTAAAACTGTTGTGCGACGGGATATAAAATTTCAGGAGGAGAAAGCCATGAAGTGTTCGCTTGAGAGGGAGCTACACTTGCATGCAGATGAGGAGCTATTAGTTCCTAAGGATGAGCTTCAGGACGTGGATCAGCCACAGGACGAGGTTCATGGAGTGGAAGAGACCACTCATGCAACGCCAACGATCAGAGGGCGAAAGCGCTTGACAGAAGCTGAGCGACTGGCTCAAGATGCAGAGAAAGTTGTAGGACCACCTACAGCCCAACGCAGGCAGAGACAGTCACCTGATCGGTACACTGGATACATGGCTCTTATGAGCAAGTGTGTTGTGACTGAGCCATCCTCTTTCGAGGAAGCTGTGGAGGATCCCACATGGGTAGATGCCATGGTGGAAGAGTATGATTCTATTGTCAGAAACAGTGCATGGGAGATTGTTCCTAGACCGGAAGGGAAATCAGTGGTGGGTTCGAGATGGATCTACAAAGTTAAGCAGGCAGCTGACGGGAGTGTGGAGAAGTACAAGGCAAGATTTGTTGCCCGAGGCTTTTCACAGATTGAGGGGATCGATTATGAGGAGACCTTTGCACCTGTCACAAGGTATTCTTCCATACGGACGATTCTTGCTCTCTCAGCGCAGATGGGATGGCACATTCATCAGATGGATGTGAAGACTGCGTTCCTCAACGGAGTCATTGAGGAGGAGGTGTACATTGAGCAACCCGAAGGCTTTGAAGTCTTCAGCAGCGAGTCGCATGTGTGCAGGCTCAAGAGAGCGCTATATGGGTTGAAGCAAGCACCACGTGCTTGGTACACACGGATAGACAGCTATTTCACAGGACTTGGATTCTCCAAGAGCGAGGCGGATCCGAACCTATACCAGATTGTGGTGGAGGGTAAGTTGCTTATCATTGTACTGTATGTTGATGATTTGATTCTAACGGGTGATGAGCTGTTGATACTGTCATGCAAGAAGGATCTTGCTACAGAGTTTGAGATGAAGGATTTGGGCCTCCTTCACTATTTCCTAGGATTGGAAATATGGCAGCGCAGTGGTGGACTATTTGTTTCTCAGGGCAAGTATGCTCGGGAGATACTGGAGAAGTTCAACATGCATGGCTGCAAGCCTGTTGATACTCCTCTTCCTGGAGGTTGGAGGAAGGAGGATGCCACTTCGGGAGAAGAAGTGGATGCCACTGTTTATCGACAGTTGGTGGGGTCGCTGATGTATTTGGTCAATACACGACCTGATATATGCTATGCAGTTAACCAGCTTTCACAAGCTATGGTTAAGCCTACCAAGCTCTTCTGGAAGGCGGGCAAGCATGTATTGAGCCACTTGAGAGGCACATCGGGATATGGATCTTGGTACAGACAGGAGGATGAGGTGAAGCTATGTGGCTTCACGGATGCAGATTGGGCAGGGAGCCCAACGGACAGAAAGAGCACATCAGGAGGGGTCTTCAGTATCGGATCGACAGTAGTTTCTTGGTACAGCAGGAAGCAGAGATCTGTGTGGATGAGGATGATTCTGGTCGGGTTTTTCAGGTCCAAGCACATCAGGTACCATCATATCAGAGATTGTGTGCAGCGGAGGATCATGTTACTTTCGTACATTCCAACGGAGGATCAGGATGCTGATATTCTGACGAAGGCTCTCACCAGGAGAAAATTCGAGTACCACCGAGGCAGGATAGGGGTTGCTGATAATCCATATCTTGTCGAGAGGGAGTGTTGAGATTGCAACAAGATGATGGAGCTTAGTCAAAAGAGTCGCCTTCACTAAGTGGGCCCGCAGGCTATTTTTGGCGCAAGTCTATTTTTAGACTATGTCTATTTTTAGACATATGGATCATGTCTATGTTTATGGATGATTGATCAAGTTGGGAAAAATATATGGACTTCTATTTTTGATGAAAGTGTGAGTGATCACAGTGTGAGTGATCAAGTCTATTTTTAGACTGGCTGTCAAAAATAGAAAAGTCAAATATTATTATCTCACAATAATATTTGGACTATAAACTTAATCTTATTCTCTTGGAGCACTTCAGTTTGAGCTACGGAAGTGGCACATGCAGCTGTCAGAAGGAAATTCGTTTTTCTTATGAGTCAGTTGAGTTGTTGCATGCATGACTTCAGTTAGAACTCAAGTGAGTTGAGTTTAGTGGACTGGAGGTACAGTTGATGGAGTTGTGTTCAGTTTAACTTAGTTAAACTGGTTGTAGTTAGTCTAACTGCAGATAGACTAATGATGAGTTGTTAAACTAATTATTAACTCATAATACAACTAAAGAATACATCAGTTAACTGAGTTGCATGTCAGTGCATGTTCAGTTCAACAGGGACAGGTGGTAGAGAATCAGATTGCTATCAGTTGTGACTATAGTTGTGCACCAGATCTTGCACAATCAAAGGATTGAGTATGACAATGAGTTTGCTCACGTATTTGGCCCGCATTTTAGCCTTTTCTCACGTCCACAAAGAGTGAGTGACTATTTTGCAGGTGAAAATCGAGTTTGGGAAGCCAATTCTCATCAGTTCTTGAGCAGGTATTGAGCAGTGGAGGCAGGCAAGCAGTGGAAGAGATTTGGAGATCAGATCTGAGTTGTATTGTGTGTAACAGAGGTGGAGATACTTGTGAGAAGTATTATGCTGTGTAATGTTACATGACTCAATCATTAATATACAGATAGTGTGGGGTTTTTAGCGAGATGCTTTCCCCGTGATACATACTGTGTTAATGTGTGAATGCTCTTGATGTTTTATTGTTATTGATGCTGCTATATTCTTGATCAACGTAGAGGAGCTTATGTATTGTGTATGTTTTCTGCATTAGTACATGATCAGGATAATCTCCATTGAATATGTGTTAAATTATTCAAAATTTCTACAATAAGGTGTGAAATAAAATCCTCATGAGAATTGATCTTGTGTTTGATGAGCCCCCAAATTGGGTAACCTATTGGGTTCATTTTTCCTAACTATCCTTGTTCAGTTCTTGTTCAATCCTCCATTTTTCATAGCTTATGCATTATTTTTTAGTATGTTTATGTCATTTGTACGAATAAGGGTGGTCACTCTTCCTAGGTGGCTAACACATGCTTATTTCGGGTTTTTTGACACATGTTGGAGCAAAACCGAGCAATCATGGGCTAGAACACAGCCAAGCTTAAGGTGAGGATTCGTAGGGGGGTTGTCTATGACATTAAATAGCCCTTCCTCGGGATCTTCACCCCCAAACTCCAAGCTCACAGGCCACCAAAACTGGATCTTGAAGGCAGCCAAGCAGATTTTGGAAAAGGGACTGTCTACTAACAGTTGGACAGCTAAGTCCCCCAGATTTATGAGGCCTACTAGGGCCCTCGTGGTGTATAAATGATAAGGCCTCAGCCTTCGTAAGGGACTTTTTGAAACCATTGCATATTTTTGCACTACAGTGCTGTCAGCTTTAGCTCGTTTTCTTGTAGCCATTTTGGCATAACTCTTGACTGATGACTATTTTTTGATAATGATAAGCAGTCCTATTTCATATCAACTCTGAGTTTTCTATAGGAGCCATAGCTCTCAGGGTTGGGCCCAACCTGAGAGCCTAGGGCCTCCTTTACGTACTGTTATCTTTCCTTTAAGCATCGTTGTTTTCCTTTTGTGCATTTGCAAACGTATTTTTGTTAGGCAGATTAAGTTGTGTGGATTAACTAGGTCACTGTTTATGAATAGAATGCTTCAGATTTTTAGAATAGATTGGTAGGATAATAACAGGAAAAAGGCTCCAAAAAAGGGTCAACAAACACTTTTGGTTTCACCTCTTCCTTATTGGATCAGGGGCTGGAATTGAAGTAACCGTGTTGTCCCAAACAAAAACACTAGTTTGCTTTACCATGCAATCCTTAGTGTACTGTTTTCATTTGCAGAAGTTGGTTATGTGTTCAGATCTCTGAAATGTTTCATTGCATAGTTGATATACATGGTTCTCTTTCAAATAAAGTTGTTGTTCATTCACTTTATTGTTAGTTAGATTAGATTAGCTAGGACTTTGATTACTTGCGAGACTTTGTTGATTCAGTTGAATGTATACGGTGCAGAGCATCTCTACCACTCTTTCATCCACCTAAGCTTCATCAGAGCCATCTGCTCCATCTCCTAGCTAGGTTCCTCATCTCACATCTGTCCTCTTGCCCACGTAACCCTACCTTTTTGTGCAATCATTGTTTCAGCCTTCTTTGAGCCAATTTAGCCATCTACACCTTCTCACCACTCCATCCACCAATCCCTGGGCCACTTCAGACCCCTATCCTACCTCCATATCCATTCATGCATCTCCCCTCACTCACCCATCCTCCAAAATCCAATTCTTAAACATCCTGTAAAATTTCTGAACACCCTGTAGAAATTCCTGAACAACCTGTAGAACCCCTGCAGACTTCCTGTAGAAGCTCACAAATGAGGTTTCTTGATAGCCAAACTTTGTGAAACTCTTTGTAAGGGTGTTAGGGACTCCTTAGACCCTCTCTGAACCTTCCCGACCTCTTCCAAGAATTTCTCCTCCTTGATCCACCCCTACACAGTCAAAGAACAGTGAAAACATATGCATGATGAAACTGACGACTTAATCAAAAATACAAAAAGATTTTTCTTCAGATAGAGGTAGTCTAGACACATGTATTTTACCTTCATAGAAGTAATGGCATCTCTTTCAGTAGTTTGCATTCTCTCCTTTGCATCAGTAAGACTAGCTGGTAAAATTAGGGTTTGCGTTGTCCTTCAGTTTTTCAATCTCTTTTCGCAAATAGATTAGCTTCCTTCAAGTTAGCTTTCATCCATCAATTAAAAAGCTTCTTCTAAGAGATCATAGAAGTTGGCTTAAGCTCCTAGCGGACTTGTGCCAGCTGACCAAGTGACAGCTGCAGCAAGAGCTAATACTTGTGCATACAGCACCGTCGCTTCCAAGTTTGTTATGAACTACCGGGTTGATAAAAGTAAAGATGGGAGTCGCAGGAGTTGCAGCATTATTGCTACAATACTGGAGCCCACCATCTTTTTGGCGTCATTGCCGGGGAAGCGTCAGAATATTTGTGATTGTTGTTTTTCTTCTATTTTCCTACTCTCGCCTTCTGCTAAGTAGTTATTTCATTTCCATTCTGCAATTTCATTTCTGCAAAAGTAAACTAGACATTTCCTGCTTTCGTAGATTAACCTTTCAATTCTGCAAGCGTAGAATAGAATTTCAATTCTGCAAGTATAGTCTAGTATTTCCTTCTCGCAATCTGATTTCAGCAATATAGATTAGTCTTTCCCTGCTTTGATTTCAATTCCGCATTTTCATTTCTGCAAGATAGATTTTAGTTAGTTGCAATTCCATCTGTTTCAGTTTTGCAGGTACAAGCAGAAAAAAAAAAAAAAAAACAAAAACAAAAACAAAAACAAAAACAAAAACAAAAACAAAAAACAAAAAACAAAAACAAAAAACAAAAAACAAAAACAAAAAACAAAAAAAAACAAAAAAAAACAAAAAAAAAACAAACAAAACAAAAACAACCAAAAGTCCTTTCATGCCTCATAGGAACAGAGATAATACTGGAAAATTCCTACCCAACACCCCCACCACTTCACTAAGTCACCCTTCACTCTTCTTTGGTGGTAGTGATCCAGAAGAACCTATAGGTGAACCTCCTGAGATATACGAAGATCCTATAACAGAAGAAGAGCAAGAAAATATTCCTTGTGAGACTATGGCTGACAACAGAAATGGTAGAGACGATGATGAAAGAATAGAAGGTACCTTCCCCATCCGAGAGACTAATGGGGACATGAAAATGAAGAACATAAGTCCCTCAGCCTTACCTCATTTCCATGGATTGACCACTGAAGACCCTGATACCTTCCTGTTTGAGTTTATTGTCCTTTGTCGAACTTATGACTATACAGAAGACGAGAAAAAGTTGAAACTTTTTCCCTCCACCCTCAAGGATGCAGCATTATGTTGGTTCATGGGGTTACCTGGAAATAGTATCACTACTTGGGCTCAGATGCAGCAAGCCTTTAACAACAAATACCGAGATTACTGTAGGTCAAAGGAAACCAAGGGGGAAATCTTTCGAATGACCATGGGAAATGATGAGTCTCTAGAGGACTATGAGGAAAGGTTCCAACTTATCTATAAACGGGCCAGGTGCACACTTGACCCTGAATCTCTAAAGCTGGTTCTGCTCCGAGGAGTCCCTGAAGACCTTCTAGATACCCTTCACATGCTAGCTGGAGGAGATATTTACCAACTACCTTATGAGTATATAAAGACTGTGTTTAGAAACCACTCTAGGGCAACTCGGAAAAGAGGTAGGGGGAATCCACTTTCAGCTAGTACTACCTTCTCCAAGCATGAGTTTGCTAATCAGCTAGAAGACCTCAAAAGTGAAGTGAGACAGACCATTGCCATGCAACTTGATACATTCCAAATCCAACATAATAAGGAGGAAGTTGAGAGGGCTTTCGCCATTTTCTGTCCCAAATGTACGAGGAAGCACCCTAAGAACGAGTGTCCATTACACTCGGTGGAGGTATGTTTCGTTTGTGAGGAGAACCACCCTATAAACCAATGCCTAACCTTGCCCGGATTCAAAGCCATGTACCAAGGGACTGAGGCAGCCACTGAACCCCTCTACTTCCTCAACCAAAGGCGACCGCATGGACCTAGACCTTACCAGCAAGGGATGCAAGGGACATCCCAATCTTATTATAGCCCCAACCAATCTGCTCACATGCCTTCTTGGGGTTCCCATTCTCATCCTTCCTGGTCTGCACCTCCTCCGTGGTCTTATCCACCTCAATACCATTCTCAACCCACTGCTCATTCGTTTCACTCACATGTCCAGCCACAGCCTCAGTGGAATGCACCTCAACTGGGGTGGAGGCCCCAATACAACTCTCCTCCTGCCATTCTTCCTCCACCACTGGCTCAACCACAACCATTACCTCCTGCTCCTCCAAGACAACCCCAGATGCCTGCCCAACCGAACCCGAACCCCAACAACCGACAGGCCCAGCAGGTATACACTGGGGAAACAACATGTCCTACCTATGCTGTGGAGATCCAGGAGATCAACCTGCGATCCGAAAAGACCCTTCTAGATCGCCAACCTCCTCCCCCAGAGGACGAGGAGGAGAAACAGGAAAGTGAACCCAAAGCCATTCCACCCTTTCCTGAGCGACTAACAGTAACCACACAACCAAACCCAGAGGAGACTGAACTTCTGGGGGAACTAAAACAGTTGTGTGTGAAAATACCCCTTCTCCAGGCCATCAAAGATGTACCGATATACAACAAATTGATTAAGGAGAAGTGTTTCAGGCACCCAGGTAGGAGAAAGAGAGATGCCTCGACGATCAATGTCATAGGACAACTGTCTGATCTAATGTTGGGGCAAGTAATCTGTCCAAAGTATTTGGACCCTAGGAGTCTTGTAGTTGATGTCCACATCAATGGCACCATTATCCCCCATACCTTGATTGATCTAGGGGCTGCCATTAATGTGATGACCAGGGACACCATGCTTCAACTCAACCTTCTGGGTTCCTTAAGGAAGACTTCGACAGTCCTGCAATTGGCAGATCACTCCATCGTGACTCCCGAAGGGATTGTGGAGAATGTCTTGGTCTCGGTTGACTCTTGGGAGTATCCTGCGGACTTCTTAGTCCTTCAACCAAAGGCAAAGCTTACTGGATACCCTCTCATTTTGGGAAGGCCTTGGTTAGCCACTGTGGATGCTTACATCAGTTGCCAAGCTGGAAACATGACCATAAAAAATGGTCCTATGTCCAAGCAGCTAGTCCTATACCCTCCTGCCCAGCCCCTGCTAGAACATGACTTACCGCTCTGGCTAGAAGAAGGAGATGAGGATGAAGTATACTCTGCACCCTTGTGCACCATAAAAACCACTAGGGGAGGTCGTTAAACCGAGGATGATTTGATTGAGACCTTGATTCAGAATCCACCTCCCAGTGCACTGTCCTTAGAGGAATTGGTGGAGGATACCCAAGCCAGCACCTTAGTGGACCTCTGTGTGACTGATCCAACCACTCCTAGAGTTAAGAATGTGGATTTTGACCCTGAAATAACTTTAAATATCAACTCCTCTCTCTCTCCCTCTCAGGAAAAGGAGCTATGTAGCCTCTTGACCCGCCATTTGGAGGCTTTTGCCTGGAACTACAAGGAAATGAAAGGAATCCATCCCTCGGTCTGTACCCATCATATTTACATTAAGGAGGACTATAAACCAGTCAGGCCTTTAGAGGAGAATGAATCCAGCCCTTAAGGACATTGTTAAAGACGAAGTGAAAAAATTGTTGGATGCAGGATTCATCTATCCCATCTCAGACAGCGAATGGGTTTCCCCTTTGGTGTTGGTACCCAAGAAGAACGGGAAGTGGAGAATCTGTGTAGATTACCCGGAACTTAACAAAGCCACTAAGAAAGACCATTTCCCTTTACCTTTCATAGATCAAGTGTTGGATGGACTGGCAGGGAAGAAGTTTTTCTCTTTCCTAGATGGGTTCAGCGGGTATAACCAGATCCAAATCAGCCTGGAAGACCAAGATAAAACCACCTTCACCTGTCCTTGGGGTACCTTTGCCTATCGTGTCCTTCCCTTTGGGCTATGCAATGCTCCTGCCACTTTCCAGAGAGCAGTATTGAGCATATTCTCTAAGTTGGTTCATGATTCGGTAGAAATCTACATGGATGACTTCACTCCTTATGGGTCCAACTTCCGAGAAGCATTGACCAATCTGGGAAAAGTTCTAACCAAGTGCATTGAGATGAACCTGTCCCTTAGTCCTGAAAAATGTGAATTCCTAATGACTGAAGGGACCGTGCTAGGACATACCATTTCTCGCCAAGGATTACAAGTGGATCCTAATAAAATTGCTATCATCCAAAGGGTCCCACCTCCTCAAAAGGTAAGGGATGTTCGGAGTTTCCTAGGCTTAGCAGGATATTATCGAAGATTCATTAAAGACTTCAGCAAGCTAGCCTCGCCTTTGTTTGGACTCTTAGGAAAAGATGTTGAGTTTAAATGGATTGACGACTATCAAAGGGCTCTGAATGAGTTGAAGGATAAGTTAGTGTCCGCCCCAATTTTGAGAGGCCCAAACTGGGCCCTACCATTCCACATCCACACTGATGCCTCGAACAAAGCCACCGGGGCAGCCTTAGGACAAATTGAGGAGAAACTCCCATATGCCATATACTTCGTCAACAAAAACCTGTCCAAGGCATAAATGAACTATACTGTAACCGAGAAAGAGTTCCTGGCCGTAGTCCATTCCCTAAACAAGTTCAGACACTACATCACCGGTTATCAAACATTTGTGCACACTGATCATGCTGCGATTAGATATTTAATGAATAAGCCTGATGTGAATGCTCGTATTATTAGATGGTTACTTTTGTTGTAGCAGTTTGATTTGACTATCGTTGACAAACCAAGTAAAGAAAATGTTGTTGCTGACTTCTTGTCTAGATTGGATTTGCCTGCAGGTGAAGAAGGAACAGTGGATGACTAGATGCCAAATGAACATCTATTTGCTATCTCAGTACTCTCTCCATGGTTTGCTGATATAGCAAATTACTTGGTCTCAGCACAGTTCCCTCCGCATCTGTCCTCAAAAGGGAAGAGCAAAATTGTAAGGAAGAGTGCCCCGTTCACATGGATCGGGGGAAACTTGTTTAAGCTTCGTCCAGATCAGATCTTGAGACGTTGTGTTAGGGAGGAGAAAGTCTTTGACATCCTCCTAACCTGTCATGATGGACCTTGTGGAGGCCACTTTGCAGCAAAAAGGACTGCCTTCAAAATTCTACAGGCAAGCTACTATTGGCCTACTCTCCATCAGGATGTCAGAAGATATGTCAGCCAGAGTGACCGATGTCAAAGGATGGGGAAACCGACTCTAAGAGATGAAATGTCTCTCCAACCTCAAGTGACCTTTGAGCCATTTGAGAAGTGGGGCATGGATTTTGTGGGTCCTATCAACCCTCCTTCAAAGCAACGGTCTTACATCATTGTGTGCACCGAATATCTGACCAAGTGGACAGAAACAAAGGCAATCAAAGCAGGAACAGAAGAAAAGGCTGAGTTTCTGAGGGAAAATATCTTCTACAAGTTTGGCTACCCAAGAGAGTTAGTCACAGATCAAAGAAGCCAGTTCACCTCCAACCTGATTGAAGATTTGCTCGCTCATCACAAGATCAAGCACAAGACTTCCACCCCATATCATCCTCAAGCAAATGGGCAGGTGGAAGTCACTAATCGAGCATTGGAAGGGATTTTGACCAAGATTGTGAGCAGCAATAGAAAGGATTGGGCAGATCGCCTGGTTGAGGCCACCTGGGCCTACAACACCACTTGGAAGACCACAACCAGTTTCACACCTTATGAGTTGGTCTACGGGAAGAAATCTTTGTTGTCCATATAGTTCGAGTACAATACATTGAGGGTGGTAGCTCAGCTGGACCTAGATCTCAACCATGCTCAACGTGAGATATTATTGCAGCTGAATGGGTTAGACGAACAAAGAATGCAGGCCCTCCTCCACTCAGAAGTAGTTCAACTCTAGAGGAAGATATGGTATGACCGACACCTTAATGAGAAGCAATTCTGGCCGGGAGATTGGGCGCTGCTGTATGACTCAGGATACAAGGATTTCAAAGGGAAGTTGAGGACAAGATGGTTAGGACCATATACAGTGGAGAAATGTAACGAAAATGGTTCCGTCCTTATCCGGACCATTGTTGAAGAAGCCATCCCCATGCTTGTCAATGGGCATCGACTAAAGATCTACAGGAAACCTCTTTTGAGGCAAGAGTTCATCGAAACTGTGGAAAAATCAGTGCTGGTAATAGAGAAGGGTTCTGCCTCTGTTTTGGCCACACCTTGAGCATCATCATAAAAAATAAAATAAAATACAATAAAAAAGATCCTTGGGTGAAAACCTCTCTGAGACGCCCAACGCAGATGGTAGGGGTGAAAATCTCATTGAGGCACCCCTGCTGTCTCTCTGAAAAATAATTTGAATAAAAAGACCCTTGGGCGAAAACCTCTCTGAGGCGCCCAAGGCAGATAGTAGGGGTGAAAACCTCATTTAGGCGCCCCTGCTGTCTCTTTAAAAAAAAAAGGGAGAAAAAGGAAAAGAGAGAAAAAGAAGGAAGAAACAGAGAGAAAAAAAATAAGTTTAATCCCTAGAAATTGTTGCAGGTTGCAGGAACACAATGCAGAAAGGAGGCCTCCCAACACAAGGACAAGGGTCCCTACCAAGTTACCAGGCATCCTCACATCCACTCCCTCCATGAACACTCATTTTTTTTCAAGGTTCGGACACAATCTAGTCGTGGTTCAACCTCCTACAGGAAGCTACAGGAAGTTTTGTATTTCTGCAGGAAACATCCTGTAGAGCCTTTGGGCAGGCCAGAATCGATTATGGAGAGGGATTTGAAGATTGAAGTTCGTTGAGGAGGCATGCAACCACTCCTTTCTTCCATCTTCCACTTGTTTCATCTCCTTTCACCACCATTGCCACCATCTGGTTGAATATACCTGCACAGTCATACCAAAACCTTGTTTTCGCAGATAAAAAAAAAAAAATTCAAGTGAAAAATAAAGCATGCAGAGGCCCTCACACTGTACCTGTCAAGGCACCCTCAGGACCCTTCATCCGTGAATGCAACTTTTTTTGTTTCAGCATGCACCCCAGGAGGAGAAACGGCTACAGGATGTCCTACAGGAATCCTGTAGCAGCTGATCCAGTTGGGGCACATACCATGGAGACACCAGTAGCTCACATCAAACGAAGTCGGTGCATGCATCATTCACCACCAGAGAGTCGGGTCTCAAGGTCTTGGAACCAGCATCAGCCAATGGAAGAGGAGCTCCAGCACTCTGCGCGAAGCAGCAACAAGCAAATCCAGCATTCCTCGTCCTGAAGCCTGGAAAAAACGTCCACGACCGCACAGGTAAGTGCCTAACCTTATTCGTCGAATTACATGAACTATACTCTAAAATTTGCATGACTGTGAGAATGGGCGGATTGAACAAGGTTGGTGGCCATTCAACTAGCCACCCACAGCCAGTCAGATGGCCTCGTAGGATCCGAATGGGCTTGGTTATGCCAAAAAGACAGGCAGTTGACACGTGGGAAGTGTCCAGTCAGGGAGAATCGGCAGTATGACAGAAATGGCGGCAGTGAATGTAGAGGGAAGGATTCGGCGGTGTTATAGACATTTTTGTGCCTTACAGCTCTAAGCATGAAATTTCCATAAACCAAGGGCTCCTAAGTCCCTAAAAGTGTTATTCTGACTCCTAAAGGAACAAGGTCAACAAAATACAGCTTCTCCCAGAAGTTCTCCACCAGAAACTGCTCAGAATAAGTCAAATCAGGATCATTTCAGCTGCTCCACTAGCCAAGTGCATTGCATAGCACCTAGGTCCACTAGCTAGGTGCGTTGCAACGCACCTAAATGCACTACCAGGGTGCGTTGATTAGGAAGTGACAAGTGGCAGAGTCATTCCACGAGGTGGAGAGACAATGGAAGCTTCCAGAATCTTCTCCAATGACACTTGCCTCACTGAATTCGACCAAGGATGAGTAAGAGGCTCTCAGTCTCCAAGTGGAAGCAAGAACTGACAGAGAGAAGCCACTAATCAATTCATGAGCTGACTCATCCTCCTTGCATACATCTATATATGGATCCCTCATCCCAGAGATCCAGAGGTTGGAATTTTGCACATTGTAAGGAATTGTTGTTGGTTTTGAGATACATATCAGAGAATTGGGTGATCTATGCTTTTTTGGGGTTGAAGAAGGAACTTCTTTGCTGGGAGGTTGATGCTGGGTCAGGAATCATCGGTTGTAACTCCTCCTGGATCTTCTTGTATATCAATAAAACTATTTGAGTTTCTTCTCCATGCTTGTGTTTCATTGATGTTTGTTACATTTGTATGGTTAACTTAAATCTGATCCTAAGTTATTTATGAATATAAGCCCATGTCTTTGTATAGTTTCTTCCTTCTGTGATCTTGCAAGTACTTGGTGAAGTTGGGCAAGCAAGGGAGTAGGTAGCTGGAAGCTGTCAAAGAGGAGAGAGATTGGATCGAAGGACTAGCGCAAGACACAGGTTGGTTCATCCAATTCCTCTTCGTTTATAGTTCATAAATAAGAATACAAAAGTAGTTTTCTCTGTTTGTTTCTAAGGTAGCTGTCACACCTTAGTGGGATAGAGTAGATCTAAATGGACACTTTTCCCGATAACAGGCGGTCAGAGACATGCCGAGGAATGATGGCTATGACATCGGCCAACAGATCGACCTAGACAGCTCACCCCTGCGCCATGAATTCTGCAGCATTTCAAATTGGCCGGTCGAATAACTCACGGTAAATTGTTGTCATTCACACTTGCAACCATTTTTGCAGCCGAGTACGCGTCCTCCTCCTCTGGAAGTTGTTAGACTGAGCTTCTCGATCTGTTCCAACGTCCTTCCACAGCTCAGACTCGTCCAGAACCACCGTAACATCCTCCAGAAGCTGGGAAAGCTTTCTACAGGATGGTGCGCTACAGGAAGCCCGACATTACGAAGAAGCTTGGACTGTTCACGTCGAGGGTGGAAATTCTCAGAGAGGTAGGCCTGAACATACCTTTCCCATGCAAAATAGTTCAAAAGGTGGTGAATTCGATGTGCTGGGGTAGAGAAAAACTTAAAAGAAATTCTGTCTGTGAATCCAAAAGCAGTTTAATTATCGTTGCATGAAATTTTCTTCGTGGTTTGGATCCAAGGTTTTCTCCACGAAGTCCTGATTCAAATTCCTCCTGTAGAGCAATGAGACACTGTCAAGGCTAACCAGTGGAAAAACTGTGAATTTTATATGATTGTGTGTATGTTGGAAACATAGCCCTACACTCTGTTTAGAGAAATCCCGAGTCGTCCTTTTGTATACGAGCAGTCAGGTTTCAAAATGGAGGAACTGATACGAAGAGGCCTGCAGATACCGTTTTTAACGCTCTGAGAAGGAAACACACCTAGAATTCCCTTTCTGCTCAAATCGCAAGCAAAAACAGAGTCTTTTTCACCATTCCAGGAGAGTTTATCCGAAAGGAACCCTTAGACTCCAAGAAACTCCGAGAAACCCCTAAGGTGGTAGACTTATTTTCCCGTGCACACTGGATGACATTCTGTGACAAACTTCAAGGTCACAATGACGAAATTACAGAAGAATTCCTAAGGTCCCTGAAGCCGAAATAGAAGACACTAGCCATTGTCAACTTCAGAGGATTGACCCTAAGACTCACCCCACAGCTCATTAGCAGAGTCACTGATCTACCGATGGGGGTACCCTGGGATAAGGAGGAGAGAAAATTGGGTCAAAAGGCTAAAAAGGAGTTCTTCTTGCAAGAGGAACAATCTTCAAAGGACAAGAATGGGGTCCGAAGAACCAGCCTACAACCATTTTAGAGCGAAGTCAGCCTCCAAATTATGAAGTATATTACCTGTGAGGGGCGATTCATCATCGTATATGGTTATCATTTCCGTTTGCTAACAGAAATCGGGCACCAAATGGATCTTCCCTCAGAACAAAAATTGAGCATTCCCTTCTTCCTCCTGCAATCCTTGATTGAGTGTGCCACAAAGCTAAGGGAGGGGACACCAGACCAGCTGGCCCATCATGGGCTTATCAAGCTCCTCATGGAAGATGCACTCCATACTTACACTGTCTCTCTCTCCTGGGAAATTTTTCAAAATATGTCTAAGGATGACGACATCCGAATTTTGGCCGAGGAGCTCACTTCCTCCAGCAGCGAGGAGAAGGAGAACACCGAGGCCGAAAAGAAAGCTAAAGGTCAAGAAACCTCGAGAAAACCACCAAAGAAAGAACAGAAAGAGCCACGAGAAAAAGGCCAAGTTGCTGAGGCCAAAACAGTGGGTGGTAAAATAACACAAACACCCAGGGAGAAAAGACTGCAGAGCAGGGCAGAAAGGACCGAGAAATTCCAAGCCAGTGAAGGCACCCCTAAGGTAGCCTCAACCAAGCTAAAGGAAAAATCACCCTCAGCCAAGCAGGCTAAAACAGTTCCAACTGGTTCTACAGGAAGCCAGAAGGCCATTTCTACAGGAAGTCTAAAAACTACTTCTACAGGAAGCCAGAAACCAACCACTACAGGCATTTCTACAGGAAGTCTAAAGAAAGGGCAGCAGAAGGAGAAATCGGCTGAGATTCTAACTAGGGAGGCAGCAGCTGTGCTGGCCACCCTAAGCACCTCTCCCAAGCAGAAGGAAAAGCGAAAGAGGGAGCCTCCCCTGTACTTTAAGGCAAGAAGAAGTGTAAGAATTAAAACCGGCAGACCCCAACCTCCATCCAAAGAACCAATTACCATTGTAGACACCCCTACCACACCAAAGGAGAGGTCCCCCTCCAAGGCATCCATCACTTATGAGCGGGGAAGCCCAAAGACGTCCACCTGGAGGGAGAGAATGGAAAGGTTGGACACAAAAACCTCTCTACAGGATGTTGAAACTATTCTACATGAAACATTGGCTAGACTGAAGGAGACCAAAGAAATGGAGAGTGAGGCAGCCAAATCACCACAGAAGGAAGAAGTGGTTGAGCACATTATAGAACCTAGCCCCCAGCCCAGCTTGGGCTGCTATTATAACTTCTTTGAGGCCGGAAATATCATTCCTCAGAAATTCACAGTGCCACTCTTCCTTGCACTAGAGGAAGAGAGGGTGAGGACCCACACTTGGATGAAAATCGCTAAGTCCAAGGGAGTAGCAGATATAGGTCCTCTGGAGGAGCAGCTCAAAGAGGCCAGAAGAGAATTGGCTATGGTGCGACATGTGGAGAGCATCCAGCGGGTCAGGCTACAGGAAGAAAATGAGCAGCTCAAACAACAGCTACAGTCACAGGGACAGAGGCAGGAAGACAGGCCTCACATCTTGGGGGAAAAAAGCAACAGGAGGGGCCCACAACAGCCACAGATACCCCTTATGAACAACAAAGGAAGGAAGGGACACAGACTGAAATTGAGGCACTGAACCAGCAGCTCCAGGAACAAGAACTACAGATACATTCTCTAAAACAGCAGCTGCAAGAAAAGGAGGCCCAACTGGCCTGCATGGCCAGCTGGGCAATGGAAGCTCTGCAGTGCAGGCAGCCTGCCAAATCCTATGCCCTTTACCTCAAGGACCAATGGTTACAGTTTCAAATCAATACCTTGGCTCAAAGGGGCATCACCCCTTTCCAAAATTATCATCAGTTTGCAGCTTTATGTGGCAGCAGTTCATCTGAGGATAGGGCCAAATTGGCAGAGTTCTACTTGCACAACTTTTCCCTTCCAGACATGAATGCATGGGATCCTAACACGGTGATAGGGGATATCCAGCTTATGGCCATGGCCTCTTGGATGAGCCATGAGGAGAAGAGGGCAGCAGAAGTCCGCAATATCATAGGCAGAGAGCTCAGTGAGCCTCTCATGATCAGAGCAAAGCCAGATGACCCATCAGCAGTGATAAGCGCCCACCAGCACTCGGCCAACAATCCTCAGGATCTGTCGGAATACATTGAGCAACAGGCTCAAGCCATTACCCATTTTGAAGACATGGACAGACTACTGGGAGAAAACTGTATGCATGCCTGCACAAGGCGGTGGAACACACTGCCTCACAACCTGAAGATAAGGGAATACCATTCTCCCACTAGGATGAGGGAGGCCTTGGCAAGGGTACCTATCTACAAAAAGTTGATGCAGAACTTGCAGGCCAATTGGATTGGCTTGAAAGTCAGTCCTCCTTTACTTCTGGGATTGCTAGAAGGAGTAAAGGAAGAGGAGGAAGGTAGGCAATGGGAAGAAGTGGAGAGGAAGGCAGGATTCCACGACCGGGAAGAGGATATCACAGCAGAGTCTTGGGACGTGAGGGAGGCAATCAAAGCCATGAAGGATGATGAGCTGGACTAGTTTCTCGGAGGATGAGCAACCGATTCATCAAGGGCTGATGATGAGCCCCCAAATTGGGTAACCTATTGGGCTCATTTTTCCTAATTATCCTTGTTCAGTCCTTGTTCAATCCTCCATTTTTCATAGCTTATGCACTATTTTTAGTATGTTTATGTCATTTGCACGAATAAGGGTGGTCACTCTTCCTAGGTGGCTAACACGTGCTTATTTCAGGTTTTTTGACACATGTTGGAGAAAAACCGAGCAAACATGGGCTAGAACACAGCCAAGCTTGAGGTGAGGATTCATAGGGGGGTTGTCTATGACATTAAATAGCCCTTCCTCGGGATCTTCACCCCCAAACTCCGAGCTCACAGTCCACCAAAACCGGATCTTGAAGGAAACCAATCAGATTTTGGAAAAGGGACTTTCTACTAACAGTTGGACAGCCAAGTCCCCCAGATTTAGGAGGCCTGCTAGGGCCCTCGTGGTGTATAAATGATAAGGCCTCAGCCTTCGTAAGGGAATTTTTGAAACCATTGCATATTTTTCACTACAGTGATATCAGCTTTAGCTCATTTTCTTGTAGCCATTTTGGCATAACTCTTGACTGATGACTATTTTTTGATAATGATAAGCAGTCCTATTTCATATCAACTTTGAGTTTTCTATAGGAGCCGTAGCTCTCAGGGTGGGGCCCAACCTAAGAGCCTAGGGCCTCCTTTATGTACTATTATCTTTCCTTTAAGCATCGTTGTTTTCCTTTTGTGCATTTGCAAATGTATTTTTGTTAGGCAGATTAAGTTGTGTGGATTAACTAGGTCATTGTTTATGAATAGAATGCTTCAGATTTTTAGAATAGATTGGTAGGATAATAACAGGAAAAAGGCTCCAAAAAAGGGTCAACTAACACTTTTGGTTTCACCTCTTCCTTATTGGATCAGGGGCTGGAATTGAAGTAACCGTGTTGTCCCAAACAAAAACACTAGTTTGCTTTACCATGCAATTCTTAGTGTACTATTTTCATTTGCAGAAGTTGGTTATGCTTCAGATCTCTGAAAACATGGTTCTCTTTCAAATAAAGCTGTTGTTCATTCACTTTATTGTTAGTTAGATTAGATTATCTACGACTTTGATTACTTGCGAGACTTTGTTGATTCAGTTGAATGTATACAGTGCAGAGCATCTCTACCACTCTTTCATCCACCTAAGCTTCATCAGAGCCATCTTCTCCATCTCCTATCTAGGTTCCTCGTCTCACATTTGTCCTCTTGCCCACGTAACCCTACCTTTTTGTGCAATCATTGTTTCAGCCTTCTTTGAGCCAATTTAGCCATCTACACCTTCTCACCACTCCATCCACCAGTCCCTGGGCCACTTCAGACCCCTATCCTACCTCCATATCCATTCATGCATCTCCCCTCACTCACCCATCCTCCAAAATCCAATTCTTAAACATCCTGTAGAAATTTCTGAACATCCTATAGAAATTCCTGAACATCTTGTAGAACCCCAGCAGACTTCCTGTAGAAGCTCACAAATGAGGTTTCTTGATAGCCAAACTTTGTGAAACTCTCTGGAAGGGTGTTAGGGACTCCTTAGACCCTCTCTGAACCTTCCCGACCTCTTCCAAGCATTTCTCCTCCTTGATCCAACCCTGCATAGTCAAAGAATAGTGAAAACATATGCATGATGAAACTGGCGACTTAATCAAAAATACAAAAAGATGATTTCTTCAGATAGAGGTATTCTAGACACGTATTTTACCTTCATAGAAGTAATGAAATCTCTTTCAGTAGTTTGCATTCTCTCCTTTGCATCAGTAGGACTAGCTGGTAGAATTAGGATTTGCTAGGGATTGCGTTGTCCTTCAGTTTTTCAATCTCTTTTTGCAAATAGATTAGCTTCCTTCGAGTTAGCTTTCATCCATCAATTAAAAAGATCCTTCTAAGAGCTCATAGAAGTTGGCTTAAGCTCCTAGCGGACTTGTGCCAACTGACCAAGTGACAGCTACGGCAAGAGCTAGTACTTGTGCATACAGCACCGTCGCTTCCAAGTTTGTTACGAACTACCGGGTTGATAAAAGTAAAGACGGGAGTCCCAGGAGTTGCAGCATTATTGTTGCAATACTGGAGCCCACCAATGTTAATGGTGAAAATTATGCGTTCCTTGCCATTTGATCCCACCAATTTGGGCATTGACAAGTGTCACTAATATTCTTTTGCACCAAAAATGTCTACTTCTTCTAGTATTAACTAAAATAATATATTTTTTGTTCGCTTGTCACCCTATACATAAATGCATTTCAATCTCTAGCCCTTTAATTGAAGTGTTACTACTATTCTTACACCATTATTAGGATTTTATTACACATTAGTGATAACCCCTCTTCTAATACATGTTGCATCTTTTTTTTGTCAAGTTGTCTGTGATCCTCCAGGCTTGCCCTATGGCTCGAGAAACCGCGACCCAGGGGCATCTAATCTATCGAAGTCAGCCGCAGATCGCACCTGGTCTGGTCCACACCAACCCTAAGCTAACTGGATTTTTTAGCATGTCTCCTTCCCTTAGCACAAGCGCAAAAACATTTGCGAGGTTTGATCTTGGGTTGCCTTGCTAACGAGACCCATCCTCAACCGGTTATGCTAGTGGGACTTGACATAGATGTTGCATCTTTGCTCTATGTGTGATTTACTAATTAGAAGTGCCATCATATTTAAAATTGTAAACATGAGTTAGTTAAACTGGCAAAAGTCTTTAATTGGGTTTAGCCAAACCCAATTGAAGAATTACTAGACCTTTAATTGAAGTGTTACTATTGCCCATACATCATTATTGAAATTTTTTATATGTTGCATAAGATAAACTAGTGAAAGTCTTTAATTGAAGTGTTACTATTACCCATACATCATTATTGACTTTTTTAATACGTTAATGACAACCCCTCTTCTCACTCATGTTAGATCTTTACCACTAAGTATCCTTTATTAATTGGAAGTGTCATCATATTTAATATTGTAAACATGCATAAGATAAATTGGTGAAATTCTTCAATTAGATTTAATCCAAGTAATTGTTATCCTCCCACCCAAGTTTAATTCTTGAAAAGAACATGTTAAGCTTTCAATAAATATATTATTGTGATCACCTTAAACATTGTATTGATAAATCCATTAACGTTGTCCAGAATCCAATTTAGCTTCAATAACATTCTCGAAATAAAAAGAAACACTTAATAAAAGTTCCCTAAAATATATATTAATAAATAAAATTAATGAAAATCATGCATTCTCTTAAAAGGGATCCATGTTCAAGTCCATAAAAAACATGTTTATTGAAAAATAACTCTTAAAACAATACATGTGATGTAAGGTTCATCGACCCCAAAAAAGTCAAACTTGGTAGGGACTCAATTGATCAAACTTTAAATCAGTTACATCTCCCCATGATAAAAAAGCAGATATACTGATGGTCAAATTTTTAGCAAATATGTAGGTTTTGATGATTACAACAATAACTTAGTATATGTTGTTGCGCTCTACGACACAAAATGGGTAAGATATGTCATGTATTTATGTATAACGTTTCTAAATAAAAGTATATGTAATGCAGAAATATATATAACAAGGCCGCATAGCTAGCGTTTCCCTGCAGCTTAGTTCAATTATTGAATTTTGAAATGTATAAACTAACTATTGTATTTGAACAAGGGCTACTTTGTAGATATTCTTGCTTATTTTAAGTATCCTTAAATTAGAGGCCCATGTCACAAATGTATTATTATAATAAACATACATAAACACATGTTATAAACGTTGATTAGGGCTAACCTAATTTTAAATATTAAATTAGTTTATTTATATGTAGGGCCCTAATAACGTGAAAGTGTTTATAAATAACTTTATAATATCAAATAATAGATATTATATAATTTAACGTGAATTTTAGTAAATTAACCATCAGTTATACATGTTTTAGGATAATATGTACTTTGGCTGATTTGTAAATAAACACAATAATATCATTAGATAGTGATAATATTATAATATTATTATCTCCATAGGATAACGTGAAAGTGTTTATAAATAACATTATAATATCAAATAATAAAAAAATTATAACCTTTTCATTTTTTTTGAAATTTTAAACATTAAAATATAACTTTTAAAGAAAAATTGAACAATTTCCAAGGCATCTTAATGATATAGATTTCTAATTGTGTTGGCCTTTTCCACGAGGAATTTCTATTTTATCAACAAAAGCTCCACGCTATGCTTGGAGAAGGAGGCCAAATAAATTAATAATGATGGTATGTGGGAGGTATTTTGTTAGCTTGAATTTCCAGAAAAGGGGCCCACAATAATGATGGTGATTGCTCTAGGTCAATTATTTAATATATAGTTTTTAGATATTTATGTGGCTGAGAATGAAGCACATACACATCGAGCCTGACGATTGTGAAAGATGGGACCCGAAAAGTTGGTATGTAGTGTTGTACTTAATGCGTAATCCAATGGGGATAACGACTTTACTAAATGAATTCATTATGTGTACATTTGAATGAATTAACATTTTATTTTATTTTTTAGTATGGAGTACATCTCTCATTTTATAGTGGAAGTTGTACATTAAATTGTACAATATTAATTAATAGTGAAGTACATCTGCCATCATTACATAATAAGAGGTGAAAGAATTGAATCAATAATATTTTTGATAAATGAATTTAAATATGGTTTAAAAATAATAAATTTTAATTTATAATGTTAAACTTTGGAAAAAATTCATAAATTTTTGGACAACTTAGATTTAATGTCAACATCAATTTTTTTTTTAATATGTTATTACCCTGCTTAGTTTAATTATTGAACTTTGAAAGGTATGAATCAACTACCACATTTGAACAAGGGCTAAATTGTAGATACTCTAGCTTAGCGTAAATAAAGTTAAATTAGGGTCAAAAACAAAACTTTCATTTAGGGTGATTGAGAGAGATGTAATCATAATAATAAACAAAGTACAAGCTTTAGTTTTAAATTTTATGTATGTAAAACTTTGAGTTTGATTGTATTAATCTTCAGTTAATCATATTTTTCAAGTTCGTTGTTTTGACCAAATATACAAAGTCGTAGACTGTACAAGTACATACAGACATCATATTACATGTAAGTATCGAGGATTTAAACCAGTGGCATTAGAATAGAAAATATAATATTATATATAATTAAATAATAATATTAAAAAGATTTGTTTACATACATATCATATATTGAATTAAATTAACAACAATAATAATAAAATAAAATAAATTATAAAGAAATCCAACTTGATTTAAAAATGGAGTTAATCTAATTTTTCCTTATACTAAGTAAAGTTTTTATTAAATTAATAGAAAATGATATTAATAAAAGTTGTGATTAAGACTTAATAATTATTTTATTATTAAAATAAATATTATTTTAAAAATATGTTTTTTTCCCTAGTGAAATTTAGTGTGGGTTCATGAGAAAATGAAAAAAGATCGCTTTGAAGCTCTGAAGAGAAACGAGAAAAGATTGCTTTGAAGCTCCGAAGAGAACTGCTTAGCAATGAAGCATGCATATATCCAATCAATGCAAGAGATTTGTGAACACATTTACATCAATATAAGTCACCTCTCCAGCTCAATATGTCATCTGGTTCTCTTTCAAGGTCAAAATGAAATCTCTCTCGATTCGGTTGTCGTTTTTCATTACTGCAATTTGTGGAAATAATTTGTTGGCATCTGTCAAGCACTAAAAGACAATTTCAATTAGATCTGCGTATGTCGGTTCCATACTTGACTAGACCTTTCGCATCCTTCGTGTTCATGCCTTCTGGCAGTGCAGCTGTTGACTGCCAGGTGCCTGTCCTTCCAGAATGTTTGGAATCCCAACCCTCGTTGTATTGAAAACGTTACACAGGAAGATCATCTTTTATCGAAGTGACACGTGTCCAACGAGATGATGTCTGTTTGGGTCCAAAGTTTACTCTCCAGTTATGTGGATGACGGTGATGTGACCTTTGAAGTGTCACTTCGCAGTGACATGTAAGACGAATCCCAAGGCATTAAAGTAATAATTCATCACATGGGAAAATTTCCAAGGCAGTGGTAAATCGATGTCGATTCTCGAGCAATCAAATCTTTTGTGATTGTCTCGACTTTATTTTAATAAATACTTTGTTTAGTTTCATTGAATATTCACCCCAAGTGGCCCCTATGAATTATGGATCCATTTTAATATTAGTAAAGTACACTGAAAGAAGGAGGAGAACAATTCATTATTATTCAAGTACATCTGTCATCATTACATAATAAGAGGTGAAAGAATTGAACCAATAACATTTTAGATAAATGAATTTAAATATGGTTTAAAGATAATAAATTTTAATTTATAATGTTAAACTTTGGAAAATTTTCATAAATTTTTGGACAACTTAGATTTAATGTCAACATCAATTTTTTTGAATACGTTATTACCCTGCTACTACAGGGAATAATAATAATAAAATACATTTTTGTTGTTACACTCTACGACACAAAATGGGCAAGATAGGTCATAATAATGTTTTTAAATAAAAGTATATGTAATGTAGAAATATATATTACAATAAAATACGTGATTTTGTTTTATATTAAAAAATTTAAGCGTTAAAAGTCGTGTTTGGATTTTTTTTTTAAGGTAGTGTTTAATACGTTTAGGAATTAAATTTATAAATTTTAAAAAATTATAGATAAAAATGATTTTTTAAATATTAACAAATATTATTTTATTTTAATTTTAAATTGAATCTTGATTTATTTTTTGTTTTTCTTAAATCTATGTTAATTACGTGTTGAAATATATCTTAATTTTGGATTTATCAAGTTTAAAAAAATAAATTTATTGAGTTGTAAGTCTTTTATATATTGCAAAGGATTTTGATTCTTCTTTATGCTTGATAGATAGAGTTTTAAAGAATTATTATTCAATTTTATGAATTTTTTTCATTACATTTGTTCACTATGAGGGACAATCTCATTTCATATTAAGTAGTAGAATGAATATCTAGTCCAATCATCATAAAACAAGTTATTAGGCTGAGAGACACTTAATAGCTCAATATGAGAGAGATGTATAGTGACAACTAAAATGAAATACTAGATAAATAATAATAAAAGAACAAAATGTCAACTCATGAAAAAAATATTAATAAAATTACAAACTCTAAAACATACATATCACATTAAAGTAAATTTAAATAATAATTATTCATATTCGTAACTATAACATTCTAAAACATATAATTAATAAAAATATAAAAACTTAAACTTTATTAAAAAAAAAAATCCCATGGAAAAATCGTAATTTTATTCATATTGAGTAAAACTACATGTTGTAGATGCTGAAATAGCATATGCTTTATCAAAACTTGTCCCGTTGGAAACAAGATCTAAAATGTTTACTGTCTATCTATGCTTTCCTTCCTTTCTTTTTTTCCACTTTCCGCCAACCATCATTGTTGGGCGTCGCTGTTACAATAGACATTTGTGCTTCGTTTATGGCAGTTGGGATTTCTTTTTCAGAATCTGAGCTTTCTGTAGAGTGTGCTCGCTTGCTACCACCTATTTCTTGCCCTGAGATGCGATTCTCACTTTGCTGTTGTGGATTGGTTGTCTTTAGAACTATTGCAGATTCAATCTGATTTTCATCATTCTGTGGGTTGTGTGGAATGCTTTTTTCGCTGAGTTCTGGATTATTTCCTAGATATTCTGCTTCTTGAAATATGTTGGTAGTTTCTGTGTTTTTTCCTCTTCTATGTCATCTGTCCATGTGGCTGAAAACTGCCATCCTTTCAGCTTTGGTGGTTGTCTTCTTTTCCTGTCTTTTTTGTTTTGTGGGCACGCACTTTGTAGATGACCAATTTGACGACATATGCGGCATCTGAAGGCAGTGTTTTCATAGTCCAATGGCTAGGCCCATTGCTTTTTGTTGTGGAGTAAGAGGATGTGGTCTGGTAATCCTTGACAACCTCCACACAGATCCTGGCAAATGTATAGATATCCTTGGAAAGGCGCTCATTGTCTACTTTTAAGAATTTCCCCAAGTCGTTTCCAATGCCTTCTAATACTCTGATGTGCCAAAAGTGCAGATGTAAGTTGTATAGATTTACCCACACTGGCATTTTGGAAACCACCATGGTGTTTGGGTCAAATTCTGGAAACCAGGATGTCATAAAAAGGCCAGCATTACCCCAGAACCATGGTCCCTCATTCAATGCATATTCCTTGTCATTTACTGTGTCGAATTTGACAATAAAAAACCCTTTTGAACAAAGGTGGACATCGCAATTTTTTTTTCCATATAGAGTAAATCCATTGACGAAGAGCTTCCGGTTTGGGCCAAAAACCATTAAACTTGCATATCACTGCTTTAGATAAATAATCAGAATGAATTTCATTTACCTCGGGTATAACAATTGTTAATGCAGGGTTCTGAGTTGTCTACTCGATGATGTAAGCACCAGGGGTTGTAGCTTGTTGTTTTGTTTGTGCTTGAGATTCCTTCTTCCCTTTTACTGCATCTTTGAAAGAAACAAGTCCTTTTGAGCTAGTGCCGGAACAACCTCCGCGGAGTCTTGTGCTGAGGCAGATGGTTGAGTTGTTGCCTATGTCGTATTCTTTTAGTTTGTGCTCCTCCTTCAAAACTTTTCCTGTGTAGATCAGGAGTTTTTTGCAGGGTGGGATTCCTATCTTGTCTTTTATCGTCTATTTGAGTGTTTGTATCTCCTCCCATCTCCCTATCTTGATGCATATTGTGTTCCCTTCCATAGATCTAATAAAGAGGGTACTTTGTTTACCTTCGATCATATCAGGAGCGGATGTTTCAGGATCCAAAGTTGGAGTGTTTGCCTGTTCCTGCACAATTGTCGCATCTCTCTGTTTCCAGATCTGATCTACGATCTGGGGCTGTGATCCAGGGCGTAGAGGAGACTTTCTGTGAGCAGGCCTCCAGATCTGGGTTTGGTGTGGGTTGTTCTGTTTATTGAGCACCAAATCTATTGGATCAGTGGCAGATCTGTGGTTAATACAGCATTTCGGATCCCTTGCAGTTTCAGGAAACACCTGATCTAGGGTATGGTATCGAATCCCCTAGAAATTGTTTAGAGTCGGCGCCCTGAGGTCGTTCAAATAACAGGATCTGCCCTTAAGGACTGCATCAGTCTGATCTGCGCCATCAGTTGTGAGGTCCTCCTTTGATGCATTTTGTTTGTGTACAGTTCCCGATCTAGATCCGAGCGTATCCTCCAGCGTGGGTGGGGTAGTTTGGGATCAGAACCAGCTATATGGGGAGACTAATTCCTCTGCGGGATTGATGGCAAGACAGTCTGCAGGATAGAGGATGGGCTTTGTTGGCTCTTTTAGTAGATTCGGAGTGGAGGCGTTCCGGCCAAGCTCTGCAGCAGCTGCGTTTGCCAACATCTTTGTTCCCTCTTCAACAATCTCAGAAACACTTCTCCACCTCCAAGATTCGATCTGCCATACGAGTACAGCGTGGCCTGACTGCTAGATCCAGTGTTGGGCTGCCAGATCTAACACTATGGACACCAGATCCAGTATTTTGAGTGCCAAAAATCCTTTGTTCTTGTGACTGATACTGTGCAAAAGCGATGACTGCAATAACCCTTACCATCTCTTTCATGTGCGCATCATTTCCTGCATGCCCATCACTTGTCAGGCTGCTCTAGTGGCCGTCGCTGCATCCCATTGTCACCTCTCGAGCTGTTGTTCCACCTTCTGCCTGCCCCAATGGGTTCTTTGTGCTCAAGGGTATGGAAAAATCCGTAGGTCGCCAGAGGATTCGGGCCATGGGCCATTCTGCATGAGGCTCGGGCGTCATGCGGCCATTGAATCCGCTTCTGCTCGATGGCTCCCTTCCCTTGTGACCTGTGAGCAGGCCTGTTGGCGCGCAGGTGATCCTCGGTGCTGCCATCGCAATCCCGTTTCAGAAACTCAGCCGCAAATCACCAAGGTTCTACTTTCTGAGATTTCCAACTTAAACTTTATTAATATTTCTATATATATAAATTGTGAAATATATATATAATATAAATACTAGCTATACATTAATATTCATTTTACCATATAAATTAAAATAATGAATCACATTCACAACCATTATAATTATAATTTTATATTTAAATTTCATTAATAATATATATAAAAACTTAATACATACAATAAACTCTTTTACTAAGTTCTATATATAATTAATGCTATGCATATCACATTAAAAACTTAAATTGAAAAAATTGTAAAATATGTTAAAGAAAAGTCCGTATAGCTATATATTTTATTAAGGTTTGGATAAAATTAAAAATAAAAATATTGTTATATATAAAGACATGGTATGTATATAAATATAAACTAGCCTAGATCTATCTTAACTCCACATTTATCAAGGTTAGAGAGAAGTCAAATCTCTCAAGGTGCAAACCTCCTTTTTTAGTGCAAAATCTGAGGAAATGTTTGAAGCTCTAGAGATTTGATTTCTCTCGGAACTTGATAGATCCTAAGTTAATATGGATCTAAGTTGTTTTAATTATTAATAATTATAATTATTAATTTTTTATTTTATTTGTAAGACTCTCTACAACCTAGTATGATGGAGAAGCTGTCACATAAGGTTACATTTAAAAATAATAAAATAATGCTTACATTAACTACTACTACTTTTACTAATAGTAATTCAATGTGGGCCATAAATAAAATCTTCAATTTCCACATTAAATTTATATTGATAGATAAAGTAATTTAAAGTAAATAATAATAATAATTTACTTTTTGGTACAAGGGAGACATGTAATTCCTTTGCTACTTATTTTGTAGTAAACAAATGACCTGTGAAAATACAATTATTGATAGTATATGATCTTTAATCAATTTTATGTTGACATGTAATATTTAAAACAAAAATATTTTAGTAACAAACATATATATAATTTTATATAAAGAAAAAAAAAAAATGGATTAATTTTTTTCTACATTTTCAGTATTCATTCTAAGGGAGATGTGTAATTTATTTTACTTCTTATGGAGTTGATATATAACATTTGAAAAATATTAATAACAAAAAAGGGTTTAATGTGGATTACAAATCAAATATTTCAATATGCACACTTACTAAAAGATTTTAACATCAAATGAGAGAGATAAATAGTGAGAGATTTCTTGTTCCATTAATAAGTGCTTTCTAATTCAAGGTAGGAGGAAGATTTGCAATTCCTTCAATTGTTGTTGACATGTAACATTTTAAAAGATATTAATAACAAAAGTAATTCAAGTTATATATAGCCCATGAGGTCTAGAGTAGAGGGTGACAAGGTGTTTTATTAAGGCACTCACATGGTGTAAAGGTCACCAATTCAAAACAATGTGGGCAAAAATCCATCCATGCTAAGGGTTGGTGTTGCGGGTGCGATCCATGGGTGATTTTGACAACTTAGATGCCCCTAGGTTACTACTACTCAAGCGAGAGGTAAGGCTTGTTAGTCATCTCATGACTCACATAACCCATCAAACAAAAAATAAAATCAACGTGTACCTGAGTGATTTTTTGACATTTTAGACGCCTCTAGGACATTATATATATACATCTATATATATATATATATATATATATATATATATATATATATATATATATATATATATATATATATAGAGAGAGAGAGAGAGAGAGAGAGAGAGAGAGATGTTTTCTACTTATGAATGTATTAACATTTTAATGTGGAGAATCTAAATCATAAATAAAATATTTTAGTGTCAACTATTCTTGCAGTTAAAACATTTTATTAGTGTGTTTCTCAAAAGAGGGATAGATCCATCTTAACTTCATATTTACTAAGAGAAGATAAGAATCAAATTTATCGACGCACAAATCTTTCCTCAAGTTTTGCTTTCAAAAAGAGGTTTTCATTTTGAGAGATTTGATCCCTTTCGATGCTTGGTAGATCCAAAGTTAAATGGATCTATGCTAGTGTTAATTTTGTTTTAACTTTTATGTAATTTGACCATGTCAAAATGTTTACATAACATAACCTAACCTAACCTTACAACATCGCTTCCTTATTGGGTTGGCGAGAGCACTTCTTGGCACAATAATAACCTTATTAATAACTAGCATAAATGTATCTTAACTACTGATTTACAAATATTTAGAGGAATCAAATCTCTCCAAGTGTAAACCTTTTCTCAAGTTTTACACCCAAAAAGAGATTTGCATCTTAAAGAATCGATCTCTACATAGTGGATCAAAAAATTAAGACGAATTTTTGATAATCTTGTAATAAAATAATTATCTTCCAAACCATAATTTTTTTTAAATATAATTAAAACTCCACCATAATTTAAATTTAACCTAATTTAACCTAAGGTAAAATTCTAACTTTATAAAATCACATAATGCATCTAGATCCCACTATGTCGAATAAAAGGAAGCTGCTATAAAACACGTGTCATCACACCTTCATAACCCTCTCACTATGAGAAATAGCCTTCTCTTCATTATTCATTGTGTCGTCACATCTTCATAACCCTCTCGCTATGAGAAATAACCTTCCCTTCATTATTCATTATATCTACTTATGAAGGAAACTCTAATTCTAAATGCACCCAAATGATGAAATATTCAATTGAAATTTCAAGATAAATTATAACTTTATAAAATCACACAATACATCTAGATCCCACTATACCAAATATAAGGAATAAAACACAAATTTCCAGAAAACATGTGTTGTCACACCTTCATAACCCTCTCGCTACAAGAAATAACCTTCCCTTCATTATGCATTATGTTTTCACACTTTCATAACCTCTCGCTATGAGAAATAACTTTCCCTTCATTATTCATTGTATCTATGTGTGAAGACAACTCTAATTCTAAATGCACCCAAATTATAAAATATTCAATTAAAATTCTAAGATAAAATAATAACTTTATAAAATCACATAAAACTCTAAATCCCACTATACCAAATATAAGGAAGCCGCTATAAAACACAAGTTTCCAGAAAGCAAATGTGTCGTCACACCTTCATAACCCTCTAGCTATGAGAAATAATATTCCCTTCATTATTCATTCTCTCGTCATGCCTTAATAACCTTATCCCTACCAAAAAAACAACCTTCCCTCCTCTATGGGTCAAGACAACTCTAATTTTGAATGCCCCCAAATTATAATATATTTTTTTTCAAATAAATTTAAATAATATTTTTATTATCATTAAAAATTAAAAATCAAAGTAAATAATAAAAAAATCATTAAAACCCTAGGGAGAAACCTCTCTGGAAGAACCTCTGAGGTCATCCAATGGCCATGGACGCTTTCCCATCGATGACCCAGATCACCTCCTCTTTAGCACTCAGTCATAGCACCTATTCATATGGGTGCATTAGGCTCAAGTTTAACCCCATGGCACTTAAGGCCTCCAGCCTTCACCGCGCCTAAATAAGTAATATAGCACTGTCATCATGACCTCTGCCCAAGGCCCCTGGAATAAACACATATTTATATATCTAAACTCCTCGAGCCCATTCTCATGTACACTACTTGCACACAACCACAATCTCTCCTTACCTTAGTAACAACTCGGCTCGGCATGCAGACATACAATTTTGTGTGTGTATGTATAAATGAATGGTTGTCTCTCTTGAGCTTAGTTAGGCCTCATCCCAATCTGATCTCACACACATATACACTATATATGAAAATAGGAGCACTATCCCTTCGAAACTTATAATTTTTAAACCAAGGCATAACGACCATTCTGATAATAGAACAATAGTTATTACGAAGATCGCTCTGCACCCTGACACTTGAGCAACTCAGACATTGCTCCAAACTTAAGAAATAACCAATTTTCATATTCAATTACATACATGAGTCTTAATTGGAATTTATACTTAGACTAACAAAGGGACTTAACTCATTCCAAAACCATGCATGAATTCAGTTCTCTTTGTCATACATCAACTATACCTCACAATATTATCAAGGTTATCAATCACCAACATATTTAAAAAGTATTAAACACTCAATGGATTTAAATGAGTTCAGAGTCATATTAATACAAAGATCCACCAATCTATCCCATTCAAGGTTTCAATCCAACATCTAGGCTCTAGAAGAAGACACCAAAGTCAATCCACTCTTTATATGAACAAACAGAAGTCTTTGAATCCATATTGGTACAGGAAATCCCATTCTTGGCATTAAACCATGCCTTGAGACGTTAATTGAACTCATACATAGCATTCAATAGTAATGGGAATACACAACAAGCATCCATTTGGAAATTTAGGTACACAAGGCATAAGATACACTCATAGTATGATAACCTAAATCAAGAATTTTGTGTGCTTATAGGTTGTAATAACACTTATATGAAAATGAAGGAATCCAACAACTGATATTGGGACTCTAACTCTTCACCCAACCTTAGACACACCACAACCAAGCCTTTCTTGCAATAGTCACCCCTGAGCTAGATTCCAAAGCTTAAGGATGATTGCTTAAGGGATCAAAGAAATTCTTCCGGCTAAAACAATGACTCTAGAGGATTATCCACCTCCACCTACCAACTACTTCAATAAGAAATTGTGACTCTAACATCACAAGCTGAAACAGGGAATCCAGAGGCTCACCTCCACCCAAAACTGAATGATTGCTTTGATCCCCATGTTCTGATAGCAGCAGAGAGATATTTACTCTTTTCCTCCTGCACTATGGCTTTCTTTCTATAGCATAGTTAATTCTCCTCCTCATCTTTCTGAGAGATTTTCTTCTGTCCTCCTCTAGCAAAGCTCTCTTATATTCTTCATTTTTCTCTCTATCTGAATAGTCTATCTCGGTTCTTGAAGTGCGTTGGATGAGAATTACCTCCCCTTATAAATATTAAATGATCTTTACTTATTCTCCTTCGCCAAAGCCTCTCTCCCTCCACTGCCTTCCTGTTGTAACTGACTAGTCACCCTTGTCTTTTCAAGGGTCTTGTCCATTACCGTGTTGCAGCCATTTCGATTGCATGGGTAGAAACTCTTGTCACTTGTCCATGACTCATCCATGATACTTCTCTCTTTTTTGAGTGGTGGTGGAGATGATATTGTGCCAACACTATGCATCCCTCTCCTATTGGTTAACTTTAGGCTTCCAATCCTGCCTACTCTGCCCATGTTTCTTCTTAATCTTCTTATCCTTTATGCCTTGTGAATTTATACAAGGAATGCATGGTTCCTTTATCATTGTTCCTAGCTCAATTAATAATTTGATCGGCCCAATTTAAAGTATACCTACCATCTATTCATGGCTATAAAACAAGTCAAGCTTCATTCAAATCCCATGCAACCTCCTTCTTCAAACTCTGGAATTTGTGTCCCAATTTTCAAGCATTTTTAATTATAATCAAAATATATTAAATATCTATAATGAATGGGAATCAACCTAGGGCTGTCACAAATCCCCTCTCCCTCTCCCTCCCCTCGATGGGTCCTACAATTGACTCGTTCAATTAATTCATCCTAGAGCTAGGTGGGGGTTTGGGTGCATCTGAGGATTTGGGGCCCATCGGTCTGGGCAAAGGAAGAAAATCTTATATTTCTATAGCCACGAAGCAAGCTTCATTTGAAATCCATGAAGGGAAGCATAAATCAATAGTTGGGGCCCTTAGAGAAAATTCCCCTTCGAAGGGTGTTGAATGAGACTCCTCTCTTACAACATTTGACGTTTGGCAAACCTTGCAAAAAAATTGGCTCTAAGACACGTCATCTACTTACATTCCCCACAATATCATTTTTATTAAGGAAACTATGATCGAGGGGTCCATGGAAGCATCTATTTTATCTACTCTTCTTCATGCTTGATCTTTCCACTTCACGAATGTTATTGGATGCTTAGGAGGCCTAATTACAAGATGGAGAGAAATTTTGTTTATTTGCACGTTGGCCTAGTCCTCATGGTCTTGCCTAGCCACTTCCTTCTTATCCAAGGACGATGTTATATCTTTCATAGGCCTAAATATTTATGGTCCCTACTCTGATAGGAAGTTGTTTTGGTAGAAAACATTTAATCTCCCATGTTTCTCATTTTAGAAGTTCATTGGGCCTGCTTATCCTGAGTTCCTCTAAACATACTTCATAAGATAAATCAACTTTCATTGCATTTTCTTTGGGTATGGAAATAAGAGAAAGGGCCTTTTTCTTTGACTGTTTGGTCTACTATTGCTATTCTAAACGCCCTACGTGGATGTGGAATAAAAATCCTTCTATGGTTTTCCAAAGCCTTAGTTACAGAAGATTTCTAGACATTGATAAAATGATCACGCCTTTGGTCACATGTTATGGTGCAAAAATATGTATCTCCTTCCACTACTCTTTATTAGATCTAATCCCCAAGGAAATATGCACATAATGGATACATCATTTTGAAATCTATAATCAACTCTTTCAACATTATTGAGAATGGCCTCAGATGGAAAATTGGAAATGGTACTAGGCTCCTCATTGGAAAGGATCCCTGGATTGGTAGCCAAAATTCACATCTTTTCTCGACTGAATTGATTTAGAAACTAAATGAATAAGGTGTTTTTTTATCTCCATCAAGTCTCCAACAAATTTTGGCTTGTTGGCCCACAAACTTGGATCTTCCTAAAAGTTCTAAATTTGGAAGGAGATATGGTTGCAGAATGGTTGTCTTACACTAGCTCTCTACAACAATCCCTTTTCACACTATCTACCTCTGAAGAGTTGATCGTTTGGTCAATGATCCCCTCTGGAGAATACACTCCAAAATTTGGTTACATACATTCTCCAAAAAATATCTTTATGTGGCTAAAATAGATGTCTTATTTACCTTGAGGAATCTGAAATGACACCACATCTTTTCATTCATTGTCTCTTCACGAAAATTGTTTGTAAAGAAAGTCAAAGGAAAGAGGTGAATCAACAAATCTGGCAAGGGGAATCTATTGAATACTTCCTCAAATCATGGCTTGCAACAAGACCAAAAGAACCGTTAAAGGTGTTTCCTTTGATAGTAAATTAGGGAATATGGCTGGAAATAAATAATGTTATTTTTGACAATCAAGGAAAATCATAAATCCAAGTAACCATCCACAATCTTGCTCTTCAAAAATCTATCCCACTTCACACAAAACCTCAACATACACATAACACATCCAAGGTGGTCTTTCAAAAGGGTCTCCCCTAGGCATTTTTTGACGGAGTGACCCAACATAATCCAATTATTGGGGATATTCTATTTCTATAGGATGTGCACAAATTCTCATTTACATGCAATATTTGTTGTAGTACAAATAATTATGCTAAGTTATTCACTTTAATACTCATTCTAAAACTTGTTGAAATTTTACACATCCTCTCTCTGTATATTTATGGTGACTCCAAGCTAGTGATTGATTGGATGAATGGCCTGCTAGAATGAGGAATCACACTCTTATCCCTCTTTATCATAATTTTATTGAAAGAATGGAAAGGCTCACTCTTGTTACTTTCACCCACATCTACAAATCAAGAAACAAAGAAGTGGACATTCTCTCAAAAACATGATTGGAAATGGACAAAGAAGTGTGGAAATTTACAAAAGACCAAGAAGGCCACATCATCGAACATCTTCACAACCCATGGGAATTATTGACATCTATGCACTACTTATATGTATATTATATTGTCTACATGTAATTACAACTATATTATCAACGATGATTAGCACTTCTTTGATTCATACAAATTTGGGGCAGAAATGATGGTCAAAGAAGGCCTTTTTTAGTTGTTTATTTCTTCTCACATGTCTATAAGCATGGTTTATAGAAGAACTGTAAAATTTGAGAGTTATGAGCTCCATGAATGGTTTTACAGGGATATTTTATGGACTGGAAAAGAAACGAGCACATCAAACCAATGTAAAATTTTGCAAAGAAGAATCATTGATAATTTCTTTTGTTATTTAGAAGATATGTAATGATACAAAAACAAGCAACATGGAATTCTAGGCATAAGGCCATTTGAATGCCTCAAAATATACACACAATGTATTTTTATTTTGACTATAAATAAAAATACATGCTTTTTTTCCTTGGAAAAAAATATAACATAAAAAAATATACCAAATCATAATCATTAATTAAAATAAAATCAAATATAACAAGTTTAAATGTATACAAATGCCATTAAAGTATGATGGATATTGTTTAATTTTAATTGAGGGAAGCCACAATAATATTGATCCTTCTCCTTGAATGATATGCTTATATCCTAGGGTATTAAAAGATGTAGTCTTTCTCATTACAAGAATAATTTATTAAGGAAATAGATGATAAATTCATCAAAAGGGTTTTTTTAACACCACTTATGTTATCTTATTTAGATTGGACAAGCCATAAATCATGAAGGGTTAGGGTTTTTTTAGCAACACTTATCTCATACAAATGATATATCATGAAAGGTTATGGTTTTTCTAGCACCACTTATGTCATCTTATTTAGATTGGATAAGCGATAAATCACAAAGGGTTACCCTATGTAAAATGGCTTTATTGCAAGTTGAAAAAATATCCCATTAATGTGTTACTTCATTAAGAAAAACCACACAAATCTTCCACAAGGTACCACCAAGGTACCCATGTTATTAGTTTTTTAAACATTTAATTCACAAGTACCTTCAACCTTGTATGAACACATTATAATTATCCATTTTAAGATGGGGGAAGAGAAATTTGAATTTTTCATCTCTCCTATGCAAGGACATGAGAGTAGGTTTTAAGGAGAATATGAGTATGGGATTTAATCCACATATGTGGATGATGATAATGCTACATATGACTCACACATTTAACCATTACATTTAGTTCCCTATGGAAATATAAGGATACCATAGGAAAATATCAATACATAATCTTTGAAATGATTATGGGGTGGGATTTGATCTACTTAAATATGTGAGTGGGAGTGTTATCCACGCCTCACATGCTTGACCCCAACCTTCAGATGTTCCATGGATAATATAAGGTGTGAAATAAAATCCTCATGAGAATTGATCTTGTGTTAACAGTGAAAAATATATGTTCCTTGCCATTTGATCCCACCAATTTGGGCATTGACAAGTATCACTAATATTCTTTTGCACCAAAAATGTCTACTTCTTCTAGTATTAACTATAATAATATTTTTTTTAATTCGCTTGTCACCCTATACATAAATGTATTTAAATCACTAACCCTTTAATTGAAGTGTTACTATTATTCATACACCATTATTGGGATTTTAATACACATTAGTGATAACCCCTCTTCTAATACATGTTGCATTTTATTTTATTTTGTAAAGTTGTCTGTGATCCTCTAGGATTGCCCTGTGGCTCGAGAAACCGTGACCCAAGGGCATCTAATCTGTCAAAGTCACTCACGGATCGCACCCAGACCAGGCCACACTGACCCTAAGCTAACTAGATATTTTAGCATGTCTCTTCCCCTTAGCACAGACGCAAAAACCTCCGTGAGGTTTGATCTTGGGTTGCCTTGCTAATTAGACCCATCCTCAACCGGTTGTGCTAGTGGGACTTGACATACATGTTGCATCTTTGCTCTAAGTGTGATTTACTAATTCGAAGTGCCATCATATTTAAAATTGTAAACATGAGTAAGATAAACTGACGAAAGTCTTTAATTGGGTTTAGCCAAACCCAATTGAAGACTTACTAGACCTTTAATTGAAGTGTTACTATTGCCCATACATCATTATTGAAATTGTTTATACGTTAAGTAAGATAACCTGGCGAAAGTCTTTAATTGGGTTTACTAGTCAAACCCAATTGAAAACTTACTAGTCCTTTAATTGAAGTGTTACTATTACCCATACATCATTATTGAAATTTTTTATACGTTAATGACAACCCCTCTTCTCACTCATGTTGTATCTTTACCACTAAATATCCTTTATTAATTAGAAGTGCCATAATATTTAATATTGTAAACATTTGTAAGATAAATTGGTGAAAGTCTTCAATTGGGTTTAGTCCAAATAGTTATTAGGAATGTTATCCTTCCACCCAAATTTAAAATTTAATTCTTGAAAAAAATATATTAAGCTTTCAATAAATATATTATTGTAATCACCTTAAACATTGTATTGATAAAGCCTTTAACATTTTCCAAAATCTAATTTACCTTCAATAACATTCTCGAAATAAAAAGAAACACTTAATAATTTTTCCTAAAATATATATTAATAAATAAAATTAATGAAAATCATGCATTCTCTTAAAAGGGATCCAGGTTCAAGTCCATAAAGAAACATGTTTATTGAACAATAACACTTAAAACAATACAAAACATGTGATGTAGGGTTCATACACTCGAAAAAAAAGTCAAACTTGGTAGGGACTCAATTGAAATCAGTTACATCTCCCCATGATAGAAAAACAAATATAATGATGGTCAACTTTTTAGCAGATATGTAGGTTTTGATGATTACAACAATAACTTAGTATTTGTTGTTGCACTCCACGACACAAAAATGGGTAAAATATGGCATGTCTTTATATGCATAATGTTTTTAAATAAAAGTATATGTAATGTAGAAATATATATTATAATAAAATACGTGATTTTGTTTTTATATTAAAAATTTTAAACATTAAAAGTTTGTGTTTTGATTTTTTAAATCTATAAATTAAAAAAAAATGAAATTTCTTAAAATGTATATTTTTTTAAAATATGAATTAATATATATATATATATATATTTTTTTAAATTGAATCTTGATTTATTTTTTATTTTTCTTAAATCTATGTTAATTATCTGTTGAAATATATGTCTTAATTTGTTTTAATTTTAGATTTATCAAGTTTAAAAAATCAAATTTATTGAGTTGTATGCCTTTTATATAAGATAAAGGATTTTGATTCTTCTTTATGCTTGATAGATAGAGCTTTAAAGAATTATTATTCAATTTTATGAATTTTTTTCATTACATTTGTTCACTATGAGGGACAATCTCATTTCATATTTAGTAGAATGAATTGCAGTCCAACTATCCTAAAACAAATTAATTAGGCCGAGAGACACTTTATAGCTCAATATGAGAGAGATGTATAGTGACAACTAAAATGAAATACTAGATAAATAATAATAAAAGAACAAAATGTCAACTCATGAAAAAAATATTAATAAAATTACAAACTCTAAAATACATATATCACATTAAAGTAAATTTAAATAATAATTATTCATATTTGTAACTATAACATTTTAAAACATATAATTAATAAAGATATAAAAACTTAAACTTTATTAATATTTCATTAAAGTAAATTTAAATAATAATTATTCATATTCGTAACTATAACATTTTAAAACATATAATTAATAAATATATAAAAACTTAAACTTTATTAATATTTCTATATATAAAAATTATGAAATATATATAAAATATAAATAGTAGCTATAAATTAAGATTCATTTTACTATATAAATTAAAATAATGAATCACATTCACAACCATTATAATTATAATTTTATATTTAAATTTCATTAATAAATATATAAAAATTTAATACATATAATAACTCTTTTACTAAGTTCTATATATAATTAATGCTATGCATATCACATTAAAAACTTAAATTAAAAAATTGTAAAATGTGTTAAAGAAAAGTTGCTATATATTTGATCAAAGTTTGAATAAAATTAAAAGTAAGAATATTGTTATATATAAAGACATGATATTTATATAAATATAAACTAGCCTAGATCTATCTTAACTCCATATTTATCAAGTTTAGAGAGAGGTCAAATCTCTCAAGGTGCAAACCTCCTTTTTGAGTGCAAAACTTGAGGAAATGTTTGAACCTCCACATATTTGATCTCTCTCGGCACTTGATAGATCCTGAATTAATATGGATCTAAGTTGTTTTAATTATTAATTATTATAATTAATAATTAATAATTTTATTTGTAAGAGTCTCTACAACCTAGTATGATGGAGATGTTGTCACATAAGGTTACATTTAAAAATAATAAAATAATGCTTACATTAACTACTACTAATAATAATAAATCGATGTGGGCCATATATATATATATACAGAGGAATCAGCGACTGGAGCAGCCTCGCAACTCGCGTTACACGGGGTCGATTTTGACCGCTACCACTATAACCCCTGGAAAACTGCGCTCGCCCCTCTCCACAGCTTCCGGGCTAGTCCGGGGATTTGAACTCATGACCTTCAATATAGAGCCCGCCTTTCTAACGAACTTCACCGCATTGTGATTACCAACTCGCCTACCCCCGTGGGGCTATAAATAAAATCTTCAATTTCCGCATTAAATCTATATTAAATTTATATTGATAGATAAAGTAATTTAAAGTAAATAATAATAATTTATTTTTGGTATGAGGGAGACATCTAATTAATTAGTAGTAAACAAATGACCTGTGAAAATACAATTATTGATATTATATGATGTATAATCCATTTTATGTTGACATATAATATTTAAAACAAAAATATTTTTGTAACAAACATATATATATATATATATCTATATACCATGATTTTAAATAAAGAAAAATAAAATAATTGGGATTAAATTTTTTCTACATTTTCAGTTTTCATTGTGAGGGAGATGTGTAATTTATTTTACTTACTATGGAGTTGATATATAACATTTGAAAAATATTAATAACAAAAAAGTGTTTAATGTGGATTATAAATCAAATATTTCAATATGCACGCTTACTAAAATTTTTAAATCAAATGAGGGAGATAAATAGTGAGAGATTTCTTGTTCTATTAATAAGTGCTTTCTAATTCAAGGTAGGAGGAAGATTTGCAATTCCTTCAATTGTTGTTGACGTGTAACATTTTAAAAGATATTAATAACAAAAATAATTCAAGTTATATATAGCCCATGAGGTCTAGAGTAGAGCGTGACAAGGTGTTTTATTAAGGCACTCACATGGTGTAAAGGTCACCAATTCAAAACTCTAGGGGCAAAAATCTATCCATGCTAAGGGCTGGTGTTGCGTGTGCGATCCATGGGTGATTTTGACAACTTAGATGCCCCTAGGTTACTACTACTCAAGCCAAAGGTTAGGCTTGTCTGTCATCTCATGACTCACATAACCTATCAAACAAAAAAATAAAATCAACGTGTACCTGAGTGATTTTTTGACGTTTTAGATGCCTCTAGGTCATTACTACTCAAGCCACAGGTTAGGATTTCGAGCCATCTCAAGACTCACATATTCTATAAAAAAAAATCAACGTGTGTGTGTGTGTATATATATATATATATATATATAGAGAGAGAGAGAGAGAGAGATATATATATAGAGAGAGAGAGAGGGAGAATTTATATATATATATATATAGAGAGAGAGAGAGATTTTCTACTTATGAATGTATTAACATTTTAATGTGGAGAATCTAAATCATAAATAAAATATTTTAGTGTCAACTATTCTTGCAGTTAAAACATTTTATTAGTGTGTTTCTCAAAAGAGGGATAGATCCATCTTAACTTCATATTTACTAAGAGCATATAAGAATAAAATTTATCGACCCACAAATCTTTCCTCAAGTTTTGCATTCAAAAAGAGGTTTTCATTTTGAGAGATTTGATCCCTTTCAGTGCTTGGTAGATCCAAAGTTAAATGGATCTATGCTAGTTTTGATTTTAATTTAATTTTTATGTAATTTGACCATGTCAAAATGTTTACATAACATAACCTAACCTTACAACATCTCTTCCTTACTGGGTTGGAGAGAGCACTTCTCGGCACAATAATAATCTTATTAATAACTAGCATAAATCTATCTTAACTATTGATTTACCAAAATTTTAGAGGAATCAAATCTCTCCAAGTGCAAACCTTTTCTCAAGTTTTACACCCAAAAAGAGGTTTGCATCTTAAAGAATCGATCTCTCTGGATACTTGGTGGATCAAAAAATTAAGATGAATTTATGATAATCTTGTAACAAAACAATTATCTTCCCAACCATAAATTTTTTTAAATATAATTAAAACTCCCCCATAATTTAAATATTTAAATTTAACCTAGGGTAAAATGCTAACTTTATAAAATCACATAATACATCTAGATCCCACTATATCAAATACAAGGAAGCCGCTATAAAACACATGTGTCATTACATCTTCATAACCCTCTCACTATGAGAAATAACCTTCTCTTCATTATTCATTGTGTCGTCACACCTTCATAACCCTCTCGCTATGAGAAATAACCTTCCCTTCATTACTCATTATATCTACCTATGAAGGAAACTCTAATTCTAAATGCACCCAAATTATGAAATATTCAATTGAAATTTCAAGATAAATTATAACTTTATAAAATCACACAATACATCTAGATCCCACTATACCAAATATAAGGAATAAAACACAAATTTTCAGAAAACACGTGTTGTCACACCTTCATAACCCTCTCGCTACAAGAAATAACCTTCCCTTCATTATTCATTATGTTTTCACACCTTCATAACCCTCTAGCTATGAGAAATAACTTTCCCTTCATTATTCATTGTATCTATGTGTAAAGATGAAATATTCAATTAAAATTCTAAGATAAAATAATAACTTTATAAAATCACATAAAAGTCTAAATCCCACTCTACCAAATATAAGAAAGCCACTATAAAACACAAGTTTCCAGAAAACAAATGTGTCGTCACACCTTCACGACCCTCTAGCTATGAGAAATAATATTCCCTTCATTATTCATTTTGTCGTCACGCCTTAATAACCTTACCCCTAAAAAAAATAACCTTCCCTCCTCTATGGGTAAAGGCAACTCTAATTCTAAATGCCCCCAAATTATAATCTATTTTTATTATTTAATAAGATTTTTAAAATAAATAAATTTAAATAATATTTTTATTATCATTAAATAAATAAATAAATTTGAATATTATCATTAAAAATTAAAAATCAAATTGTTATACAAAAAATAAAGTAAAAAAAAAAAAATATTTTTTAGAAATTAAAATTAAGTATCGTTTGAACCTTTGTCTTCACGATGGGTCTTGATTTAGAGACCTTTGTCTTGACGATGGGTCTTGACTCAGTCGACATTCAAAAATGTGTATTATGGAGCAATTTTGACATCTCACATTCTAAATAAATCAAATTATTAAATAAAACATAAATTAAATAATAAAAAATTATAATTATCATAAATTAAATAAATCAAATTATTATACAATTTAAAAAAATGGTCAAATTATTATAAGATAAATAAATTAAATGATCAAATCATTATCTAGAAAATAATTCATTATAATATTAATGGAAAGCCATCTTTTTTTATTTGTTTGTCAAGTTGTCTGTGATCCTTGAGCTTGACATGTGGCTTAAGGCGGTGCGACTCATGGGCATCTAATGTGTCAAAATCACCAAGGGATTGCGCTCGCATGGGCCACACCAGCCCTAAGCTGATTGGATTTGCATCTAATCCGTCAAAATCACCAGGGGATTGCGCCCGCATAGGCCACACTAGCGCTAAGCTGACTGGATTTTTTAGCATGTCTCCTCCCTGTAGGACAAGGCATAACCACCCTGTGAGATTTGACCCTGAGTCACCTTGCTAACTATACCCATCCTCAACCTATTGTGATAATGAAACTTGACAAATAAAAAAACATTTTACATCAATATATTTTCTAATTAAATTTAACCTTCAATTAAATTATTTTATTAAAATTCATTTACAACTTCACTTAAATTATAAATTAAATAATCGAATTATTATATATATATATAAATATAAATAATAAACTAAATAAAAATCTATTACGTTTTAGTTTTTGGATTAAATATAGCTTCTAATTAAATTATTTTATAATATTCAATTAAATTTGACTTCTAATTAAATTATTTCATTTCATTTCCAGCGTTTAAGATTAATTTACAACTATTCTGCATCATAAAATTAAAAAGCCAAATTATTATAAAAATAAATTAAATAGTCAACTCACGGCAGATAATCCATTGGAACACAAACCAAAAAAAACACTTATCAATTTATTCTCCAAGTAAATTAAAGCTCAGCGAGAGATTCTCCTAAGCTATAGCGTATTTATGATCTTCCCAGTGCAATAAAATATTTTGATATTAACATTTTACATTATCATCGGAGAATACAACATTTAAGTTAAAAACATTTAATCGTCAGCGAACCCGAAGTCAAGAGAGTCGAACCTGCGATCTATGTCTTGTCTCGAGGCTTCCACGTTCAAGCTTGAAGTACAGCTGAGTGGGTAAATGGAAGACACAAGGATAGTTACTACGACCGTGCGAATTTAATTTCACCTTATCAAACAACTGACCTGCCATTTCCTTTCATACGACGTCACACAGCGATTTCTTTCACCACCCAACATTTTTCATTCACCCTGCATGCATTTCACTATGCCATCACCGTCTCAGAATCCTCAGAAGCCCACCCCGTTTTCCTGCAATTAGCTGCTTCTGAATTTCAGCATGACCCACGCCTGCCATCCCAGGAGTGTCGACAGTGGTCTTGAATTCCGGCCTGGCAACGGTGACGATTCATGGTACTTCGTTTCCCTTCGGCTGCAGTATGGCAAACTCATTGTTCGTCACGAAGGTTGTTCTGACAAACGTGGCAAAGAGTGGGAGGTTGCGGATGTGAAAAACGGGAAGGAATTGTATGACAAGTTCCGTCCTCCGTCGAGGCGCCTTGAAGATGAGAACTGCCAAGAAGTAAACCCAGGGTGTAAAGTCTGCGTGTCGTGCTACCCGGACGAGCAAGAAAGCCCCGAGAGCATTCGGTATTTTGACGCTGAGATTGAGAAGGTCAGATTTTCATTAATTCCTTTCTTTGAAAATTTCAAGCTGTTTTTAGAGTTGATTAAAATCCTTGAGCAGCGTAGTGTCTAAAGCTCTGGAGACCCACATTCCAAAATCCAAGACAGGGTATTGTGCTCCCTTATTTGAAAACTTTTAACCTGTTTTTAGAGCTGTTTAAAATAATTTGGCAGTAGTGCCTAAAGGTCTGGAGACTCTTCACCATCCAAGACAGGGAATTATGCCCTGGATTGTGGGCCTCATTAGGGTTAAAGTTCAATGTGTAAAATGAAAGAAGCCTAAAGATTACTAGAGAAAGCTTAAACGAAGGGAACTAAAACTTACTATAAGAAGAAGCTTAATGGAAAGGAAGGAAGGATGGCCAACTTCCCGATTTTATTGCTAAAAAATTGCGAAATTGCCATTTTCCTGGCCGAGATGAAGTTTGCTGATTTTTACCAATATTTCAGTAATATCTTAATTTTGCAGATGTTTGCCGATTTTTATTGCTATTTTCTTGATTTTTTAGGAATTTTGGAACTTTTTCTGGCGGAGATGATGTTTGCTGATTTTTACAGTAAAATCTTAATTTTGCAGAGGTTTGGCAATTTTTATTGCAATTTTCTTGATTTTTAGGAATTTTTGTTTTTTTGGACCCTTGCGGATTTTATCCCGATGCCCTGTTTGCAACATTCATAAAAGCTATTCCAAGATGTTACGACTTACAATCTAGGTATATTTGACTGTTATTATCCCTGTAAGGATATTTTATTGTCATAGAAGCTATTCCAAGAGGTTACAATATATAGGTATATTTGGCTCTTATTATCCCCGTAATAATTATTTTTGTTACACAAGCCACACAGAGGAGGAAGAGGTAGGCAGGGGAGGCAAACATGATTTTTTTTCAAAGACAAAAATTCTTTATTCGATATTTTAAGTTTGAAGAGGTAGGCAGGGGAGGCAAACATGATTTTTTTTCAAAGACAAAAATTCTTTATTCGATATTTTAAGTTTGAAATCAAAATATACGTTGTTCTGCACAGAAAGGCCTCACGTTGTGTATTTTTGATAAAAAATACAGCATTGTAAGTTATTTCTTCAGTTCTGTGCCTACTTACTGATATTCTTACCAGGCTCCTATGAGGCACCCTTTACTTCTCAAAAAATATTCTTTAAGATCTATGCCTACAACAAAAACCAAAAACCAATAAAATTACTGAGATAGCGTCTTTGTGTTACATTTACAAATAAAGAGAAGATTTCATGATAGAGATGTGGGTCCTTTTCTGAATTCCTGATTAGTTAAGGATTACTTTTGCATTGGCACAACTTCTTTAGATAACTGATCAACTCCTGTGCTGAATTCTCTATAAATGCGCACAAAGGTGTAATGTCCCAGTTTCAACCCTCTGGGATAATTTGAATTTAATTATGTTGAATTGTTTTTGTGTAGATATTTTTATTACTATGCCTTATTTAAACTATGAAGTAGACATGCCATGGTGATTTTGAATATTTGTAAACATTGTTATTTGCATTTAATAAAAAAGCAAGGCTAATTGATCATGAACACCTAAAGAAGTTATGATACCAAAAGAGGGGAAAGGTAAGGGGGTTGAAGGGAATTTTTATATGCCTAGTTACCTATATCTGTCTTCCTACTCACCTTGCCATTACTTGAACCTTCACTCTTCTATGATGTTGATGTTGAGCCTAACCTATAGTTTAATAGGAAATGTGAAAAGTGGATGTAACCATCCCCTAGATCTAGGAAACCTGAACCACCTCCAACATTCTCGTATCTTGCTCCCCTTACATCCTTGGAACTAGGAGGATTTAGATTAGGACTCTCTTGTCACCTTTCGCTTATACCAAGAGAGGAAATTCGAATGGAAAAAGAGGGCCTGCTTTTGGAGAAGCATAGAGAAGAGAAAGAGGGAGTTTTTTGTTTTGTTTAAAAAATAGTCTCCATGCTATGTTATTGGAGAGATTAGGGCTGCAGGGGATCCCTCCCCCCTTCGCACCTGCTCTTGAAGTGCACTTCGAATGGAAGTGCCTAGGGAGTGACCCAAGGAGTGCGTTCTTGCCAAATAAAATTCATTCCCTGGTTGCTCCTGCCAAAAAAAATTCACTCCCTCCCTAGTGCTTTCCCAGGTGGTTAAGATTCTCAACCCTAGCAATGTTGGCTTTCCTTTATCTTTCATTTCATCCTTTTACTAAAATTTTAACATTATCCTGAAATGACTCAGGATGTTTGAGAGTGGTTTCTACCTCATTGGATTTCATATGGAGAAACTAGATTTTTAGATATCACTCGAAATCTAGCAGACTTAATGGTTTCGAGATTTCAAGATTTAGGGGATTGCAATGTTTCCAATTGATTTTGTCATGCGTGAGGGTATGAGATTGGCATTTGATCAAGAGCATGAAGCCCTTTAAGTACCTTGATGTTGGTGTCATTGATTGTTGAACTTCGTTGATGTTGGTGGTATTGCTTGTTGAACTCCTCTACCATGGCCTTAACTAAAATGTACCCTTCACTCAAAGGAAAATAATTGGTTAGGCATGCTAAGATTTTTCTACCATATTATAAGGTTGAGGAGATCCTTCACTCAAACCTAAATCATTGGTTACGCATGTTAAATTTTTTCAATTTCTACCATATTATAAGGTTGAGCAATCCAAGTCTGAAGACTTTGAGCTAGATGATGTTTATGTAGCTCTTGTTGATGATCCCATTTCTAGTAGTGTTGAATCAATGATGAGTTTCATGAGTGATCATGTTGATTAGTGATTTGTAGTTTTGATGTCTAGTTTTGCTGCTATTACTACTACTGAGGTTGCAAAGGAGTTTGGGTAGTCCTTAGACTCTGAGCCATATGATGTTTATGTAGCTCATGTGGATGATCCCATGTAGTGGGATCCACTGTTGATGATCCCATGTCTACTAGATGATTGATGTTATACGGTTTAATCCATTTTTTATGCTTTTTATAATTAATTCATCATTCCACATGCTTTTGTTGACATATATGCATCAAAATACATATTATATAAAGTTCACTCTCTATTCATTCCCAATCACAAAGCTTCTGAAAATTGTCGCTCCCTGTTCCCGTGTCTGCTTTTTCTCCCCTCTTCCGCTCCCCTCTTCTAAGCAACCTTGGAAGAGATAATGAAAGAAAGCCATTAGAGCCTTGGGAAGAAGAGGAGAAGGGAGGAAACCATAGAGAATATGAATGAAGGAATGTTGTGTGTCAGGCCTGGCATTGGTAACTTCACAAATGGTGCATTCTATTTGGAAAATCATGAATATATACAAGGAGAGGAAGACTGTTGGAATTCATATTCCAATATCTCTTCATCTTCTCATTCTCATATTTCAATTATTTATAATGTTTTCCTAAAACCTAAAGATTAGGTGTTAACATTCCCCCCCCTTAATCTAAAAGGATGTTGTTGAGTCCAAGCATCATTCTGAATCTTTCAAACTTTTATCTTCCAAGTGCTTTGGTGAAGATGTCTGCAATCTGCTCTTTTGTGGAACAATGGCATAGTTGAATAGTCTTGGCCTCAACATGATGTCGAATCAAATGATACTTTGTATTGATATGTTTGGTTCAATCATGGAACTTTGGGTTCTTGGCCAATTTTATTGCAAAAGTATTGTCAATCAAAAGAGGAGTAGAATGCACTTGTTTCTCTTGCAAATCTTCAAGAATTTTCTTGAGCCACACAATTTCTTTCATTTCTTCTGCAACTGACACATATTCTGCCTCTGTTGTGGACTCTGTTAGAATTGATTGTTTTTGTGACCTCCCGGAGACAACTCTTGATCCAAGACTCATAACATAACTTGAAATAGATACTCCATTTTCTTTATCTCCATCAAAGTCGGAATCAGAGTATCCAATCAAGCTGAAGTCATCCACCTGTGTATACTTGAGTCCAAAGTCTTGAGTTCCCTTCAAGTACCTTAAAACTCTTTTTGCAGCATATCAATGGCCCTCACAAGGCTTTTGCGTAAACTTGGAGAGCATTCCAATAGAAAATGAAATGTTTGGTCTGTTAGTAGTCAGGTAGTTAAGACTTTCTATGAGCTGTTTGTACTTTGTTTCATCCTCAAATTCATTTCCTTTAGTGGATGTGAGCTTTAAATTTTGTTCCATTGGAGTGGTCAAAGGATTGCACTTAGCCATGCCAAATTTTTCAACAAATCTCTCATGTACTTCTTGTTGCCACACAATCTAGCAGGGCCCTATGCGGGGAACCTATGGGACAACAACTAGAGACAACAATGGGACAAAGATCCATTGTCACCTCAGTCAATGTCCCCTGCTCACGGACTTCCACCGATGGAAGAATTCCCGGTAGGAGGAAATCACTCGAAATGGATATGACTATGTATACAATGATTTCACAAGGCCTATTCAAGGAGAGACTCAGTTAGGGTTAAATGCTTCAAAGATGCTAAAGGCTCTCCAAGAAAGACCTAGGAGGAAAATATAGACTTAGGGCTTGAGATAGTCAATGATGATTGAGTATGCCTAAGGTCAACACTTCCAAGATGAGGTAAGACCTCTCAAGAAGCTTTGGACGATGATTGGACACTTTAAATAGGCTTTCGCTCCCCTTGAAAGACCTAATTTAGGGCTTACGCTAGACTTAAAGTTTTTAGATATGACGTGGGAAGATATTCCTCCAAAGTATTCACTAGGTCAAGGTAAGACGAGAAAGGGTCTTGTAAGATTTATTCTACCGAATGCTAGGTTCATATGACCCTTAAAAAGACCATCTTATAAGGAAAACTAACTAGGTTTCCCTTCTAGGGCACACATAGGGCGTAAGAATTTCTGGAGAATTAATCATGAGAATTCCACCAAAATTTGAGGTCTCCAAGAGGAAACACTAAGGAAGAGTTATATCCAAGTGGAATATCAAGATTCCTTCTCTAATAGATTTTCGCTGGATGTCGTAGGGAGCCGTCTAAAAAAAGGGGCCAAAATTTTTGGAGAGAAGAAAAGAGAGGGAAGGAAAGGTTGATCACCAATTTTTCTTGGACCAGTGCCTAATCCTTGGGCTATGGAGTCTATGATGATTCAAGATTTGCCAAAATCGTCTTCAAGGAGGCCAAAGAATGATGCCCTAGCAACCACTCTTCAACAATTACCTACTCAATATCTATGGCTTTTCATGGAAGAAGAACAAAATCCCATCCACTAGGAACATTCATCTATTGTCATGCAATGAGTAACATGTGCAATTTACAACCAAATAACCTTCTACAATGATATTCAATAAATTAGGGCACAAGAGAATTAACTAGTTGCAATAATTCCACACATTATACATTAACCAAGAGAAATATCAAAAAAATGTACTTAAGCTGACAAGAGATATGTACAACCATAGAAAAAGATATCTAAAATTTATCTTCCAAAGATATTGAAATGCATCAAATAATATCCAAGTAGCATCTCCAACAAACCACTGATAATCTTTTGAACAAGTTTAATTTCACTCAGGAAATATGGTTCTATGTTCTGCAGTTTTTGGGCATTAATGAAGATATGAAGAAGTCTTCTTTTGAAGTAACTCTTTTTACTTGGGTGAAGAAGTACAAACATCTTAGTACTCTGCCTATATTTGTTGTCTGGAGTATTTGGCTGTTGAGAAACAAGATAATCTTCAGAGATGCTAAGATATATATTCTGGTTCTAATCTCCAAAATTGTTTCACATTTCAGGGAATTTCTTCCCCTTCAAAAAGCATCATCATTGAGAAGAGTCCAATTTCCACTCTTTCCACAATATCTGCCGATGGGTTTCTTTGATGGGGCAGCTCAAGGGAAAGTGTGTGGAGGAGGAGGGATGATCAAGTTGACCGAAAATAGATCCATTCATTTTAAAATTGGAATTGGCTTTGGATCAAATACCAAGGCTGAATTGATCGCTGCATGGACTCTTTTGATGCTTGCAAAGCACAAAAACATTAATCATTTGCATATTCTCGGTGACTCTAAATGTGTTGTCGATTGGATGAAAGGAGCGACTTGCCTGGAGCTGCTTCATTTAGAAGCATGGAAACTCAGAATAAGAGAAATAAAATCAAAGTTTCAAGCTATTAGTTTTCAACACATTTATAGAGAGTTCAATTCCAAAGTAGATGTTCTCTCAAAGAGAGCTCTGAAATTGGATCCTGGTTTAATTATCTTTGAAGAGCTCATTGACAACAAGAGTCAGAGCTCCTACTCCATTACAATTGATCACTTTCCATAAAGCACATCACTCAGTGGTTGTAAATTGCATCAAATATGATCCAAAGTCTACAGGCCAGAATGGACATCACATTATAAAATGCTTTATTAAGTATCTCTGTTAAATGGCTATATTATCCAATTCTGTACTTGCTGTATTCTCTAGCTGTTCCAGGAACATAACATTCAGGTTATATTGTCTTTTTATTTCAGTCAATATAGCTTCATAGGGAGCATAGATCAATGATTATCATATGGGTATGAGTCTTTTTCTCTACTTTGCTTCTTATAGAGCCATGCCCAGTATCTGTCTGGATTTTTTTTCTAACTTTGAAAATGTGTACTTTTTTTGATTCATAATGAATAACAAAAAAGTAACTCTTTACAGTGAAAAAAAAAGTAGCATCTAAGAGAAAAGTGAAAAATTCTTGTACAAGAGAAAAATTCCAAGTGGTGATGATGCTCTCTCACAATGAGAGCTAGTTCTATTTACATGGGACCTTTAGGAGGTCGAATTCCTATTCTAAGTCCCTAACATTAGTTTAATGTGCAAACTAACAAGGCCTTGGTGACAAGTCCACCAAGTAACTTCATAATTATGAATAAACCATCCAATAGTAGGCCAAAAATGATGACGTCATGACGAAATGAGGCCATTGGAAGGCCGAGTTGAGTCCTCTAAGTGCCAAGATGAGAGAGAGGGCTCCATAAATGGTGCACGAGGGGATGACCCCTTAATGTCCATGTGAATCATCATGTGGTGCTCCAAAGTGGCTTTAGGGCACAAATACTGGTCCCATGAGTCTCCTAGTGAAATAAACATCCATATCAACAATTGAATCATATTTGTCTATATCACCTCCATTCTGTCTAGTAGAAGTTCTCATTCCAGTCTTTCTAACCTCATCAGCATGAACACTTTCAAGTTTCTTTGTGAGCCATTTTGGAGGACCTTTCTGAGATGGCCCAGGCTATTCAGTTAACTGAGATGACGCTGAATCAAGATCGAACCTTCCAATTCTCTCAATCACATTACTCAAAGCGTCTTCTTGATTAGTGTTTGGAGCTTCATGACGGGGAGAGAGTGCCTCAGAAGGAGATTCCATAGATTGATTTAGAATAGGGTTCCCCCCTTCAAGATGTGGAATCTCATTATCAAATTCCTGAAAAGATTTTACATGCCCAAATCTATCCAAGCGATCAAGCTACCGCTCAACAACATTGTTAGTCTTGGAACCTTCAAGAAAAATTACATCTTTAGATAGTATAAACATCTTAATTACTTCATCATAGAGATGATATGCTTTGGAGGTATCCGAGTACACCACGAAGATACATTTTCAACTCCTTGCACCAATTTTGTTTCTCTGTTCCTTAGGTATCAAGGCATAATAGGTGGAACTAAAAACCCTGAGATGCCTCACCAAAGGAATGTGGCCTTACCACATTTCATAGGGAGTCTTGTTTTTGAGAGCATGAGATGGATACCTGTTCTTAATATACACTTGACATGGAACTGCATCAGCCCAGAAAGTCAACTTTACATTTTTGGAAAACATCATTGAATGTACCATATTTAAGATGGTCTTTTTCATTCTTTTAGCTACACCATTATGTTGAGGATTGTAAGGCACTGTTGTTTGATGTTAGATCCCATGCTGGCGGGGATAGTTTTCAAATTGATTTGAAGTATATTATTTTCCACTATTAGTACGAATAGAGCCAATATGAGATTGTGTATTATTTTCAATGCATGTATGAAAGTTTTTGAAAGTTTCAAAAGCTTCAGATTTTTTCTTCAACAGATATACCCAACACATTTTGGTATGGTCATAAAAAAAAGCCATCATATATGTATTTCCATTTGCAGAAGGAACATGCATAGGGCCACACAAGTCAGACACAATCAATTCAAGATTCCTATGTGCTCTGGAATGAGAATCATGAAATCACTGTTTGTTGTGTTTTCCTAAGATACATGCATCACATTACTTAAGTTTCCTAGGAATGGTGGCAAACCAGTAACACCATTTCTCTTCAATAAACGAAGACTGTCATAGTTCAGATGCCCAAATCTAGCATGCCATAAGAGATTGGATGGTAGTGTACCTTCATCATACTGAGAACTGTATGCACAATTTTGTGCATGAGAAGAGGTTCCTTGCAACTTCAAGACTATTTCTTCTTCTAACCAGTCATGACAAGTGAGTTGTTTGATGATTTACTCACCTCAACCCTACCATCAAACATGTGAATGGAGTGTCCTTGCTGGCGAATGTGAACCAAGGACAACAAATTTCTCTGCAACTTTGGGAGGTAGAGAACATCATGTAGAAGAAAGTCAGGGAGTCTAGGCAATTTGAGTCTGATGGTGCCAAGTCCAGATGGCTTGAGTTTAGACCTGTCTGCAAAGTAGACTACTCCATCTACACTGTCACTGAATTCCTCAAAGAAATATCTTCGAAAGGTCATGTTGTAGGTTTTTCCTGAATCAAGCAACCATGCATCTTTTCATGAAGCAAGTGAAGCATTAAACGAGTCTTCAGTTACTCCAATATTGCAATGTGCCACAATATCATGAGCGGATTCAGGTGCTTTACCTTTCGCTGGATCTTGTGATTTTCCTTTCTCTTCATTCTTTTCTTGTCTGATTTCGTCCAAAGAGAGCTTGCATGTGGAAGAATCATGTCCATTTCTATTGCATTGTATACAATGAAGATCAGGACTTCCTCCTTGATAATGTTTGTGTTGAAATTTGGTACCGGAGGACAGGTGGTTCCCTTAGGCTTTGATCTTTGGCCTAGGGAAAAGTGTCCAAAAGAATTTAATTTTTCTCCTAAAGTAACTTTATAATTTTTATAAAGTTAAATCTAATTTAAAAGTGACTTTAAGTGATAAAGTTACTAAGTCTAATTTTAAAGTGACTTTTATAAAGTCATTGAAAAATTAGAAAGGAAAAGTGACTTTGGAAATAAATGACTAAGTGGGTCTTTATTAAAGTGGGGTGAATTAAAAAATAAAAAGTGAGATTTAAATGAGCATTTAATCTCAGCCTTAGATCTCAATCTATTTCAGCCATTGGATTTAGGGATCACCCAAAAGTCACTTGCGGTTAGATTAAAGGAGGAAAAGGAGGAAAAGGTCATTCATTCTTTCATAAGCAGATTGGGAGAAGGAGAGCAAGAGAGCAAGAGAGATTTCTGAGCAGGGAGGAGAAGGAGACAGCAACTTGGCACACATTCCAAGGCAGCGGTTGAGCAGATTTGTACAACTGGTTCAACACATAGTGAAAGACATATTTTGGCACGATTTTCGAGGAGTGGTTTGCACAAAAATCGAGGAGCAGTTTGCTGATTTTTCTGCACACAAAACGAGGGCCATACAGCGCATTTATTACAGTTCGTACAACGCATTTAATGCTGGCCATACAACAGCATTTAATGCTGAAAGTGGGCACGAAAATCGAGGAGGCCGTACAACATTTATTGCTGTCCTGTTTGCTGTAATTTCCAGTTTGCTGTGAGGCATGGGAAAAGAGATAAGTTGTAAATTTGCTTGCTGATTTTTTTGCTGAATATTTCTCACTGTGAAAAAGGCAATTTTCAGAAATAAAGAAGAGCTCTCAAACTGGTTTTCCCCAAGAGTTGTAGGGGGTTTTTCCAGGGTCAAGTTGACCAAAAATCTCAGTGTTTAAATGTGTTTTAATGGCTGTTTATTACTGCTGATTTTTATTTCTGCAATTTCCAGCGTTCTGTAAAATTTCCAGAATTTGTGTTTTCAGCAATATTTATTTTTTTCAGCTTGTTAAATGTATGGTTATGGGAAAGGGCATTTAACTACATGGGAGAAATAAGGTGAAACTGAAAACCGGGGTGGGAAAACAGAAATTTCTACAGTTTGCCCCCTGCCTCTATTATTCTTCTTTCCACGTCCTCTTCTGCCACCTCTTCCTCTAGAAGAATATTGTGCATGATTCTTCTCTTTCTATGCAAGGTACACAACTTCTTCAGAAGATCGAGCAACTGTCTTCTTCTTCCCAAAAGCTTTCTCTCTTTCTGCAAACTTCTCCACAAGAGAGTTGAAGGAAATCTCCTTAAGTTTTCCACTAGCTTGTAATGACTCAAGATAATGAGAATATGTGGGATATAATGCCTTGACAAACGTTGTGAGAGAAACATCTATTTAACTCCGGTAGCTTCTATATCATGCATAATAGCTCTAATTTCAGAGGCTAGGGAAAGGGGATCATCATCTTTCAATTCAAGATTGAAGAGTTTGATCATTAATTGGACTACTTCAAGCTTTGAGTGTGAGTCATATAAGTCTTTTAGCTTCTTTAAAGTTTCAAAGGAATTTGTAAATGGTGCAATGTGATGACTCACCTCTTCATTGACTGATGCAACAATCAAGGCATAGGCCTTACTGTTCTTGTTCTCCCATATGGCAAGTCCTTTGTATGAAGTGGGGTTTCAGGTGGATTCCCAACTTCTTCACTTACTCCTTTCCACAATTCATTGAAAATGAGGGTTTGCTTTATTTTTATGGACCATTCATGGTAGTTCTCTTTGTTAGAGAGAACTACTCCAATGATAGAAATGAGAGAATGCATCTTTAACAATAATTACACCTCACAGTACATCTTCCTTCCTTGAGATTACAATTTCAAATTGTATACTTGTGCTATCCTTAAAAACAACGCTTATGAAAATAAAATGCTAACCAATTATGCTAGCTTTCAATTCAACCATAACTCATGGCTACAAAGAGCACGTATATACCAATTCAACACTGCAAAGTTTAACTATTCAACTGACATTCAATTGCAGGACTCACGACATTCAACTCACCATAAACCAATTCAATGCACCATACATATGATTTAAACCAACCAACCAACACACGTTACACTATAATTCAACCATATAACATTGACCAACGCAATCAACCGATGTATATGACATACTAGCATATAATAAGAACTGACGAACACATACTAGTGCTGCAGATAAGGCACAAACTCAATGCTGCAACCAGTATACACAACAACCAACATACATGACAACCAATGTATGCAACAGTGACCAATTGCACAATGTCTTAACCACAATCCACAACATTCAAAAATAAACGCAGAGAATGGATAGTGCACAACTTTCAACATAGGGTTCTAACCAACAATGACCGACATATTTAAATAGAGCGACTAGCCAATACATACCATCATACCAACACATACCTCGACCATTAAAATTTCAACGCATAGAGATGCAATACTACATTGTTGCATATAACTGAGGTGTTCAACGCAGAGATTGACCAACATAGAGAATCACACAGAATATAAATAGCACTAGCGTTCAAACCAACGTTCTAACCAACGGACCAACGTTCTAACCAACATTGAGGAACAACGTTCAACGCAAATAATTTAGCAGAGAATTCAACAAATAATTAATGCTCCAACACATTTTATTGACTAACGACAACACATAACTCAACACACAAAAAATCGACTAAGATAGATTTAATCAACGCATAAGGAATTAATCGCTTCAAGTTTCACAAAGGGACAATGGACAGAGTAGGGACAACTCTGAATGGAAGTAGAGAAAATGGTAGTAGATAGGAGTTACCGGGCAAACAATGCTAAAATGGGACTCGTGCTCTGATACCATGTCAGGCTAGGCATTGGTAACTCCACGAATGATGCATTCTATGAGGAAAATAATGAATATATACAAGGAGATGGAGACTATTCGAATTCATATTCCAATGTCTCTTCATCTTCTCATTTTCATATTTACATTACTTATAATATTTTCCTAATCCCTAAAGATTAGGTGTCAACATTGTGAAACATCATAGGTGAAGTTGACTTAAAAGATAATCTTGTTATTCCAAGAAGTTGATCATTTATCCAAGAACCAAGAAAATGCCATTGGAGTTTGTTATCGCTTAATTTGTCATCTTGAATGTGTAAAAGCCCTGAGCACTAAGATGGTAGACTTTGGTAACTAGGAGGTTGGCCACTGTCTAGTGTCACCTCACCAACCCTCCTCTGTGCTTCAGGCCAGATCTCCTTTGGCTCAAGGAAGGCTTCCCTAATGAGGTTTTTTGGAAATTAAAGCTATGAAGTGCAAGGTGATGTGAAGGGTAATTTTCAGCAACGCTGGTTTGAAAGTTGAAAGAAAAATGAAAGGATGGTGGACACAGGTAATGAAATGGTCTCTAAGAGAGTCAATGATGATTTTCTTGGCCTTGATCTTACCCTTCTTGTACTTGGTCTTGGCACTGGCATTGGCATTCTCAAGGGGCTCAACTACATGACCCTGTACATATTCCATCACATCATTTTCTTCAAGTGTGAGATCTAATCTAGCCCTCCATGCTGCAAAGTTGGAGGCATCATTCAGCTGTCATCTATGCACAAGACATTTGATCACCAATCAGCAAAAAGAGTGTCTCAAAGGGGTGCTTTGAAACAAACAAAGTTAGTTCTTAAGTTAAACACTCTAGAAGATTTGGAATATGTAGATCTCCATTGAGATACAATAATATATATTATAAGGATAAATAAGAATTATGATACAATGAGAGTGAGGGGCCTGCTTATATATTAAGTAGGTGCCTCTTCATGGAGAGTCATGTCCCATTTAGACATGCCTCTTCAACCTAATTACTAATTAACTAATCATTATTACAATTATCCTCATTATTTATATTTATATTATTTATATATATTTTATTCGTAACATTGCCTTCCTCCTCAAAAAAGCTTTGTCATCAAAGCTTGTTGATGCAAAAGGTTTGATCTCTTTTTCGGTTTCGAATGTCTTCTCGTCTTGGCACTGTCATCTTTGTTGATACAAGTTGACATGATCTTCTAAGTGTTAAACAAAATTGTCGCATTGAGAGGGGATCAGACCATCCTTGATTAATCTTCTGTGGAATATTCTGATCACTGGAATTTCATAGCGAATTGTCATCATAGAACTAGATTGAGGTTACATCAATATTCTTTGGAACATTGGTTTCTTGTTTTTGTTCTGAATGGTCCCGATACATAGCTTGGTTGAGTTGTCTACTCTCATGATGGAACTTTTTTGGTTTGACTTTCCCTTATTAGGTGTGTGGAATTTTTTTTATTTTCTTCTCGTGAGGATGTTGTTGAGTTGGTTATAGAACCTTCACTTGGGATGTTCATCGTCCGAACTGCAACATCTAAGTGTGTATTTTCTTCAACTTGCTTGTCTTCTTCTTGAGTTGTGATATTCACTAGATTGGTATCTGCTCCCTTATCTTCAACCTGGACTGTTACCACTAGAGACTTTCATACTTCTTGAGCAAGTTGTTCTAACTTGCCTTTTAATGACTTCTTGTCATTCTTAAGCTTTTTAATTTGTGTTAGTAATTTTTCGCTATGATCCTTAAGTCGTAAGACTTCTTTATTTCTATCAACAGTGATTTTGTCAATTTCATTTTGCATATTTTGTAATACTTTTTTACCTTGAGAAATTACTTTTGAAATATCTGATATATCTTATGGCGTTACTGAATTTGGCTTTAGTGTAACATCTTGGAGTGTTATTTTCTTCTTCCTGTAAGAAAATGTTAAAAACTTTTTCTTCGTATTTAAGATGACGGACCCTACCGCTTCCATCCAGGGTGACCCCAAAATAATGTCACCTTGATTGCTCCATAGGGTTTGAACTGAGAATTGCGATATAAATGTATAATCTTCAATGTTTAACTGTAAATTAGTTATGTCATTTTTTTGTTGCCAAAGCAGTCTAATTTTCGATTATATTGGACTCCGAAATCACTAATTGGTTCGTGATTTTAGTCGTTATATAATTTTTATCTTCGGCGGGAGAGATAGAAAGAGTAACATCTTTTCATGCGCCTTAGCATAGCTGGGTAAGGTTTCTAAAAATCTTCCTTCCTTCAATTCCGAATTAGATGTTAGTTTTCTTTGTCAAGATAAACTTACTTCAAATTCCTCCAATAGCCTTTGCCTTCCTCAAACATCTCTCTTCAATATTTCAAAATAATCCCTTTCAATAAAAAAAAATCACCTTTTTAATAAATCAAAAAATTTAATAAATTTTTCTTCTTTTATTTTTTTAATTGCTCCCTGTTTTTTTAATAATAATTTATTTCATCCCCTCAAAATACCTAGTTTCACTTTTCTAAATAATTATTTCAAATGGAACTTTTTGTAACTTCAAAGTGATGCTTAGAGAATAATTTAATTAGTATATATTCTAATATAGTATCCAATTAAGTTTGAATGGTTAATATTCAATGTGAATTAGTATTTTTTTATTTTCTAATTAATTTTTCACATATATTTAGTCGTTGAGTGATATACCACCATGGAGGGGCGTGATTTTTCACAGGTTTTCAATACTGCCAACCTACGAGACTTCCACTATTTATTTGATGGTACAACCTTTGGAAAAATCTATGAACTGCATTGTTGTACGGTCGATTTCAAATTTGTCACTATTTAATTCTATTACTATACGGATTGATTTAAATTCATATGATGGTCGCTGTACTAACACAAAATGAACGGTGGCCACTTGTTGAAATGCGAAGACAGGGGTCGTGTGGGGCTTGATGGTGGTAGTGGAGGAGCAATCGATCGTTGGAGCAGGCAGCCAGGAGGATGGTGGCAGCGGAGGAGCGGTTGATTGTTGGAGCAGGCAGCCAGGAGGATGGTGGCAGTTTGGAAGGCAACAAGGGTGGCTGTGCTATTTGAGATCAACATCAGCTACTTTCAAGTGGCTGCGGGCTGGTGGCGACTAGTTGTTGGTAGTGAGCGAATTGCGTAGCAGTTAGTTGTGGCAAGGTGAATGGACGATGATGGTTCGATGAATACGTTGGATTGGGTGGCGTAAGGTGGCTGCAAGGGTCTGTGTGGTGACTATGTGCGGATGGGGCTACAAGGGTTGAATATTGCGGCAGGGATGGCTGGATGATGGCGTAGGCGGGTCTGTGAACGATGGCATCTGCAATCCTGCGTGGCTTATCCACGATGGGTTGTCAGTTGATTGGATATGTTGAGAGTAGGGGTGGCTGTAGATATAGCACGTAAGAGGTAAGTGCGATTTTATTATTTTTATTTATTTATTTTTAATCCTTTGTTTTATATATATATATATATATATAAACTGTTTTTTCGATTTTTTTTTAACCAATTTTTTATTTTTTATTTTTTGAATTTAATATATTTTTTTCTTTTATGGCCAAGGGCCTATTGGTGAAGATGGAGAAACTCCAATTTGTTTAGCAAATGCTTTAGTCACGACGGCAACAAGGTTGATGGTTTTTATGGCCAAAGCCCTGGATCGAAGAATGAGGCTCTTGTGCAGCGATTGAGCTTGCTAGAGGATCGAACGCCTCTGATACCAAATGAAGCGAACAAAGTTTGTTCTTAAGTTAAACACTCTAGAAGACTTGGAATATGTAGATCTCCATTGAGATACAATAATATATATCAATAAGTATAAATAAGAATGATGATGCAATGAGAGTGAGGGGCCTGCTTATATATTAAGCAAGTGCCTTTTCATGGAGAGTCATGTCCCATCTAAACATGCCTCTTCAACCTAATTACTAATTAACTAGTCATTATTACAACTATCCTCATTGTTTATATTTATATTATGTATATATATTTTATTCGTAACATGCTCTTTGGTCTCCTTATGCTAAACTTCACCTCAGCTCTGATACCATGTTAGTTTTTCACAATGTTCTATGTTGTTATAATCACTTTTAGACAATTTATTCCAATTTCAATCACACCAATAACAAATACGAAATTATAGATAGAACAATAATCAATAAATTCACAATAGAAGATAGCCAAGCACAATGAGATGCAGATATTTGGTTAAAGACCAGGAAAAAACCCCACAAGGGGGAAAACCCTTAATTCTTCTTCTTCTTCTATTAGTCAATCAATGTTTAGCATGAGATACATAGTCCAAATAGTACATCCAAGAACCAGTCAAAGTCAAAAGCCCTGACTTCGCAAATCAACCAATCCAAAATAAGTCAATAATGAGAGAGAGTCAAATGTGGTCCAAGGTACCACTCTGCAATTTTTCAGCCTGTGGAGGAACAGGCAACAGAGAGTCAACAGTCTGCCCTAATCAGTCAAAGTCAATGGTCTAACCTGCTCTGAAAAATTAGGTCAACCCATCAATAAATTCGGCCTTCCTGAGTCAAACTTGGTCAAAACAGAGAAAATTCTTCTTGCAATCCTGTCAAAGTCCACTGTCAAGCCTGTGGTCGAACCCTAGTCAATCCTGCGATCAACCTCAGTCAAAGTGCGCAGAATATTTTGGTCAAAGTCTCCCTGAATTTGGCCTCCCAAAACATTCAAGAAATTCAGTCAAAACAGAATCAAAGTGCCAAATTCAACACTGGTCAAAGAAGCCCAAAACAGAAAGTCAACGCTGGTCAAACAGAAGTCTCTCTCCTCCTTCGCATATGTGAAGACTCCCTGCGGTATCTCAGATCAGATCGAACCATTTGATGTGTGAGTGATGTGATGGATGAGTCTCCAAATGAGGTCAATGATGGTCAACATATATGAGAGTTTGGAGGACCAATTTCACATGTGGGGCCAACTTGAAGAATCATGAGGCTGACCTGTCAAACTCAAAAATAAGAATTTTCCTTTATGTTTTGCCAATGAAATTTTGACTGAAGCTGCCCAATTTTCAACACCTCTAAATCACTTCATCCAATGTTGCTTGGGAGCGGGAGCGGGAGCGGGGAGCGGGAGCGACCATTTTCAGAAGCTCCCGGTTTGGGAGCGAATTCGGGAGCGATTTTTTAAAAATATATATATTTTTTTATATTTTTTAATTTTTGATACATATATGTCAACAAAAACATGTAGAATGATGAATTAGACATAAAAAACATAAAAAAACATAGATTGATCATTGAACCATATCACATCAATAATCTAGAAATTATAATCGTCATCAACCATGTCCACAAGTTAGTAAAATACATATTACAACTGCAACATATTGAGTCTCATCATCATGAATCATGATTCATCAAATTCAATCTTAAAGTTTCAACTTCAAGCTTTCAAAATTGAAAATTCAATAACATTTATCATCATTGATCACCAAAGTTGTACTTGTAAGCTAAGTTTAACCATTACAAGAAGTAATATCTAAGATATTTCTAAATCCTACTTCTAACTGTTAACATGATATGAAATGTTATAAATTTATAAAATGAAACATGAATAATGAAATGAAATGAAACAACTTTAGTCTTTCACAAAGCATCATATTCATAATTCACATCATTACCAATGAGTTATAATTGCCAAGGCCCAACATCAAACTTCAAATTTTCATTGTCACAGTGATATATTGTTTACAAAAAATATCATTATGATATGAAAGAGTCAAGAGTCAAGAGTCAAGGACTCAAAACTCAATAGTTATGAAAACTAAAGTCTAATAGAAACTAAAAAAGACAAGTAAACTGTAAATCAGAATCTACATGTGGCCCTTGCCATGAGAGTCTCCAGGAGTATAAGCAGGTCGTGGTGGTCTTCTAGGAGTCTCCCGCACAGACCGACGACCAGAACTAGAACCTCCACGTGAGGGTGTAGATGGAGGTGGCGACAACAAAGGAACAAGACTCGGACCTCGAGCACTGCTACTGGATGGTGGAGGTGGAGGTGGAGGTGGCATGGCTGTTGTAGTTGCTTCATCTTCATCCCCTACAAGTTCCTCTTCCAGTTCTTCAATATGTACAATGCCATCCTCCAAATTGTCATCCTCTGGGTGATTGTCCCAAACTTTATATGTGGGATCCTCATAAGCCCGATCACAGTAATGACTCAACAACCTCAAGTTGTAGTGCACATAAACCAGGCTTTCTGCTCAGTTTTCATTGAGTCTATTTCTTTTCACATTATGTATGTAGCTGTAGGTGCTCCAACACCTCTCTGCAAAAGAAGTATTTACAACCTGTGAAAGAACTTTTTTTGCCAATTTTGGCAAAAGTCCATGCCCGCCATATGTTTCCCACCATGTGAGAGTGTCAAATCTATCTCTGTCGTCCATTGCATGGAAGATACCATACAAACCAGTGCCACTGAAGTATCTGCCTATTTCAAGGCGCACAGCTGCACATTCCTCTCTGTTAGGTACCAACTTTTCTAATGCTTCCAAATATCCTTTAGTTACCTCTAGATCTAAATGGGGTTTGGTCCTAACCCCACCCCCTGCTGCAGGTTGGCCCAACCAAGATGTAGAGTAGTATTTTGGCGTAAGGATATACGCCAAGCAATGTAGTGGAAGATTAAGCCTATTCCACCGTTCACACACACAATCATGAATCAGTTTGTACAAGTTGGGATCTCTATTATGAACAATGTCTTTTATTTCCCCCAACATGGTATCCATTTGCTCATACACCTCGCCAATCACTGGTTTGTCTGTATCTGCAAACCGAATCATGTGATAAATTGGCTTGGTGAAATCCAATACCTGCCTCACAGTTGTCCAAAACTGCCCATCAAGAGCGGCCTCCTCCACCATTTCAAAACCTGCCATTTCAACTACATTTGTAGCCCTTTCCTTTAATACCTGCCAATGTGGACTTGATACCATGCTAGCTAATGCCTCTCTTACCTTCAAAAGGCGCCTGAAGGTGAGGTAATAGCTACCAAATCTGGTCTTCGCAATCTTCAACAACTCCAATCTCGAGTGACTGCGGAAAAGGCCATGGGTATTGCTATGATTTGTAATAAATTTTATCATTTGTCTGCCTTTCTTGTACAAAACACCAATCCATTGGTATTGTTCATTTTTGTTCTTGACAATATCATGCAACAGAAGGTTCAATGTGTGAACCAAACATCCAGACCAAAATATGTTCGGGTATTTATCCTCAATAATTGTTCCCGCTGCCTTACAATTAGGAGCATTATCAGTGATGACTTGGATGACATTGTATGGGCCAATACGCTCAATTGTTTCAAGTAATGCTTCGGCAATGTTGATGGCGGTCTTGAACTTGTCTGAGTAATCATGTGCAGCTAGAAAGATGGGACCACTAACAGACACAGCAAGAACACTTATCAATGGCTTGCCTTTTACATTTGTCCATCCATCAGATACAATGGACACCCCATGGTCAGTCCAAGAACTTGTCATTCTATTCAAAGAATGTGATATTTTTGCTTTTTCATGATCAAGGCCAACGGTTCTTGCCTTGTCATACCCAGGGCTCTTGTATCCTTTAGGGGCATCATTTATGGCAGAAACCATTTCGTGCCAATAAGGTGAGCGAAGAACATTGAATGGTATCCCACATGCATAGAGAAACCTGTAAACCTTTGAATCCACATAATTCCTACACCCCTCATCAAGGAAATCTGATATGGTTCTACGCCTTAAAGATGATGACCCTGTGCCTCCATATCCACTGCCTTGGGAGGATGCTGAAGGAGTTCTTTGTGAGTGTGAGCTTGGTTCAAAGAAACCCCTTGATTTTTTTGATCTGTATTGGGCTTCCTCCTCTTCTCTTATGTATTTGGCTCTATCCGCCGCTGACACCGCTGTACAAGTTTTGATTCCTATTTGTTTGTCTCCATCCCATGGCCTTTTCCCGCAGAGGTGTCTTCTAGCACGGGTGTATGAACCTGTGTAATCAATGTTGCAATGGGGGCAATGAAATTTAGTGGTTCCACCCCCTCTCCCTGTTTCAGCCCTGTTAACATATTTCCACAATGGAGTTTGGTCTTGTTTAGTTTTTTGAGGGTCATGTTCACCCTCCTCCAGCTCCTCACCGGGGTTTTCACCAATTTGACTTTCTCCAGCTTCTTCATCCCCCTCTTCAGTTTGGCCCCTCCGTTTCCTACTCTCCAGCACCATAATAACCATAAAAGGGATTAGGAAGAGGAAAATGCCAAGAAATATAGCCAGGTCCATGGTGTTTGATGTTTGTAGGGTTTTGATTCCTGAATCTGCAAATTAATTTAATTTATTGGGATTAATTAATTTAATTTATTAATTTAATTTAAATTTATGATTTTTAAACTCAATAAACTAAATTAAATTAACTAAATCACTACTTAACTAACTAAACTAACTAAATTACTAAGTTACTTACCTTTGCAGGCTTGCTCCTTGCTTCTTGGCACTTGCTCCTCGCTCCTCAGCACTTGCTCCTCGCTCCTTTGCTCTTGCTCTTGCTCCAAACTCTTGCTCAATGAAGTCACAATGAAATTTTTTAAGGCCCATTGGGCTTTTAAAACCAATTTTTTTTGTTTGTTTGTTTGTTTGTTTGTTTGTTTTTTCTTGTTTGTTTGTTTGTTTTTTCTTGTTCTGCCGGATCGCTCCCGGAGCAATTTTTAACGCCCGAGAGCGATGGGGGAGCGATCGCTCCCCGATCGCTCCCAGGCGTTAAAAATCGCTCTGGGAGCTCCCCGATCGCTCCCGGGCGTTAAAAATCGCTTTGGGAGCGATGGAGCGATCGCTCCCTAAAACGATCCCGAACAGGGCAGGGAGCGTAAATTTTTTTTTAGGGAGCGCGCTCCCGAGCCGCTCCGGCCCGGAGCGCGATTCGGGAGCGGGTTCGGGGGGGGGGGGGCGCTCCCCGCAACTATGACTTCATCACTTGCTCTGAAATTTCAGTTGCAGAGAAGATAAATTTGATCACAAGTAGTTATTTTTAGCTCTAGGCCTGTGGGTGGAGAGGTGCTTCGAAGTTGAGTGCTTCTAGCTCTAAATGGTCTTAATGTAGGAGTTGGGACGTAACACTTGGAAAGAAGCATTCCCATAAGTAGCAGCTAGACAATTTCTATTTGTGCGCAAAAAATTCCTGCAGGGAGCGTAATTTTTTTTTTGGGAGCGCGCTCCCGAGCCGCTCCGGCCCGGAGCGCGATTCGGGAGCGGGTTCGGGGGGGGGGGGGGGGGGGGGGGCGCTCCCCCGCAACTATGACTTCATCACTTGCTCTGAAATTTCAGTTGCAGAGAAGATAAATTTGATCACAAGTAGTGATTTTTAGCTCTAGGCCTGTGGGTGGAGAGGTGCTTCGAAGTTGAGTGCTTCTAGCTCTAAATGGTCTTAATGTAGGAGTTGGGACGTAACACTTGGAAAGAAGCATTCCCATAAGTAGCAGCTAGACAATTTCTATTTGTGCGCAAAAAATTCCTGCATGCATTTAATGGAAGTAAGAATGAATGCATGGCCTAAAAATAATTTAAAAGCTACTTTGCAAGAAAGACTCTGTTGTGACTTTTAACAAGTAAAGGAATGCTATTAGTAGCAGTGCCTAACATGGTAGTAACAAATGGATTTAGCTTTGCTACTAGAACATAGGAATACAAAGTTTAACATACTTTGGAGCTAAAGCCGTAAGTGTCAATCATGTGTGGTCATAGGCATTGGTCGCTCTTGGTAATTGCTAAAGTTAGGGTTCTGGTTAACAGATCTGGGTCTCATCCATGAGAGATACATGATTGTAAACAAGAAGACAAACAATTTGTTGTAGCACACAGATACAATTAGGACATCTTTTAGAATCATCCGAGAACATAAACCTCAGTGCATACATACTTTTGTATGCTTCTGCAAACAAGTGAAGCTCTGAAAATACTTAAGAAAAATAAATCATAAAATATCTAAGAAGGAAAGGGGGAACCAAAATAAGAAGTTTCTATGGCAAGATTCTGGAAGCCAAAGTGCTCTGGATGGTGTTGTTTGGTTGATTTAAATTTTAGAGACTACTTCGATTTATGTTAGCTGTCTCACATTCAAAAGGATTCTAGAGACCCAATTTAAATTGGGACCAAAATCATCGTGTGATGAGACTTCTGCTGTTTTAATAATAATTTTTTCATGTCATGGGAACACAATGCTGCTCTTCTTGTATTTCCCACTTTGAATCATTGTGAAGAAATAACTTCATGCTGCAACTTATTGCCTTCTGAAAATTGGGATTTTGTGCGTTTGAAGTTTGAACACCCACTCTAAATCTGAGTTACTGTTGTCAGTTTCTATGTTCTACTAGGAGATGTAAAGTATTCTACTGCCTTGCTAAATTTATGATAATGTTTGAAACAATGAGTTTGTAGGTATCTATTGTTCCCTTAGCATATAGCAATAAATCTGTTTTATTTCATGCTTACCCAAAAGTAGTGACAATTGAGTATTGCTGGGTGCAGATCTCCCGGTTGAAACATATTATTGTGAGTGGTGAAGCACAGTGTATGTGTACATATGATATTGTATGGCTTGCTGGCCCCAAAGAGGGGCAAGGAGACACCGTTCACTGTGAGAACATATATTTGCTACAATCTGGTAGTGTTCAAAGTCACCCTGTGCTCAAGGACTTTGTAAAATTCTTACGACATAAAAAGGATTGTAAAGCACAATATATTGTTGAAAAATCTATGATTAAAAGGTACAACTTAAGGAATGCAGGTAGACCTCAAGCAGATGAGTTGATACGTACGAAAAATGGTTATGGATGGAATATTGCCCCAACACCTGATTGCTTGAAAACACTATATTTCGATGGTCATGAGAGGGAGGATATGAAGAGTGAGGAGAATTTCTTTCCTCGCTCCCAAATTCTTTTGCTAGATAATTTGGAGAAAGATGTGACCCCATCAGATGTGTTGGGCGTCATTCATCAAGCAACTGCAAGTTGGGTAAAGGTTTATATTTCACCAAGCCGTAAATTTGAACCTTTTACAAAAGGATTTGTTTGTTTCAAAGATCAGGCAAGTTTCCAAAAGGCGTATGACTATTTACGAAGTGAAAGAATTTCTATTGTATCTTCAAAGGGCAGGTACTTGCTTATCACACGAGATGATTATGCTTTCAAAATAATTGCTAAAGTTGGATTGTTGAGCAGAAACTTGATGAACATTAGACAATAGATGGTATGGTATTATGCTTTTCTAGCATTTGTTAAATAAATGGATTTTGTGCTTTATAATTGATTGGCAAAGCTTGGTATGCTGTTTCTCACTAATTGCATCCATATGATTGTTAATAATCTACTTGTTAAATCTCGATAATTTTTCCTCGTTGCTGCTACAACCAAAAGATTCTTGATGGAATTAGTATGAAATATACAAGGTTTGGAATGTTGTTGCCATGTCTTATGTCTTGGTATGGATATGTGTGTGTTTGTGTTAATTATACTTGTATGATTGTTGATAATCTACTTGTAAAAACTTGACAACTTTTCCTTATTGTGTCTATAGCTAAAAGATTCTTGATGGAAATACTATGAAATATATGGCATTTGGAATATTGTTGCCATGTCCATAGTTTTAAAATCCCACGGGGTTGAACCAGAAATTGGCTAAACCGGCCAATTAGAGGCCCGAGCTTGCTATCTGGAGCAATAAATCCGATTCATGGGCGGTTACGACCGGTTTGTGGAATTGCCTCCAAAATGGATACAAAAACGAACTTGCAGGCATTGGTGTTTTAACTCATGAAAGCACGTAAACAGAAAGAGTGGTTAAACAATGGTCATTAGACTAATCAACTTAGTATGAGTACATAACTTTAATAATGCTTGTATCCCAAAGCTTGTACTAGAGCTTGTATTCGAGCCAAGTAAACTAACAAAAATAGTAGAGATACACCCATCATGCTTATTCAATGGGAATAGTAGTATAGGGGTCTTTATCATCCATGATTTTGATCACTTCGAAGTTCGTTGTAGTCTTTACACCGGCTAAGTCAACTTCTACGTACCAAACGGGTCGTAACCGGTCATGAATCGGGTTTATTGCTCTGGTTAGCAAGCTCGGGCATCTGACCGACCGGTTTGGCCGATTTCCGGTTCAACCCGGTTGGTTTTAAAAACTATGGACGTGGAAACAATATTTCAAATCCCATAGATTTCATAGTATTTCCATGAAGAATCTTTTAGCTGTAGACAGAATAAGGAAAATATAATCAAGTATTTACAAGTAGATGTTATGTCTTCGTATGGAGAAGTGTGTGTCTATGGTAATTATACCCGTATGGCTGCTGATAATCTACTTGTAAAAACTTGATAGCTTTTCCTTATTGTGTTTACAACTAAAAGATTCTTGATGGAAATACTATGAAATATATGGGATTTGGAATAATGTTGCCACGTCCATAGTTTTAAATACCAATTGGGTTGAACTAGAAATCGGCCAAACTGGTCGGTCAGATGCTCGAGCTTGCTAACTCGAGCAACAAACCCGATTCATGGTTGGTTAGGACAGATTAGTTACCAAATTAGATGGTTTTGTTACTAAACCGACGGGTTTGGTACCTAACCGATCGTAACCGATTGGGTTTGTAAAAAACCGGGCAACTTGGAATAAGTATGCAATGGTTCTATAATTCTAAAGAAAAAGACTTGTTGTTGGTGAGAGGGATAGAAAGTCTAAAGTGTTCACTCCCAAGGTGCTCCCTTGACGCTCCTTGCCACTTCCTAGATGATCCCTAATGGTAATGTTAAATTCTTAAAAGTAATCCTTTTACTTAAATTTTTAACCAAAAATAGAAAACATAAACTGCATCTGAAAATTGACAAGATGCACATGCAGTGGAGCTCAACCTTATTTTATTAATATATAATATGCTGGTACAAGAAACTTGAAATGGCTGAGGTGATGGCCTCAAAAGGATCTACAATAATGCTGCAACTGGCTTCCCAAATAAATTAATTTGATCATTGCACTTGTGAATTCCAGATGAATTCACCAAGGGGAGAGATGGGTTCTCGCCCACTCTCACTGAATCACTAGAGGGTTTTTGTCCTAGGGCTACTAAGTTAGAGAATTGAATTCTCTAATCCAGATCAAAGACAAATATTCAAAACCATGATGTCCCCAGTTTTTCTTCTCCTCCTTCTTGTAAATACTCAATAGATAGATCTCCATGCTTCTTGAAGCATCTTATTTTGATTATTTTAATATTATTCTAAAAGCTCCCCTTTGACTCCATCTATGGGACTTTTAATTTTATTTTATTTCACATAAGTCACTCTTGGCCTTTTTCTCTCAATTAATTATTTTCTCCTCCTTTTATTTAATTAAGTGACTAATTAAGGTCATTTAATCTAGGAAAATGGTAAATCTTCCACCATACTTTATCTAGCCATTGTAAGTCTCTTTTCATCATCCCATCCTGTATATCTTCTCGTTCCGGTTCCAACGAGCTATTCCACTGAGGTGTTTCATCAAATATACCTCTCGGAATCCCACCTCAAGCGTAATTAATTAAGTCAGGTTAGTAATAAGCCCATTTTATGAAAGTTGTTGGAATGCAACCAAACATAAGGAAAACTGTGCGGATGATGCATACGTCAAACGAATGCCATTGGATCCCATGAAATCCCCCAAAACTCCTCCGGGACCCTTGATGATATAATCTTGCTCCTTGTGACCTGGCCATCTTAACCTTGGAAATCCATCATCCCTGTACTATAGAGGAAACTTGTTAAATTTAGGTAACATGTTCTTTGCTTAGAATAGTTATTTTAACATTAACAGTAACTAATGAAAGAACATAATTGATAGATGCAAAAGACAAGCCAAGACAAGAGAACACAAAGATATGGCTCAAGCCAAGGAAAAGCCCCATGATGGGGAAAACCCTTGAACAATTCTTCTTATTATTCTAATAAAATGTTCAATAGAGAGAGAGAGAGAGAGTACAATAAGGAGTCAAGATCGACCTGCCAATACCATTGTCCAAATACTAAGGAGATAGCCCAGTCAAGTCTACACTTCAGACTTGTGCCCTAACCAGAGATCAATGATGGTCAAAGCAGTTGCAAAATTGACTTCAAAAAGGAACCTGATCCTGGATCAATAAATGCGGCTTTCTGAGATGAAGATAAAACACTCAAAATAGTTTGAATCTAGGCAGAATTATAGTTCTTGTTAGGGCACATATCAGCCCTAACGTACAGCAACAAACCCATGAGAACATCCTCCAGATACTTCACTCTTTCTTGTTGTAGGTGCGGTCCTGGCTAGGCTAACATTTAGGCTTCATATCTTTCATTTAACATATGTTCAACCCCTGTAATATTCATAGAGGAACTACGGCCTGCAAGAGAAATAAACGCAACCCAGAATAACCCTTAAACACATATTACTTAAGCCCAAACTTCCTCTAAACAAACCTCGACCTCCTGCCTAAGAAACTCAGCTCATAAGAAGACTAAACAGATCACAAACTTGCCCTTGATATCTTCGCTAGAGATCTTCCTCTTCTGCGGCCCAATTCAGAGAGAATAAAGAGACAATGGATGTGTCTAATGAGAATGGAGGGCACGTATATATATAGCAATTTGTCCTTATGGAGGTGAAGCCAACCTTTACATTTGGGGGCAAATTTGAATTTCAAATTTTCAATTTTCCCGCCTTAATAAGGTCATGTCTTATAGAATTGATTCGAATTAGATCCACAAAAGACTGTCAAGAACCTTGACTGTATCGAGTTGAACAAATCCTTGAAAATTCCAAAACAGCGATCAAAAACGCCTTGAACTAGTGGCAATGGCCGCCAACGTAGAACAACGAGGACCTCGGTCAAAGCGCGTTGATCGAGGCCCATGGAGACTGCGTAGGAGGTCAAAGTAGCCCCTGGGAGCCCTGGATCAGGAAAAGGAGGCGATTTTGATGCGCAATTAGCGCTTTAATCGCGCATCGCTGGGCAAATAGGGCCAAAATGGAAGAGCCTTGAGCACTCGGTCGCGTTGGGAGTCGGAGAACCGCGGGCGGAGAAACAAAAACACTAAAGGACAAAAGTGGGACTCGCGCTCTAGAAAACCGGCGGTATTGATCGGGGCGCCCTTGAACGGTAAGAGGTTTTGGAGGAGAGCAGAGCGATCCCACTTCGCGACCGACGCGTGGCAGCAGAGGTGAGAGAAAAACCGCCGTTGATCGCGCGCTATCGGTCGAGTAAGTCAACCGCACTCGGCGTGCGTATGACGTTGGATCTGGAGGAGCCCAGATCGGACGACTGAGATTGTGCCCGATGGAGGAATCGGAATCGACAGGGGATTAAGTCGAGTTCTAAAGAGATTTGGAGTCCGTTTGACCGCCACGGTGGAGAAAGAACGCATATACGACGTAGCGGAAGAAACGAACCGACGGAGCGTGCTGGCACCAGTGAGGTGGAGACACGTGGCCATTGCCAGAGCATTCGTGTTGACGCCGAACAAGGAATTCCAAGCGCAGCTGTAGAAGGCGAATTGCCGTAGGCGGGAGAGGAACCGAACAGGCATAGGGATCGAATGACTAAAGCCATGAACAGAGACAGTTGAGCACAAGAAAAAAAACGGGGAGAAGAGTTAATTGGAAACCCGAATTGAGAGGAGTCCAAGCAACTAAGAGAGACAGTGAACACAGAGAGCAGTAAAGCCAAGCAGAGGTTACAGAGGGCCGAGCTGACCACAGGCAACATCGAGCACCAGAGAGCTTGAAGATTCAAGCCTTCCCATAGAGGAATCTGTCCGGATCGAGCATCACAGTTGGCTATTTCCACTGTAGACCAAGGGTCACAGAGCTGGTAGGAAGAACAAGAGTCTGTGTACTCCGAGTGGCTTGGGGAATCCAAGAACCACCTTGCCAAGCAAACCTGCTTCAGGAGAACTCGCATTGAGTCCCTGTATTTGTAATTCTCTGCTTAAAGACACAATAAAACAAGGCCACCACTGAGAGTTGGACCGGAGATGTGGCCCTCGAGAATAGGGTGAACTCCTTATTAAAAATTCTTGCGTCTTTGTGTTGCTTACTGTGTTTCTCTGCTGTCTTTCCACTTATTTTCTCTGTATTGGCAATCTAATCGATCCGTTGTTCAATAACACAGAACACACACACACCAGCACATGAGTCTGTAATACCTTTTGTTTAATAAATTTTCAAACTGAGGTTACTCATAGGGTGATTATCAGATCAATAATTTCTTTTAAGTAAATAAATATTTTCCCTTATCCAAATTTGGTGATCTTAAGGTCGATTTTGGACCTCTCGAAAAGAGGAATTCAATGCCACAAAAATCTTCCTCAAAGGAGTAGACTAGTGGAATTTGGCCCTAGTTTCCAATTTTAACAAAACTGAAAAAGGGGACATTACAATGCCGCAAAGTCTGCAATCTCATCTTTAAATTCATCGCTTTTTGTGTCGTGCCGAAATAGAAACAATTCCTTTTTTTTCATTCAATATGGAGAAACTCATAAACATTCAGAATCCCTTTATTATCACATATTTCCTTGACATCGTTTTTCTAAGATGAAGGTTCATGGGTGGGAAGAGAGGGAAGAGCCTCTTCTTGAAGATTTTGTTCAACCTTTAGGATAAGAATTTCACCATACTTACCTCTGATATTGTAATACAAGATGATGTGTGCATCCTTACTTTCTTCTATTTTGTCATATAGATTATATGATGGGAATTGATCATATGTTGCCATTAGGTAATAGATCTTTTGCTCTAATCTTCTTTCCAAGTTGAGAAAGATACGAACATCTTCAATTGCTTCGAAATTCCAAATCTAGTGCTTTTGGAACTTCTTCATTGATTGTGGGAATGAGTTGATCTCTTTGGGCTTGAGGCTACAATACCAATCCTTCCATCTTTTCCTTTCATTGAGAATGCTAATGCTTTCATCAAGACACCTTCATACACCATATTAATGTTTACTGCATACTCCATAAAATATGTTGTGTTTCTTGAAGCCAACCATGGATTTCCATTGAACTTTGGGACGTCTCTAATGTTGGCATCAATACAGAAATCATGGGTGTACCTGAGAAATCTAAAGGAAAAAACAATTCTTCCAAAAAATCTCTTTTGTTAGGAGACATAAATATAAATACCAGAGATGTGGAGTCGCTAAATACAAATGAAAAACTTACCCAAATATTGTCGTAACATCAGATTGAATAATATTATCCCCGACAATGGTGCCAAAGAATGATAACCGTGGACGAGAACAATTCAACTTTGAAATATGTCTTTAAAATACTGCTAGAATGCTAGATTGAAAAACCTTCTCCCCAACAATGGTGCCTATTGCCTGAATCCACACTTGGGATTATCGTGGAGAAAATCTTTAACTCCACTTGGTGTGGCCTTGGGGGCAGGTTTTGAGTTGAGTTGTTGTCACTTAAATCTCAACTCCTTTGTCTAGGCTTACTCCTAGCAAAACCAAGGGGGTGGACCCTACAAAAAATAAATAAGGCTTAACAATCTAAGCTAGATGAGTTAAGTTCTAGGAGTTAAAATTTATGATCAAAGATACGTCAAAGTAAATTCAATATATGAATTGCAGCAAATGAATTTAAATCATCATAATAATAATAACCATCTTCAAGGAGATATTGCAATAATTTAAAAGATGGATCAAGGTAGACCAGTCAATGCTTTAAAACTCCGACTTGGACTCCGACTCAGCCGAGGGTCGACTTTGACTCCGACTCCGACTCGGTATTGACTCGGTCGTTGTAAAAAATACATTAAATATTTATTTATTTTTTATAAAAAAACATAATTTTAAAGATTTTCATTCATGTTTTCAAACACACAGCATTAGAATATAGATAGAAGACAACATATGATCAAAGTAGGCTCATGAATATATCCATTATATCAAAATGGCACCCAGTGCATTGTCCAATACATACATGATCATGATATAGAGATCAAAACAAAAACACATAACCAAGGAGGCTAGAAATGGCCTTTACAACAAAAGTACACTGTGACCAGTACTATTGGCTACTGCTAGAGGAGCCAAGATCATGTGGATCAATCTTTGGATCATCATCAGAGTCAGACAAGGGGCCCCATGGCTCTTCCTCATCATCATCTCCAACTGCAACTGTAGAAGTGGTAGCACTAGCAGGCTATGCAATAGCTACAAGCTGAGATAGACGAGATATGCGCTTTTGTCATGGCTGAGCAGAGGAAGCGCCTGCAACTAGAGGACTTGCTGGCTGTGAGGCTGAGGCTGGTACAAGTGGATCAGGATCTGCATTCAATTGAACATTATGTTTGAGTGATGCTATCGTCTGTAATTAATCCATATCCTCATCAGAAGCAAACTCTGTTGGATGACTCTCCACTGCCTAATCTGATGTTGGATCAATGTCTTCCAACACAATGGGATTTGAATCAGGTCTTTTGTTCAGCGATTGGTTGCGCCTGAGCTAGAGGTTGTATTGGACATACACTAGATCATTTAACCTTTTTTGATCCAAACGGTTTCTCTTATTTGTGTGAATCCTCTCAAAGACAGACCAATTGCGTTCACACCTAGTAGCATTGCGAGTTTGACTCAAAATACGATTTGCAAACTTCTGCAATTCAGGACAATGGCTACCAAAAGCCTCCCACCATTGTGCTGCAAAAAACATAGGAGTGTAATGAGTTGGCTCAACAAAATTACAAATTATGTCCAACTTTCAAATTATAAACAATTTAACAAAATAAGTATTAAGAATTTGAAAATTGAAATTTTTGTTTACCTGGCTCATCTGCTTCCCTTGCAATCTTATTTAGGTTCTTCCCAAAGGTACGTGAGGCATTAGTGAAGGTTGTGACCTGTCGGTGTATCTCCATCTGATCACACTCCAATGGGATCGTGCGATCAATGTAGTCAATCAGTCCATCTCTAACCTCCCCCCTCAAAGCTCCTGTCGCTTTAGCTTTATAATGATACCGTGGGTTCAAAAAATACCCAGCTGCATGTATAGGGCGATGGAATTGATTGTTCCATCTTTCATCAATGATTGCCCAAATGAGCCCATACTTAGCCACTTTATCCTTGTATGCCCTCTTTATTTGCTCCTTTGCTTGATCCATAGCCTCATAAATGAAGCCCATAACACCAACCGCAACACCTTAACCAGTGGCTCAGCAAGCTTCACAATCTCTGCTGCCTTTCTCCAAATTATTTCTTCATTAACTTTCTTTTTCAATTCTTTGCCTTCCAGTTTGTGAGACCATTGGCTTAGATTTCGTTCTTCATTGGAAAAAATCTTTTGCAAGTTTCTATGTTGTGAAAGCATATAGATTGCAATGTTAAAAAATGAGTAGCAAATCTAGTGATGGCAGGCCTAATAATATCCCTGCCACCTGTGTGTTTCCTCATGAGGCTCAAAATCCATGAATCATTGTAGATAAATTTTGTTATGCTTTTGGCATGATCTACAGTGTTTTTGACCCAATCTTGTTTGCCAATATCCTCAAGCATGAGGTCTATGCAATGTGCAGCACATGGGGTCTAAAAGATGGTCCTGTGTTTTTCCTCTAACAGTTTACCAACAAGAACATAGTTGAGGCATTATATGTGATGACTTGAACAACATTAGCCACCCCCACCTCCTCAACAACCTCATCCAATAGCTGACACAACAATTGCCCATCTTTTATCTTATCAGATGCATCAACTGATTTTAGAAACATGCTTCCCTGTGGGCAGAAGATAAGAAAGTTTATGATGGTACGGTTTCTTTGATTAGTCCATCCATCTGACATGATGGTACATCCTGTTCTTGCCCATGAGTCCTTGAAATCTTTCAAATAGTCATTAATGGATAAATTTTCTTTCTGCAAACAATACCCCCTTAGATCATGCATAGTAGGGCCTTTGAAGCCTTTTCCAACAGCATGTATGGCATCAAACATAGGCTCATAATATGGTGAACGAGAAGCATTGAAGGGGATATCAGCATCATACCAACATCTAGCTATGTAATCACAAGCAGTCTCCCTCAATTCTTTCTTCCAATGGTCATCTAAAGTGGGCTGCATTTGACTACTACTAGCTTGAGGACCATGTGCATCTGATGGAGAGGAGGGAGAAATAACTTTTGATATTCATATCACCCTTTTTCATTTTACCCTTTCCCTTTTCTTGATAGATTCAAAAGAGGGGGGAACATATCGGAAGGGGTTGGATGCATCAGTACAAGGGATAGAGGAAGAACCCTCAAAATCAAAATGGGGGTTGGTAGCCAACATTTTTTGTATATTCCTCTTCCTCCCAATTTCAGCCTCTAACTCTTTTTGCCTAGCCTTATCTTCTTTAAACTTCTCAAAGCTGGCTAACAAATTCTTCCTAATCTCCCCAATTTCTGGTGAGGTACATGGAGTAATTTGGCCTTTAATCCCCGCCAAGTGTTGTTTCAGCCTATTAATGCCCCCAGGACCTTCCTTAATTTTCTTATGGCAAAATTTGCAATGCATTTGACTATCAACCATTTCAACATATGCCCAAGCAGCATCTTTCACTCTAGGTGCCATTTTTTGACTTGGAAATGAAAGCAAAAAATCTGGAAAAAAAATAAAATGATTCAATGTTCATTTCTTTCACAAAAAACACTCTTTAGGATTTCAAGATTTGCACATAAAATTTAATAAGAAAAAATAGATTGCTACAAGTGAAAAAAAATACCTCTAGGCACAAACTGCCTCCTCAAGCTTGCTCCAAGAAACCAACTCCTCAATGCTGCTCCAAATGGCTGCCCAAGAAGTTCCTCACTCCAGCTACAATGCTTGCCCAAGACTCCTCATTGCTACTCCAAAAACAAACTCAACAACTCCTCACAAACTCTCACTGAAATTCTCACTCAAATGCATGAGATGGCTATGAGGAAATGAGAGGGGTTGGGTGAGTTAAATAAGGTTTAGGAGAGGGGAATGGACCCCAAAGACCAAATAAACAAAAAATAAATTGCTTTGGAGTCCCCCACACATAACATTTAAAAAAAACACAGTTTTTATGGGTTCTAGGGCCGCTGTATGCAACTCGGCCGACTCGGTATTAACCCGGCCGGCCGAACCGTTTCCTAGGTTGGGTCAGTGTTGGGAGGTTTGGCTTGGACCAACTCGGCCAAGTCGGTTCCGAGCTGGCCGTTTTTAAAAACAGTGTGACTAGTGCCAAATATTAAGTACTTGCGAAAGTAAATATTCCAAGTAAAGAGATGTCTTGAAAGTAATGGTTGAAAGGTAAATGTGGCAGTGAAGATAAGAAATTACAATAATGTTCAATGTGGAATGCTTAGAACAAGATGCTTTGTTAAACAAAATGTATGTACTTGAAATAATGACAATTGCTTCAAGAATATAGATACGTTTTATGAACTTAGGAAAGTAAAATGAAATGAAACTCCAAGTGCCATTGCTCCAAGATGAATGTATTGGAATCTAATCTTGATTTATTTTAAAAGTTAAAGTTAGTGCCAATTAGTTAATTGCAAAAATTGAACAAGTTTCAATTGAACTCTTTCCTCGACCCTTATTCTTGCTAGTGCCCCAATCAGAATAAGAACATTGAGTTACTACTTCAACCAACAAAGTTGGAGGTAGATTGATTCTGCAAAGACAAACTTAAAAAATTAAGTTTAAGCTAGAAAATTGCTTGAAATGTAAAAATTGACTTAATTAAAGAGCAAATGACTAGATTGGTGAATGAATTTGCAACTTAAATTTAATGCATAAAATATTGCAAAATAGAAACTAGATGCAAATTAGTGAGATGCTCAACTCTACCTTAGTTTAGCAAAAATGGAAATCACTCAAGCATCACAAGAGAGATTTCCCCAAATGGGGAAGGGGGGGAATGCTTAGGGGATAAAATTCCCTAACTCTCAAGAAAAATGAATTCTTTGTTAGATCCCCCTTATAGGAATGGGGGATAGAGACATCGTTTTGACAATGGGTCCCTTTGGGAAAGGGACATGAAGAGGTGCTTTGGAGAGGATTTACAATGGGATCCCTCGAAGGGATCAAGTACTCTTCTCCTAAAATAAATTTGCAAGTTCGAAGAAATCCAAAAACAAGTTACAATTGGCCCCTTTGGGCAAATTCCAAGAATGAGAGAAAATTCTCTTTGCAAAGTTACAATGGATTACAAGAGGCTATTTTGTCAATCCCAAAAGAGAGCCTTTTTCTACAAACTTCAAATCGTTTCCTTGAAATGATCTTCGGGTGGAAGAAGCCCTTTAAAGGGGTTTTGCAAGGTGCAAATGATGATTTTAAATCAATAATCCAACGAAATGATGATTTTAAATCAACAATCCAAAGGTAATCTTTTGACTGCTTCAATCCTCCACCGACTTTGCTCTTGCATTGTCCAAGTTTGCAAGAGATCAACAAGACAATTAGTTTAGAAAATTGTAATATCCCCATTTTTGATTTTCTGCATTAGAGACGATTTTTGGAAGAGGAGACAATTCCGGTTTTGGGACTTAGGAGACAAAGGGAAAATTGCAGCTCTAGTGGAATGTGGGGGCCACAAGAAAGAGAAATTTGACCCAAGGAGGGAACTCATACTCTTGGAGGAGAGAGAAAAGAAAAGGAAGTGTGAATTAGGAGAGAGAGAGAGAGTGGGGACCACAAGGGGAGAAGAGAAACAAAATATGAATAGAGCTTGAGGGTCTCACTTTGGCATCTTTGATCATTTTACAATTTCAACATTAGTTGTCTTGAGCTACATAGCCAAGACAACCGTGTTGTTCAACACAAGGAATTTTTGAGCAGGAATTCCACCTCTAACTTTAGTGGATCTCGAGTGTCACCCTAGGGGAGTAAGAAGGAGTCCATATTAAGGCTGCTGTAGGAGCTACATTGCAAACTATTTCTAGCTGGAGTGTGCTTCTCTTAGAGCACAGAAGGAAATTCTAAGGCGTTGAGAGAAGTTAGCAAATTGTGGAGTTTTGGATGAAGAATTTGCAGAGATTTATCCATAGGGAGGATGAGATTTTCCTTCGTGATTTGCAGGCCGAGAGTGTTGCATTTTGGAGTGTCGAATCTATCTATTTCAGGGCGTATGAAGGGGTTTCCGGACAACTATTGCGTAGACATTTTGACAGGGAGATTTGGGGATTTCGGGCTAAGGAGAAATAAGGATGTTTGGAGGAGTGATCTGCAAGGGTTGGAGGAGATTTTCTAGGAATTGATTTGGCCTCCTATAGAAGGATTCTTTCTACAGGGCATTTTTCCAGCTAGTTGGAGCCACACGCACTTCTTGGGGGTCATCGGGGAATGTTGGATTCATCCCAAACCCTTTCTGGGTTTTTATGGGCTTATTGAGAGGAGTCTCCAATTAATTTTACCGAAATTTTTGGGCGATATTCAAGCTTGAAATACTCATTCTTATAGTAGGGCGAATTGCTAGTTAGCTGGGGAATTTGCATCACTTTGTGGGTTCAATTTTGGCTTGGATATAGGCCAAACCTTTTCTAGGTATTTTCGGGTTTGAGGAGAGGAGCTCGTGGCTACAATTTCAGAGCATTCTGGGCATTATTTTGAGCAGAACTTCCAGTTCCATTTGGCAACCTATAACAAATTTTCTGGGCAGTGTGCATTATCAGTTTGGAGCCATTTCAATAGTTGGGTCAGTGAGATTTCACCTAGGGTTTGCATAGCTTGCATAGCAAGCCCAGGTTCCATTGTTCTTACTCATTATGTACTCAGATTCCCATTGATTAATAAAATGGCTTAGCTATTCTGCTTCTTTTTTGTGGTGTTCTGATTTGGGTGCTTGGACTTTAATTTTAATTGTTGTTCCTAGTTTATGTTTTTGGATTGACTGTTATTTTCCAATTATGAATATTATGGTGGTCTCAGAGCCATGATTTTGGCTAGCTGTTGGGTAGCCAACTAGAACATGGAAAAGATTTGGGCATGTATGCACAATGACGGGTTAAACCATAGACAACCCATGGCTCAAGGAAGATTTAGTATGTAGGAATTTTGGGGCGGAATCCGCTGGAACGATGAGAGATTGGCTCAGTTGAGGAAGGTGTCGGACTAGATCCATCCTCATCCTTACAGTAGAGACACTAGATGTGCGCAGGTCATGGGAGTGCAACCATCTACACTGAGTGGGGAAAGTTGAAAGAATCAGGGCACCATATCTCCTCAAAAGGAGCAAACAGGATAGGGACAGTTAGAGGGTTAGACTAGGAGTCACTTTTGTTGGTGGAGACCTGGCTTTAGATATCAGGAGCCCGAGGAGGAGGTTGAACATGAGGTTGTGGGAACACAGGAGTGTGAGGAGCATGTCGATGTGTCAAGTATGACGCAGGAGTTTCCCTTGTTGGAGATCCCTTTGGTAGCTTTGATTGACACCCTAGTGGAGAGAGTAGAGCATACACTCAGAGGGCCATCTGTTGATGAGGTGTGCAGGGCAATGTTCGAGTTTTCAGGTGGTAGTAGCCCACAACAGATTAGTGAGGTGCCCAAAGACATGTCTAGTGACGAAGTACCAGCAGGCGCAAAGTCATCCGGAGCCGAGATAGAGTTTCCAGACGGTAGCTACCTATCGTTGATTTTTGAGGGCATTATGCATGATGAAATATCTGTGGAGGGGCAGTTAGTGGCCCATGTTGAGCCCATGGTGGAGGAGGATGAGCAACCATCCTTGGAGTTAGTCATCGATGAGGAGCAATCAGGTGCATTGGAAACCAGCAGAGTTGTCGTACTTTCAGATGACAATCCCTTTCAGGCATACATTGATGGGGCTTGTAGCACTATTTCGCCGCCTCCCGCATGGTGGTGAGAGAGAGGCTGCATTACCTAGGAAGATTACATGGATTGGCAAGACTAGCGAGATGAGGCGACATGAGTTGCGAAAGGTGTAACATTTGCAGGATGGAGGATGTTGATTTGGGGTTAGCATCGGATGTGCTCTAACCACGAAATTTGGTGGAGAGGCTGGGGCACATGAGATCGCCAATACCCAGAAAGGGTTTGGGCCGAAACAGATAAGGAGATATTTAAATAATTAATATTTTTAATGGAGTCCCTAAGTCTAAACTTAGGGAAAATAAAATATTAATGTGTATTAATATGAATCTGTGTTAGAATGGCCAAAAAGACATGGATCAAGCCAGATCTAATCTTAGCCATTGATTAGAGACTTAATCTTGGCTGTTAATATGTCAACAGGAAAAGTATAAGAGGAGGCTTGAGGGTCACTTGGAGAACACACCAGAGTGATCAGTCATTCTATTCTCTAGAGCGGGGTTTGCTAAGAGAGATAGAAGCAGTGATTAGAGTTTCAGTTGAGGGGCAGTGAATACAGAAGCAGAGAGGCAGAGATAGTATCGGGAGGACCAACGCAGTAGCCAGAGAGAGGGACGCAGAAGTAGCCAAGGGCTCACACAGAGCCAGCCAGAGCTCACGCAGAGGTAGCTAGGAGCTGCGCAGTGCTTCAGAGGGCCAGCGTGGGTGACACAGAGGGCCAGAAGGCTGACTCAGTGCCTCCAGAGGTTGACGTTGGCTAAGCCGGGGTGACACTGGGCTAATGCTGGGCCAGAGAGAGGCTGATGCAGTCCCTAGAGGCTGATGCTAGGGTTTCATGGGGCAGATTGGAGCTGTGGAGCTGCTGAAGTGTTTATCCGGGGTTTTAGCTTGAATATCTGCTTCTGAGTAGAGAGATACTACTGCCGATATTTTTCTCTGTTGGGTGAGCCGGATTTGGCACCCAGATTGTATTCTGAAATTGCTTAATAAATCAAACCCTTAGATAGCTGCTCCGGTTTTCCCGCATTGGGTTTTTCCGGGGACATTAGTCCCAAAAGAACGGTGTCACTTGTGTGCTTGTTTTTGTTTCCTTCAGTTGATGATCTGTAATATGTTGAGCATGTACTTGTGTTTATTTTCAGTATTTACATGGTAAATAACTTGTTAATTAATCAGAACAAGTAGGAAGAAATAAACCAGTAAGTACATGGAGGGTTTCTAACATGTCAGGCTTAGAAATTCCAATAGAGGACTTGTTCTGTGTATGGTTGTTTGTGTATTTGATCCCTCTCTCGGGGTTCGATAGAGGACTTGTTCTGTGTATGGTTGTTTGTGTATTCGATCCCTCTCTCGGGGTTAGATGGAGAGAAATATTGAGTTGGTATCCGGTGGAGCTGGCTAGGTGGTTAGATGCATCCATGGCCACATTTTTGCAGAGGTTGTGGATTACCAGAGGGGCTCGAGGGTTAGACTGTTGTTGGGGTCTAGGTGGGATTCTCCATCACATCGTGGATTTGGTAGGTGATGGTAGTAGCTACGTGATGGATTCAGTGATTGGGCGCACACACCTTTTCATATCCCCTTCAGATTTTCTGACAACACTAGTGACAAGATGGATTAACAGGGGAGCAGGCACATTTCATGAGTTGTCATGGCATGTTGGGTGTACATGGGATTGTAGGATGATTAGCTTACTTTGGCAGGAGTTGGTAGGAGGAGGTGGGATTGACGACGAGACAAGGTGTTGTATGGAGACAATGCTCTCTCACTGGTATATTGGACACAGGAGCTACTGAGGATGAGGAGATATAACTCACATCGTGGAGGGCTTACTAGTAGAGTGGTGGATGCATTGGCACATGCGGGGTAGCCTATGGTACAGGGTGGTACGACAGGAGGCGATGGTACCCAGGGGTGCACAGAGATATTTCGCAGAGTCTAGTGTTATGAAGAGGGATGCGACCTGAAGGATACAAACTGAATTTTAGACCATAGCATCCGATGTTGTATAGGGGTATGGAGTGATGAGCAATGGCCTGTAGAGGAGCATGGAGATGCATGGTTGTTTGCTGTAGCATGTTGGTTTGCATTGTGGAGTAGGAGGATCGACTCACATCGCATTGAGTACACGTGGGGAGTGTCAGGTATACTGACATAGGTAGGTATGAGATTGTTGAAGGAAATGTAACTAGGTTTGGTCTTCATAAATGCACTTTTGATATTTGTATTTGAGTTTCTTGCTCATTGAAATAGGTTTAGCACATGTTAAAGTGCTATAGGTGAGTCAAAGAGTCAAAATAATTATGTTGAAGAACTTAAAGGGCATGTTACTATAGGTATACTTATGTGTTAGAGTCAAAGAACACACCTCCAAGCAAATTCAAGCCTTCTCCAAGCATGTGACACCACCAAAGAAGCAATCTGAACTATGTATGTCAAGTCGGCCTAAAGGAGGGACAATCCTCTATATATAGAGGCTGTCCACTCCATCATAACGTCAAGCATTCATCTTTGAAATTAGCGAAGGTAGGAAGCCAAGAAAAGGGTGAACGAAGGATGAAGAAAGGGTCTCCAAGTGCAGCGAAGAAGAAGGGTACACAGCTGAGCTTAAGAGGTCTGTTTCTAGGGCAAGATGCAGTCACACGTGCGAAGATAAAGAGGGTATCTCTGCTGTCATAGCAACCCTCCATCACAGTCTCACATATCTCATTGGTTGGGCTAGAAAAGTAGGCCTACAAGGCCTCTCACTCAAGCGAAGAAGAAAAGAGGACGTCCACATAAGAATCTTGAAGAAATCCCCTCACACGTGCAAAGAAACAATGATACACTGCTGTCATATTAGACCTGCAACTACATCTCAAGAAAGGGCTCCGTTGCAGGAGGATAAAGTACTCTTCATATGTAAAGGAATCTACCAAGGAGCAAAGAGGAATATCTCTTATAGAAGATACGTAACAAGGAATACTATCAGTTGTTGGAAGAAGGACGAAGTGCTCGGGAGTAAAGTGTCGGAAGAAGGAAGACCAAGTGCTGGGGAACAAAGTGCAGAAAGGAGGAAGGACTTGACTTGTGCTTGGAGGATATTCTTGTCAAGGGTCAAGGGTTTGGCATTGATCAATAAGAAGCTTCAATAAGAGAAATTTACCTAAGGGTTTTCCTCTCAAGAAAAGAGAGGTTTTGGCCCTGGCAGAGAGCCAACATCTTTTTTTCTTGTTCTTATGTTTTTGGTAGAAGTTTGATGAAGTACATACACATGCATTAGTAATAAGAAGAAGAAGATTAGGCTAATAAGAAAAAGTAAAAAGACTCCACAAATTGTTATCAAGTCAAGAAGAATCACACTACACCTAATTGCCCTTGGTTCTTCTACATGGTATCAGAGCTTAAGGTGACACATCAAGGAAAGGGCATCTCAAGAACACTCATCAAGGAAGGACATCTACAAAAGTTTAAGCATCAAGCCAAGAAGTCTCAATCACTTCAAGGACAAGAAGGTCTACCTTTGATCATTCATCAAGGAAGACTACAAAGAAAGAAGAAGAGCCTCACATAAAGGCACCTACAAGTAGAGAAAATCAAAGAAGGACCTACATCAAGCTACAAGTCATCAAGAAAATCTCATTATCAACCAAGCCCACTTGGAAAAAGCAACTTGAAGAACATCAAGATCTAAGGAAGGCAAGCCATCAAGTCTTCAAGGAAAACGCAAGTCCACAACATCTCAAAATCTATCAAGTAAGTATATGCCCCTTCTGAATATACATCAATGTCTTTTTGCAATGAAAGCAACAAATTGGTAGGTACCAATAACTTTCTCGCATGGAAGAAGAGGATTGATTTACTTCTCAAGGAGAATGAACTTCTAGAACACATCAAAGGGAATATCATTATTCCTGCGAAGGAACAAACTCAAGCCTTAACGAAGTACAATAAGGATGAGTCAAAGCTCAAAGGATTCTAACAGAATTCATTAAAGACTCTCTCATTCCTTATGTCTCTAAACTTGAAACATCAAAAGAAATCTATGACAAGCTAGTAGAGCTATTCTTGGTAACCACAATTGGAGAAGTGATATCTCTATGAAATGAATTGTACAAAATGAAGATATCAAAGGAAGGAATATCTCCCTACTTCATGAAGATCTCTGAGATGAGGGATCAACTTAAAGAGCTAGGGGAAGTCATGTCAGACAGAGAAATGACAACTGTAGTACTCAATGCTCTACCTGAGGATTGGGGCAACTTCACATCAAGCATATATGCCAAGAAGGAAGCCACCCCATTAAGTAAAATGTGGTCTCTATGCAAGATAGAGGAAACAAGACTCGAAGCAAAGGAAGATGTGGGATCAAAGGAGCAAGCATTTGCTACCATGGCCAAGAGAAAAAAAAATTTGGGCAAATTTGGTCTACGAAGAACAAACAACGAAGATATGTCCAAAATCCAATGCTATGGATGCCAAGAATATGGACACTACAAAAGGAATTGTCCTAAACTAAAGAAGGACAACAACAACAAAAGAAAAAGAGAAGAAGATCATATGACTCAAGAGGTGAAAGAAGAAGAAAAGAAGCAAAAGAAGGAAGATCCTCCAAATCTCTACTATGAGTAAGTCAAACTTTTTACTTAAAGTCTTCTTTCAAAGTTTTGAGTAATATAGGAGCATGTAGGAATAGAATAAAAATGCATGGCTAGAAACATCTTCTAGAATCTAGAAGCATCATGCACATAGAGTTCTAAATACTCATGTAGAAGGAGCATTTATAAATAGAACAAAATGCATTTTTAGAAATATCTTCTAGAATATAGGAGCATGGTAGATATAGCTCAAGATATTCATGTAGAAGGAGCATACCTAGCATAGGATCTCATCCACAATGAAAGAAAATTGATCATGATTAAGAATCTTAGAAGATCTTTATCATCAAAAGAAAGAAACATTTGTAGAGAAAGGGTCTTCAAGATCCTCTGATGGAATCTTCAAAAGAAGATTCATAAACAAAAGTAGATGTCTCATTGGGAGTCCCATTCATGGGATTCAAGAAAAGGATGATATGCAGACAAGATAAGATGAAGCAAGAAGTGCTACAACAAGGACAACCAAATGAAGCTAAGATGATCAAAGGAGAATCAAGATGAGGTATGTATGCATCAAAGTTTAGTCATGTTATCATATGTATATTATTGAGTCATGGGAATAGTTCTATGACATGATCAAGTATGAAAGAATCTCTTTCACTAATGACATGCTTGAAGGCATGTACTACAATGCAATGAAGGTCAACAAAAGGAAATACTCACATAAGGAGTATAAAATTACTGACTAAAAAGCAAGTGAAGAAGGAATGCTGACTAGTCCTAGAAGCAAGCAATGAAGAAGTGCTCCCACAAGGAGCATAAGGTGGTTGACCAATCTATCCAAGAAGAAGCAAATGAAGAAAGAGATCAAGCATGAGAAGAATATCATGAATCACTATCTGACAAAGATTCATTGAAGACATCTCCCGAAAGAAGGCATGACAACTATGACAAAGGAAGGAAAAAGATCAAAGGACCCTTGACACCTGTGAGGGCCTTGGAGATATGAAAGGTGTAGATAAATGATTCTACTCTACAAAGATGTCATGATGAAGAAGCCATCCAAAAAAAGCACCATTTAATGTTGAAGCAATATTAGGATGAAGTCATGAAGGGCTACTAGATCGAAGCATGTAAACAAGCAAGTACAACGAAGCATCCATGAGAAGAGTATTCCGAAGCATGGATAGATGACAAAGGAGTAGCCAAATGAAAAGAGAACCTGATATATGACAAGAAGGCCACTTTCCACGAAGGAAGCAATAACATGACAAACCAGGAAGGAAAGTGTTCAATGGATTGTGCCCTACCAAGAAGAAGTTTGAACAAAGACTTCATGACATCAAAGGAAAGAAGGAGACCAAGTAGCTGGAGGACCCACGAAGAAGAAGTTGTTGATGAATGGAAAAGTCCCTAGCTAAGAGGGAGTTATAACAAGTTCCCAATTACAAAGGAACTTTGACAAGTACCTTGTCAGAGGATACTTGGGCATGTCTTCCTCAATTGAGAGGAAGTGATAGTCACAACATTCTTGTCTTCACTTGGGAAGAAAGAATGGGAGGATTGGGTAATCATCTGGCATCCAATACTCTTTGACGATGTGTAGGGCATCCAAGACAAGAGTAGGCAAGAGGATCGATAATCTTCGAGGGTTGGGAACCCAAGATAAGAATAGTCCTAGAAGGTCATACTCAGTGAACACCCGGGTGGGTATGTACCTTGAGAGACAATGACTAAGGTGTCTATAAGTCACTGGTCTCGCCAACATTGTGCTTTGATCTATTGAGAGATAGCACTATCAGTCAAGGCCTTGCTGTGGAAACAATGTTGGTTACTATGATGCTATAACAGATGGATTGGCAATCCGGTTTCTCTTATGTGAATTCTTTAAGATTGAAACATAGCCAAACACCTTGTAATGTTGTATGAATACCTCCCTAGTTAAGAGGGAGTGTTGAAGGAAATGTAACTAGGTCCGGTCTTAATAAATGTATTTTTGATATTTGTATTTACCAGTGTGGAAAAAGTCTGCAAAAAATCCCGATTTAATCCTAAAAATGCGATTTTTTAAACAAAATGATTTAATCCCCCGACTTTTTGGCGACTTTTTCAAAAAGGAAAAAATTGCGATTTAATCGTTATAGAGTCGACTCAAAAAATCGGCCTCCCTCCCAAGCCACAGATAAAGAGGCCGCAAAGGCGAAAATGATATAATTTTCTCCTGTTTAATCTTAAGGCAGAGAGTGGAATCTTTCAAACATAGCCCTAGAAATTTGATGATAATGTTGTGCTGTGCAATTTGTTTTGTTGTTGAATCTTAATTTCGAGCATTATAGTTGGTTGGTGTTACTGAGAAAATTAATTGCTTGGTTGCTATATTCTGTTGAATGTTGAAACATATACGGCTATTATTGGTTTGCTCTTGTTGGATGTTATGTCTGCAAAACAATGGGGATCTATTGAGATGTGCAAAAAAATATAGAGAAGAGACATTAGCCAAAGGCTAAGCTCTTAGAAGGCTGCTATAAGAAACTGAGAAGACTATGAAAAAGAAGTGCATACCTACCTCGACGAGCATGATTGTGAGACATAAGAGCAAGAGGACAAGGAGTATCCAGACTAGCAAGCAAGGAAGTGTAAATAGCTGAAGAACATTCCCAAGAATCAACACTGTTATGATCATATTTTTTGTGGATAATGTTGAAAAACATTGGTGGTAAAATGCACTTAGAATGCAGAGTGCAAGAGTGTAACATCCTTTTAGTGATCGAATTCACATGTAAAGAATGACATTGTAGTAAAACAATGAAAACACCTCTAAACTATGAGTTCGAGTCTAGATGTTAAAAAACTAAAAAAAATGAATGATTTTGTGTTTTTTTCATTTTGTCGACTTTTTGCCGACTTTTTAAAAAAACTCCAGAGTTTAACGAGTTTTTCAACTTTTGGACCCTTGCCGAATTAATCCCGACTTCGACTTTTTCCACATTGGTATTTATTCAAGAAAAGAAATATTATTTTTATAATATATGTCAATGAGTTTCTTGCTCATTGAAATAGGTCTAGCACATGTTAAAGTGCTATAGGTGAGTCAAAGAGTCAAAAGAATTATGTTGAAGACCTTAGAGGGCATGTGCTATAGGTATACTTATGTGTTAGAGTCAAAGAATACACCTCCAAGCAAAGTCAAGCCTTCTCCAAGCATGTGACACTACCAAAGAAGCAATCCGAACTATATATGTCAAGTCGGCCTACAGTCTTCTAGTCGGCCTACAAGTCGGCCTAAAGGAGGGACAGTCCTCTATATATAGAGGTTGTCCACTCCATCATAACGTCAAGCATTCATCTCTGAAACCAGTGAAGGTAGGAAGCCGAGAAAAGGGTGTACGAAGGACGAACAAAGGTTCTCCAAGTGCAATGAAGAAGAAGGGTACACAACCGAGCTTAAGAGGACTATTTCTAGGGAAAGATGCAGTCACACGTGCGAAGATAAAGAGGGTATCTCTACTGTCATAGCAGCCCTCCATCACAGTCTGACGTATCTCATTGGTTGGGCTAGAAAAGTAGGCCTATAAGGCCTCTCATTCAAGCGAAGAAGAAAAGAGGACCTCCACATAAGAATCTTGAAGAAATCCCCTCACATGTGCAAAGAAACAGTGATACATTGCTGTCATATTAGACCTGAAACTACATCTCAAGAAAGGGCTTGGTTGGAGAAAGGATAAAGTGCTCCTCATATGTAAAGGAATCTACCAAGGAACAAAGAGGAATATCTTTTATAGAAGATACCTAACAAGGAATACTATTAGTTGTTGGAAGAAGGATGAAGTGCCGGGGAGAAAAGCACTGGAAGAAGGAAGACTAAGTGCTGAGGAACAAAGTGCAGAAAGGAGGAAGGACTTGTCTTGTGTTTGGAGGATATTCCTGTCAAGGGTCTAGGGTTTGGCATTGATCAATAAGAAGCTTCAATAAGAGAATTTTACCGAAGAGTTTTCCTCTCAAGAGAAGAGAGGTTTTGGCCTTGGCAGAGAGCCAACATCTAGTGTTCTTGTTCTTATGTTTTTGGTAGTAGTATGATGAAGTACATACACATGCATTAGTAATAAGAAGAAGACTAAGCTAACAAGAAAAAGTAAAAAGACTCCACAAATTGTTATCAAGTCAAGAAGAATCACACTACACCTAATTTCCCTTCATTTTTCGACAGAGACAATACAGGATGGTACAACAGTGGCACGGGGTATCCAGTGGTGTACATGGATAGGCCGCAGGGTATAGTGGCATGCCGAGGAGTACAGGGATACTCGGTGGTGTGCAGGGGCGTATGTTGATGCACATCAAGGTCTTAGAGTGTTGCGTCCAAGGAGACTTATGGACGGGGACACCAGGTACACCTTTGGGTGTAGTTCACCCCATTGTTTTAAGAAACGGCCGTTTCGAAACCGAAACGGCCTGGTTGATCCGAGTTATTGGCCCAAGTTATGACCCGACCATGGAAACGGTTCAGTTGGCCGAGTCACCCATGACTCGGCCAACTCGGCCGAGTCACAAAAAAACGCCCAGTATCACGTCAAACTGCGATTTAATTACTTTCCTTGGGAAAAAAATGTATGTATTCATTCTTGAGTCTATGAACTAATAAAATTCACTTATCTGTCTTTCCCGAACTTAATAGCAAATTTTATTATGCTTTTTTGCACTAGTGAACTCTTCAATTTTCATTGCCCCCGGAGGTGACATAGTATTAAACTATGAAACAGGCTACAGAATTGTATGCAATGTGCATCCAGTTTTGCACATTGACCCAAATGGGTACCACAGCTGTAAATATCCAGTTCCGTGAGTTCATAATTTTGTGTCAGAAGCTGTAGGGATTGAATAAACTGGTATCAATTTTGATCATATAATTTAGGGTATCAAATCTTTTGTTTATCTAGTTTATAATGTGTGAGTGATCTTAGTTTGGTATTACAGCCGCTTAAATCCGGTATTGTTATGAATATAGATCAATTTTTAAAATTTTTGGTATCAAAGCATTGTGCATATCCAGAGCATTAATGCCTAGAGAACAAGAGGCATGAGAGCTTTGAAAAATCGGATAGTGATAACAATATAGTTCATTTATTACTAGTCTGCTTATTCAAACTATTGATACCTAGGTCCTGAAGATTGAACATAATGTTTGGTATCTTTAAAATTATGTTTTTTTATAAAAAAAATAAATATTTAATGTATTTTTTACAACGACCGAGTCATTGAAATCGAGCCGGCCGAGTCATTACCGTTTCGGAGTCGGAGTCGGAGTCGATCCTCGGCCGAGTCGGAGTCGGAGTCGGAGTCTTAAAACATTGGTTCACCCAGGATCGATGAGGACGTAGATGAGCGACATTTGATGGTATCCATGGGGACTCATATGCCTATCCCTCTTCTACATTGCTTGCAAGCACAAATGATTTGACTGTTGTCCTTTGACACTCTGGGCATGAGCAGCAGGGTGTGGGGAGCTCACCTGAGATATTTGGATGCAACTCAACGCACCAGGGGAGAGACTTCTCAGCGGTGGCATTGGGTCAGGGCATGAGCTGACAGGTACAAGTTTGGGGAGTGCATGGTTTGCTGCGGAGGTAGTGTATGTTCCACCCTTGAGTTCACACTTAAGGGGATGCATGACACATTTTGGGCGAGGCACTCTGAGGTGTCACAAGAGCATATACAGCAGGTGGTTGACCTTTCTTATGAGCGGATGTTTAGTCTCTGGGCAGTATCGGGGTGCGCTTCCAAGAGGCAGGATAGCAGATCCCACAATGTGGTATGGTGGGCGCAGGGCAACTTTGTATGCACTAGATTGATTCATGATGTATGGAGTCTATATATCAATTGCATGTAGGGAGTAGAGATGTGGGGAAGATGGATTCCAGTATTCATCAGGACTACGCTGCAACATATCTGGTTATGGGATCCATGGATTCAGTTGGCTGACTGAACACTCCATTTCGTGAGGTGTAGGACCATAGCAGAGGGTGATCTAGCTCACTTTGGGGTCGAAACATGGGGGATCGCAGAGGCCTCCATTGTATGATGAGGCAGGTTTTTCTAGTTGCAACTTAGGATCGGGATTAGCCATGGATGGGTAGATATTGACATCATAGAGATACCCGGGTAGGATGAGCTTGGTCGTCATCGATATTTCGTGATCAAGTTTCAGGGGAGGAGGATACAGTGTGTGCACGATGGGCTGTTTGTTAGAGTCAGAGTGGTGCAACGAGAACGTGGTGGCACCTTGTAAGACTAGCATGTGACCCGAGCATCACAACACTTGACAATTTAGTGACCGTTAGGGATATGCTGGCTACTACACGGGGAGATCTCTCAGATCTTCCGTTGGGCTTCAGTGATTCGCTGATGGTGTGCGAGACTTCATCAACATGGCAGGTTGGTCAAGAAAAAGATATTAAGAGGATCTCATGCGGGAGAGCCTTTGTCCCCACAGGATTGGGTTTTATCCTCAGGTGTTTACTCTTGGTGTGCATGAGGTGGACTACTTGGTAGGGAAATTTCATGGGGAGTTGGACAGAGTTCTACATTATCATGATACTCTACTTATTCAATAGTATGCGGAGGGCTTCTGGAGCTTATACCTGGTTGGACAGAGAGCGGAGCAAGGGGTGCTTCACAGTGATCAGGATGGTTTGGGATTCGGGTATCGAGGGATTCTTCCATGACCAAGCATTGCAGAGTTAGGGGATGACTTAGTGGCACATTTGGGACCCCAATATTACTGGTGGTGATAGTGGTGATCAACTGTCAGAGGGGGCATTTGTTCAGGCGGTTGCTTGAGTTGAAGCAATTTTTGGCAAGGAGAACTATAATATCCCAATTTTGATTTTCCGCATTAGAGACGATTTTTGGAAGAGGAGGCAATTCCGGTTTTGGGACTTGGGAGAAAAAGGGAAAATTATAGCTCTAATGGAATGTGGGGGACACGAGAAAGAGAAATTTGACCCAAGGAGGAACTCACACTCTTGGAGGAGAGAAAAGAAAAGGAAGTGTGAATTAGCAGAGAGAGAGAGAGAAAGTGGGGACCACAAGGAGAGAAGAGGCTAGCAAATTATAAATAGAGCTTGAGGTCCTCACTTTCAACATCTTTGGTCATTTTACAATTTCAACATTAGTTCTCTTGAGCTCCTTAGCTAAGACAACTGTGTTGTTCAGCACAAGGAATTTCCTAGCGGAAATTCCACCTCTACCTTAGTTGAAGTTCAAGTGTCACCCTAGGGGAGTAAGAAGGAGTTTATCTCAGGGCTCCTCTAGGAGCTACATTGGAGACTATTTCCAGCGGGAGCGTGCTTCTCGTAGGGCATAGAAGGAAATTCAAAGGGTTGAGAAAAGTTAGCAAATTGTGGACTTTTGGCCAGCGCATTTGCAGAGATTTATCCATAGGGAGGATGAGATTTTCCTTGGTGATTTACAGGGTCGAGAGTGCTGCATCTTGGAGGGTTGAATTTATCCATTCCAGGGCCTATGCAGGGGTTTTTGGACAGCTACTGTGCATAAATTTTGATAGGGAGATTTGGGGAGCTCAGGCTAAGGAGAGATAAGTAGGTTTTGAGGAGATTTTCTAGGAATTGATTTGGCCTCCTACAAAAGGATTCTTTCTACAGTGCGTTTTTCTAGCGAGTTGGAGCCACGCACTTCTTGGGGGTCATCGGGGCATGTTGGATTTAACCCAAACCCTTTCTGGGTTTTTGTGGGTTTTATTGAGAGGAGTCTCCAACTAATTTTATAGAATTTTTTGGGCGATATGCGGGCTTGAAATCATCATTATTATAGCAGGGCAAATTGCTAGTTCGCTGGGGAATTTGCATCACTTTGTGGGTTCGATTTTGGCTTGGAGATAGGCCAAACATTTTCTGGGTATTTTTGTGTTTGAGCTCATGGCTACAATTTTAGAGCATTGTGGGCATTATTTTGAGCAGAACTTCCAATTCCATTTGGCAGCCTATAGCAGATTTTCTGGGCAGTGTGCATTATTAGTTTGGAGCCATTTCAATAGTTGGGTCAGCGGGATTTCACTTGGGGTTTTCATAGCTTGCATAGCAAGCCTAGGTTCCATTGTTCTTACTCATTATCTACTCAGATTCCCATTGATTAATAAAATGGCTTAGTTATTCTTCTTATTTTCTGTGGTGCTCTGATTTGGGTGCTTGGACTTTAATTTGAGATCACTAACATGCAAAAGGGAAAAGATTCTAAGTTCAAAAGATCAAGTTCCCATTATATTTTGATAAGGAATGACCAGGTAAACTTGGTCTTTCTTAGAAAAATGGATTGTTGTTGGGACAACAATCCAAATAGAGGGCTAAATGCGTTTTTTTTTTGGTTATGAAGATTAAAGGGAAAGATCATGAAGTTTAAAGTTGCGGGTAAAAGAGAGAAGAGTGTGCTTGATGGCACTGATCTTCAAGGTTTGGCTTAGTCCACCAATGCTACTCCTCTTGGAATTTATGGTCTGCAAAACAAACCAGCAAATAAGCAAAATGATAGATGCCAAAGCAAACTTTGGACATCTGCGATATTAGTATCAAATCTTGATAAAAAAATTCTTAGTAAATATTAGATAAATTGAATGAAATTTCTACTCTAAGACAACCAAGAAGATCTGAGTTTAATCAACTCTTTTTGGCTGATTTGTGACTGTTCACACCTAATCCTCAGCGGTTGGGTAAACTGGAACGTGAACAGTCATCAAGAAGATGAACTGATCCGTCTCATTTATGTATATAAACAATAGTTATCTAATGAAATAATCAATCAGTTTTCTTCTGCCCATTCTGGAGTTACCCTGGCCTGACATGGTATCAGAGCGCAGGTCCCAGATTCCTTGTAACTCCTCTGTCCATAACGCCTCTGCCTGAACGTTTGTCTGGCCATAACGCCTCTGCCTGAACGTTTGCCTGGCCTGCCCAGAAATGATGGTGCACTGCACTACCTCTGTCGCTGCCCAGAGATGCGTTGGACCCAACGCTCATTGAGGCACAATAGTCTGATCCGCTATAGCCTACCAGTCTTCGTCCGAGGAGGTAGACGGTTCGCTAGCTGCTGTTTCTTTGGAGTTTTGTCTACGAAGGGCGAAGAAGCGCCGACAACTGAGGGCTTTGTTGTCCTCTCCGCCTCCACCTCCAAACGGCAGCACATTGCATACTTGGTCACCAGTTTGGTTGCTAAGAAAATGTTTTGATCCAACCCCTGAATAAATATATGGGCATGGATTTGCGTTAATGTTTCTCTATCTGCACAGAGCTGCAAGAGAGATGCGTAAGTATTGGCGTTGTATTCGACTGCGAGCTCGACGACATCCATAATCCTTTTCAAGCGATCCTCTCTGAGCAATGACAACATTGGTATCGGCTCTTACCTTTAATTGCAAAAATTTTTTGATAGATTTTCTGGAGTTAAGGTGAATTCACACTCGGATTTGTGAACTGAGTATAGTTTTTGAGACTTTGAAACTAAACTCGTGGAGATCAGAAGCACGAACCGAGCAGGGATATTCTAGTTTTTGTTTTTGCGTGATCAATTCTTTGTATCTGACTACGTAAAGTTCTGGCACCGTGCGTTGAGCTATGGAGCAGCGTCTTCTCGTTCCCGATTTCTTTCACGATTCTACGCGCTTGTCTATTTTGGCTTTGTTGCAAGTTCTTTCAAGATTCTGTGCCCCTGTTTTTGGCTTGTCGCAATTGCTTGTTTCTTGATTGTTATAAGAATTCAGTGAGCATCCAGCTATTTTATTAGCTTCACTTAAAATGGCTGGTTATGTTTCATGGCTTGGACTGGCTGGGATTGTGCAGATGGCGGTGTGTATTGTGATATTATGTGCATCTCCTGCTACTGCTGGTGGACAGTTCGAATAACCGCGCGACTGGAGCAGCTGAGAATATTCATGAGATTCAAGTAGATCTGTGGGTAGTAAAACAGTTACATCTTGCAGACAGAATTGATAATAGACGGGTGCATTGTGTCAGCGTTGTGAAAAGTTTTTTTTGTGATCTTCCTGTCAAGAGCGACATGCTTCTGCCATTACGAAAGCAAATTTTTGAATAAAGGATGTGCTGACCGATTGGTTTCTGGTATCAATTGGTTTCAGTCTTTTTGAATGAAATACTCTTCAAACTCTTTGAACATAGATTTTATCATTTAATAGCAGCAATTAGTCAAGAAAACAGAGCTCCTGCCTGTCATCCTTTCTTGTGAAATTTGGAGAGAATGTCTGAACTTTAACACCGTCATATTTTATTACTGTCTAGAGAATCAAAGGGATTTATGGTGATTTGATTGATTATTTCCCACAGAGGTTTTTTTTCACTATATATCAGCAGAAGTAACTTTTTTACAGAATGCATTCAATCACCTCTATGGTAGGAATAGTTCTCACTGGCAAGGAGAACTATTCTGAATGGTCCCGGATGGTAAAACACACCCTCATCTACAATGAGTTGTGGAAAGGAGTGTGTGACGGAGAAGAAGACAAAGACCATGTGCAGCCTACATCAGATAAAGAGCTTGTCATTTGGGAAAACAAGAACAGCAAAGCCTATGCATTGATCGCAGCATCTGTAAATGAAGAAGTAAGTCGTCATATTTCATCTTATTCCACTGCCTTTGAAGCTTTACAAAAGCTGAAAGAGCTCTATGACTCACATTCTGCACTTGAAGTTGTTCAGCTCATGATTAAACTCTTCACTCTTGAACTGAAAAATAATGATCCTCTTGCTCTTGCATCTGGAGTAAAGTCTATAATGCATGATATTAAATCCACTAAGGTTGAGCTGGATATCCCTCTTATTGCCTTTCTCAAAGCACTCTATCCTACCTACTCCAATTATCTTGAGTCATTACAAGCAAATGGAAATCTTAAAGATATAACCTTTGACTCTCTTGTGAAAAAGTTTGCTGAAAGAGAGAAAGCCTTTGGAAAGAAGACAGTCCCTGAATCTTCTGAAGAGACTGTTTGCCTTGCTCATAAAGAAAAGCATCCTGTTCAAGATTCTACAAGAGGAAGAGGTAGACGAAGAGGAAGAGGAAGATACTTCAGAGGAAGGGGGGGTAGACATTCTCAAGGAGAAAAGGCAGATCTGCATTGCATTCGCTGCAAACGAAATGGATCACATGATGCTTCTACATGCAAGCTACCATGGGACAAAATTGAGCAGAGAAGAAATCAGCAGAAAGGTAAAACTGATGATACAGACAAAGGTAAAGCACTTGAATCCGCTCACTATATTGAGGCACAATGTAACATTGGAGTAAATGAAGATTTGTTTAATGCTTCACTTGCTTCTTCGAAAAATGATTGGCTGCTTGATTCAGGAGCAACCTGTCATATGACTCATAGGAAAGATTTTTTTGAAGATTTCACTGACAATGTTGATGGAGCAGTATACTTTGCAGATTAGTCAAAAATCAAGCCATCAGGGCTTGGCACAATCAGGCTTAAACTGCCTGGTCTTCCAGACTTTCTTCTGGATCATGTTCTATATCTCCCACAGCTCAAAAGAAACTTGCTGTCCTTGGTCCACATCCGCCAGCAAGGTCACTCCATTCATATGTTTGATGGCAAGCTTGAGGTAAGAAAAGCATCTGACCACTCACTTGTCATGAGGGGAATAGAAGAAGAAAGACTTCTTAAACTGCAAGGAACCTCTGCTCATGCACAACATTTCTCATATATTTCTCATCATGAAGAAGGTACACTTCCGTCAAGTTTATTATGGCATGCTAGATTTGGACATTTAAACTATGATAGTCTCCGCTTGTTGAAGAAAAATGGTGTTGCTGGTTTGCCTACAATTCCTAGAAAACATAAGCAATGTGATGCTTGCATTCTAGGAAAGCATAGCAAACAGTCTTTTCATGATTCACATTCAAGAGCACATAGGAAGCTTGAACTCATTCATTCAGATTTATGTGGTCCAATGCCTGTTCCTTCTGCAAATGGAAATAAATATATCATGACATTTATTGATGATTACACCAGAATGTGTTGGGTTTATTTATTGAAGAACAAATCTGATGCTTTTCAAACATTCAAGAATTTTCATAAGTGGATTGAAAATGATGCACAATCTCATATTGGGTCTATTCGCACTGATAATGGAAAAGAATATACATCAAATGAATTTGAAAACTATCTTCGCCAACATGGGATCAAACATCAAACAACTGTGCCTTATAATCCCCAACAGAATGGTGTAGCTGAAAGAATGAATAGAACAATCTTGAATATGGTACGATCCATGCTTTTCTTCAAAAATGTAAAGATAATGTTTTGGGCTGATGCTGTTCTATGTGCTGCATATATAAAGAATAGATGTCCAACTAGTGCTATAAGAAACAAGACTCCTTATGAATTGTGGTATGGACATGTTCCTTCGGTAAAACATCTCAGGATTTTTGGTTCCACCTATTATGCTTTAATACCAAAGGTACATAGAAACAAACTTGGTGCTAGAAGTCGTAAGTGTATCTTCCTGGGGTATTCAAACACCTCTAAAGCATACCGTCTCTATGATGAAGTAAATAAAAAGTTTGTTGTATCTAGAGATGTCATTTTTCTTGAATCATCCAAATCTGACAGTGTTGTTGAGTGGTAACTTGATCGCTTGGATAGATTCACAAAAACGAAATCATTTCAAGAGTTTGATAATCAGATTCCACATCTTGAAGGGGGGATTCCTATACTAGATCAACATGTGGAATCTTCTTCTGAAGAACAATCTCCCTTGCATGAAACTCCAACACCGGTTGATCCTTTAAGTGATGTAATTGATATAATTGGGAGACTTAATCTTGATTCAGTCCCAACTCAATCAACAAAGCAGCCTGGACCATCTCAGAAAGGTCCCCCAAAGTGGCTGACAAAGACACTTGAAAGTGTTCATCCTGATGAAATTGGAAAAACAGGAACCAGAAATACAAACCGACAAGATGGAGGTGATGTAGATAACTCTAATTTACCTGTTGATATGGATGTTACTTATGATTGTGAATTGAACTTGTCTACAGACTTTGAACCAACTTCCTTCAAAGAAGCTGCTTCTCATGATGAATGGAAAGAAGCGATGCAGAAGGAGTATGATGCCCTCATAAAGAATGGCACTTGGAAGCTGGTTGATCCTCCATTTGGAACTAAACCAATTGGCTGCAAGTGGGTCTACAAGAACAAATACAAAGCTGATGGCTCACTTGACAAGCACAAAGCCAGGCTTGTGGCAAAAGGTTTTGCACAGAAGGAAGGGGTCGATTATGAGGAAACTTTTGCCCCCACAGCAAAATGGGCCACCATCCGGACACTCTTTGCACTAGCTGCTCAGAACGGTTGGAAAGTCCATCAAATGGATGTAAAAACTGCATTCTTGAATGGAGATCTAAAAGAGAATGTTTTTATGTCCCAGCCTGAAGGATTTGCTGTGAAAGGACATGAACATAAAGTATGCAAACTTGTGAAGTCCTTGTATGGCCTCAAACAAGCACCACGAGCCTGGTATGAAAAACTAACTGAGCATCTTCTGAAACTCAACTTCAAACATTTTGATCTTGATGATGCAACTTTATTTGTCAAGAAAGTTGGCAAAACAGTTGTATATCTTGTGGTATATGTAGTTGATCTTTTAATGACAGGGAACAATGAAAGCTATATTGCATCCATAAAGAAAGAATTAGGAAAAAGTTTTGAAATGACTGATTTGGGCTATGTTCATTACTATCTTGGCATTGAAGTAACCCAACATCCAAAATCCATATTTCTTTCTCAAAAGAAATATATTGGAGATTTGTTAAACAGATTTGGCATGACAGAGTGCAATCCTCTTTCTACTCCAATGGAACAAAACTTGAAGCTCACATCTATTGAAGGAAAGGAATTTGAGGATGCAACAAAGTATAGACAGCTTGTAGGAAGTCTCATCTACCTCACTACTACCAGACCAGACATTTCATTTGCTGTTGGAATCCTCTCCAGGTTTATGCAAAAGCCTTGTGAGGGACATTGGTCTGCTGCAAAAAGAGTTCTAAGGTACTTGAAGGGAACTCAAGACCTTGGAATCAAGTATACATAGGTGGACGACTTCAGCTTGATTGGATACTCTGATTCAGACTTCGATGGAGACAAAGAAACTGGGGTATCTACTTCAGGATATGCTATGAGTCTTGGATCAGGAGCTGTCTCCTGGAGATCACGCAAACAATCAGTTCCAACAGATTCCACAACAGAAGCAGAATACGTGGCAACAGCTGAAGCAACGAAAGAAATTGTGTGGCTCAGGAAAATTCTTGAAGATTTGCAGGTAAAACAAGTACAATCAACTCCACTCATGATTGATAACACCTCTGCAATAAAGTTGGCCAAGAACCCAAAGTTCCATGATCGTACTAAGCACATCAATACTAAATATCATCTGATCCGACATCATGTGGAGGCCAAAACAATCCATCTCTGTCATTGTTCCACAAATGAGCAAATTGCAGACATCTTCACCAAAGCACTTGGAAGAGAAAAGCTTGAAAGATTCAGAACGATGCTTGGACTCACCAACATCCCTTCAGATTAAGGGGGGGAATGTTCACACCTAATCCTTAGCGGTTGGGTAAACTGGAACGTGAACAGTCATCAAGAAGATGAACTGATCCGTCTCATTTATGTATATAAACAATAGTTATCTAATGAAATAATCAATCAGTTTTCTTCTGCCCATTCTGGAGTTACCCTGGCTTGACAGTGACTGCTAGGACAACCAGCAATTCAAGCCTTTAATCTGCTAAATTTGACAAGGTAATACTTGCAAATGGAACCAAGAAAGTTGATAGAATTTTATGAGAAGGAATGGGGGATGCTGGGTTCTTTGAAAGAACTTTGGTAGCCTTTGAAAATCCTTTAGAATCCTTTGAAATTCATTGATCTGGGTGGGAATAATGCTTGAAAAATGTGCTTGAAGATGGCTGATCCAACCAGGGATTTCCCCAAATCCAAGCAAGAGGAACATTTAAAACACGTAAGATCTTGCTCAAGGGATTAGTAGCATAGGTGTAGCTTGCATAATGAAAGAAATAAACATGCTATTCAACCAATAAATACATGTGATATTAAATTCTAGGATGCAAACCAACAAGAAGATAACAAGCAATTGATATCTTTTGCTTTGGACAACAACGTCCCTATCAAAGCCTAAGCTACTAACTTGGAGCAATGGAATGAAAACCAACAAGGTTACCTCATGGGACACCAAGCAAATAATAAAAAAACAAAAGATCATGGACTTCTAAAGTCTTTTGTATTAACAACGAATAAAATTACATTATATTTCACCCAAGATCTTGAGCTTCTTCCCTTTCAAAATGAGAGCAAATGGGTCTATTATATATAATTTGGGAGATGAGAGAGGCCCAACAAATTTTCCTTAATTGCTGGTATGATTTCCTTGATTTAGGCCTGTGTACTCTCCCTTCATTGTTGAGTGTAGACAGCCTTTGATTGGTGGATGTTAGGAGTCAGGACTGTCAAATGGCAGGCCTGCCTCCTCAAATTAGGCAGACTACTTTCTGTCAGTATTAGGATGTGTACTTCCCTATATTTCCTTGATTTGGGCCTGCGTGGGACTCTCATTAGGCAGCAATAAATCAGGCCTGATTTCCCCTTTATTTGCTGCCATAATCTCTGTCAAATCAGTCCCAAATCTGCCCCTTTTTAGCTGTAAATGGCCCTCAAAATGTGGGATTTGGTCCCTCCTTTTAGTTGTTGAAAGGGGCAATTCGTCCCTCCAAAATTGGCAGTTAATATTCCCCAAATTTCTTGGGCCTACTTGGCCTCCAAATCAACCTTTGAATACTACTTTGGATGGCCAAGTCATCCCTTGACTATTTGACTGGGAAGTATGACTTTTAACATGTTGCAATTTTCTTGCCCTTTTATCCTCATGGGGAAATAATCAATTTTTGACCCCAAAGCTGGTCTTAGAATAATGTTGGAATTCTGAGCATAAATTTCGAGTTCTCACACGCCATAAACATTTCCTAAGGTCACTTATTTACATCATTACATAGAAAATTAATTAAAAATCCCGTTTTGTGGGTATTTTTAATTATTTAAAAAATCCTAGAAAGACACTCAAATTCTGTAAGACTCTAGATATGACCTAGCATGGTAATATACATTGACCCTAGGCATTAGGACGCATTCAAGGCCTAGTTATTAAGCCACACTCTAGCTTTGGAGATATATTGGGTGAAAAAACTTGACTAGTTATTTATCGCTTAAAAGCGAAAATAGTTAGTCCAATAAAAGAAACACCCTAGCGTGGAATCATTTAGTAACTAGTTCCCAAATTGCCTAAGCATGTTGCATAAGTTCATCATGCTAGTGTTCATTATTACAATTCCCCTGTGGGTGTATGAAATTTGAGAGAAGAAAGAAGTAGAAGAGAGAGAAGAGGGGTCAATAATGCCCTGTTGGACTTCTAGTCATTTGAAATTTTTTTAGTGCCTCCTCCATTGGTCAATGGGGTCTTCATTCCCTGCCATGTGAACATGAGCAGGTAACATTTGGCTACACATGGGACACGTGCTTGATCTTCAGGATAGCACGGAGAATCCAAAATCTGCAATATATAAACATCTCACCACACAACATTAAGCACATCCACCATAGAAAGTCATTATTATTTTATTAGGAAATGTTAGGATATTTCGACACATAGGAAATAGTTAAGTATAACTTGCTCTAGTGTATAGTTAGGTAAAGTGTGTTTCTTTACTATGTACTTTTTGTAACTTACAATCCAACGGTCACGATTTGTTCTAGACATGAAGTGATCCGACGGTTCATTCTCTCCCCAGTATTACCGACACTTTATCTGTGGCTTAACACCCGATTGGTCCATGATCTCTATTTAAAGAGCATGTAGGGTCATTTGTAAGGTGATCGTTCATGAAAGAAGCTTGTGTAAATTTTCTTTCTTTTACATTAATAAATTGCCTGAAGTGGCCGCTTTGGCTCAGGTCATGGATTGTTTCTCTCTTTGAGGGTTTTAATCACGTCAAGCATACTGGTGAACCGATCTGTGATCTGTTTGTGAGCGATGTCCTTTGGTGTTCTATCTAAGGAACTTACCCTGTGTTAAAATTGTCAACTAGGGCCAAACTCCATGTGGGTCATCTTATTAATGATATTTTTCTTGGATCCCTCTCATCGAGAGGTGTAGGATTGATCTAAAGATCATCCGATTCCGATAAATATTCATGGAGATATGAATTTATTTGTGTTATGGGACAATTCGTCAAGGTCGGCGAGCAACCAAATAACCCCCTCTTGTGCTCAACATTTTAGTATAAAAGGAGGTGGCATGATAGCCATTTAGACACTCTTGAGATCTCTCCTCTCCACTCGTCTGGGTTTTGGTGGAAGGAGACATCACCAAGAATCTACGCTGCCCTAATGCAAAGATGCTCTACGCTAAGGCTGTCATGGTAAAGAAGGCCTAAAATGCAGACATGAAGACGATGAGGATGCCCTAGCTAATACGTTGTCCAGAGAAGCCTAGCCGCAGTCATGAAGGAGATCTGGCTACAGTAAAGAGGCTCAAATACGCTACCCAAACCTGCCCTAATATGTTGCCTAAAGGATGCCCTAAACCGCAGTCAAAAGAGGCTTCTTAGCTGCAGCAAAGAAGGGAGATCTACCCACTGTTTAGGGGAACTTCTACACGCAGCAAGGCAGCCCTAATCCGCAGATCTAAGGAGCCCTATACGCAGCCAAGTGGAGGCCCTAATCTGCAACAAAGAGGGAGCCCTATATGCAGCCAAGTGGAGGCCCTAATCTGCAGTTAGGAAAGGTCCTAATACGCTGTCCAAGAGAAAATCATACGCAGTCCAGAAGGAGCCTTAATATGCTGTTAACGTAGGCCCTAATACGCTGCCTGAAATAGCCCTTATCCGCAGTCCTAAGGGAGCACTCATTCACTGTCAATAAAGTCCTAATTCAACAACAAACACAACAATGTTTGTTGTAGGTGACTGAGTGTTAAAGGAAGCTGATATAGACATTAAGCCACAGTTATACAGTGAAGGAAAGTGTTGAAGTCTGCTCCTTTGTGTTGCTGCGTTAATTTACTTCAGAGTTGCTATGTGCTAGGCCATAGGCCATAGCATCATAGCAAGGGTTTCTTAATGACTGCGTGGAGGGTTGTTAAATGCTACAGCTAGGCCGAGTTTGAAGAAAGAAGGACGCAGGTCTGTGTGGACAGTTTTAAGGTAAGGAAAAAAGCTGATTTGGTTGGCTGTAGGTGACAGATAGTGTAGTAGCATGATGATATGGTGCAACAACATGATGTGTGCAGCGTGATGATCTAGATGCAGCAGTTGGATGCAGCATGGAGTGAGAAGCAGCAGGATGATGAGGTATTGCAGCATGCATTTGGATGCAGCTTAGTGCAATGAAGAGCTCAGCGTGGTGCAGCATGAGGAGATGCAGTAAATGATGATTAGTGAAGCATGATGAAATGCGGCATAGTGATGATGAGTGCAGCATGGTACAACACGGTGAAGTGCAACATGATGACGAGATGCAACACAATGATAGGTGAAGGAGTCACCTTGGAGAATTAGTTGAAGCAGTGTGTCTTCAACTGATTTCATGTATCATCATCCTAGGAGATGATCTATGCTCTGATCTAGATAAGTCAAAGTGATGACTTTTGTTGTAAATGTACTATCTCTCTCTCTCTACTGAACTATTGAAGAACATATAAGAAGAATTGATCAAGGGTTTCCCCACATTGGGGTTTGTCCCTGGCTAGCGCCACATCTTGTGTCCTTTTGTCTTGGCTTGTCTTTTGCGATTTATGTTTATTTTCTATCTGCAGTTTACTTTAATGCTGATGTGATTGCTAATCTGGAAAAGGTATTGAGCTAACTATGAAAATTGAAATAAATTGCTCTAAGCATAGAACATACCTAAAATTAACACCCTGTAAATTCCTACATTGTATCAGAGCTATTCGAGGGCCGCATTTGTTGGTGATCCAAATCTGAAGCCTATACAACTGCATCTGACTGTTGTTTCCTATATCTACTGTTTCTGTCCGCTTTCGGGCTGAGAGGATTGTTGTATTGTGTTAGGAGCATTTGTTTCAGTGAGGAACCCCTTTCATTTCACGCGAAAAGGTTTCCTGTAGTCCTAACTATGTCATTTTTAAGATTTGGAGGTATACATGCTTTATTTGCAGTTACAGTTATTTATCTCTCTATTTGTTTCGGTTTATAGTCCTCTATAATTTTTTTTTATTACTGGATCTATACCTTTGATTTCTGCGTATGCTCTTTACCTCGCGATTTTGTGCGATCTGGGCAAACCAGAAACAGAAAGAAAGGTTTTTTCTCATGCGCATGCTCTTTTCCGCTGCGCCTTAGTATGATATCGGAAAATCAGAGACATTGAGGAAAATATTTAGTTTCCGGGCAAATCTAACTTTAAGCGGTGAGGCTTGGGTTTCTTTTGCATGTTCGTTTTGGGTTGTGTGGTTTTTTGTTTTGTTTTGTAGGGAAAAATAGGTTTTTCAAGTAAACATGCACTCCAAAGCTTCAGTGAGCAAAAAAAAGAAGAAAAAAAACCCCTTCCTCCTTTCCAAAAATTATTAACCTTTTAAACTAGCTCACTTGGTCAAAAGTTACTTTATGAGAATAGAGGTCTTGGGTTCAAAGTCTTTCTTTTTGTTGAGTTACTTTTTCAAAAAACACATGTAACTTATGTTTTAAAGTTACTTTATGTAAAAGTGTTCTCACCCATTATAAAAAGTGAGTCACTTATAATTCCGAAGTCACTTTATCTTTTATTCAAGTCACAATTTAGTGGGTAGTTCATAAAGTACCATTGTAAAAGTGACTTTCACTTATTTATAAAAGTGAGTCACATAAAGTAATCTTTTTTTAAATGTGAGCTAATTAGGTTAAGTTTGGAGGGGGGGTGGGATTTTTTTTTTAACATTATCATTCACCTCCCAACATTCATGTAGTTTGTTGGCATCTTCAACAACTTTTCTTCAAAAAGCCATAACTTCTTCATCCGGAAGCCATTTTTTTGAATCGGCCTAATTTTTCGAGATCTTTCCATTGGAACACTTAGTTTCAGCATTTTCAGCTTCAGTTTCTTTTAAAATGGAAAGTCCATGCCTAGTTATTCTTGATAGCACCAGCTACTTCCAATAGTTATCCTACATTGTGGATTTACTTAGAAGTAAAGGTCTTTATAGAATAGGTTCATGCCAAGAATCTAAACTTAAAGATGAAGATAAGCTAGCCAAATGGAAAAATAAGAAGGATCAAGCACATGGGTTGATAGGGATGTCTATTTCTCCAGACCTTAGATTCCATATCGTAGAACTTGATACCCCTATTGAAACAATGAAACAACTCAATAAAGTTTTTGGAATTAAAAATCAAATTAGAGCCCATCAACTCAAAAATGAGTTGCTTATGTTGGACCCAATAATTTTTCTTCCATTGAAGATTTTTTGTCCAAGTTCAAGACCCTTAGACTCTCTTGGAAGGTGTTAAGGTTAAGAAAGAAGATGGTAGCCTTATCTATTCCATTCTAACTAAGTTAGGACCAGTCTACTCTGTGTTTGTTTCCACCTTCCGTTCTGCTAGAGAAGCGTTTATTTCTCAAGGACAAGTCTACAAGTCCCCCTCTTTTGATGCTTTTTGTGATTCTTTAATAAGAGAACAAGAAAAAATCTTACATCTTGGTCTTCTTAATACTGGAAACTCTTCTAAGAAAGCCTTAGCAGCCCAACAACAACCAAATTCAAAGAATCCTAAGAAAAAAGAATGGTCCTAAACCAAACAAGGGTCTTAAGCAATTTCAGTGTCAAAATGAAAAATCAATTCAACAAAACGATAATGCAAATAAAAACAAAGGGAAGAAGACTGATAGGGATTGCAACTTTTGTAATCATGATGGCCACTTAGAATCCAAATGCTTTAAGAAGATGGAAGCTTTGGAACCATCAATGAAGAAGCATAACATCCATTTGGAGCACGCTTCACCTTCAACTTCATCTTTAGGAATAACACTTTCTGCATGTGGTTGTCAAGCATCTCGGTCTGGCTATGCACTAAATGTATATTTTTCTTTTCATTCTCATGAGTGACTCATTGATTCTGGAGCTTCTTATCACATGGCCAAAAACAAAGACATGTTTTCTTCTTTAAATGATTGTAACACCAAAAACATATATGTTGGTGATGATAGATCTCTTAATGTTGTAGGGACTGAAACTATTCATCTCGACAATGGTCAATTTAATGATGTATTATGTGTTCCTACCTTATCCTGCAACCTTCTATTTGTATATCAGATAACTCATTCAGGTGAAGGTAAAATCGTTGAATTTTCACCTCATGATGTTGTAATTAAGGACCTAAGAGATCGTAGACAGATTTTAGCTACTGGCGTTGTTGATGATTTTACAAGGTTGTATAAGTTTAACAACTTTGGGTCATCAACTCTTCCCTCGGTATTTGTTTCTCATAATGATGAAGTGAGCAAACTTTGGCATGAACGATTTGGTCACTTAAACTATCGCTACCTTCAAAATCTATGTAAAGAAAATATGGTGACAGGTCTTCCTATGGTATCTTGCACAGATGGTGTTAATTTTACATATGTTCTATGCTTAGAGCAATTTATTTCAATTTTCATAGTTAGCTCCATATCTTTTCCAGATTAGCAATCACATCAGCATTAAAGTAAATTGCAGATAGAACATAAACATAAATCACAGAAGACAAGCCAAAACATGAGGACACAAGATGTGGCGCTAGCCAGGGACAAACCCCAATGTGGGGAAAACCCTTGATCAATTCTTCTTATATGTTCTACAATAGTTCAGCAGAGAGAGAGAGAGAGAGAGAGAGAGAGTATGTTTACTACAGAAGTCAACACTTTCACTTATCTAGATAAGAGCATAGATCATCTCTAAGAAGATGATACATAAGATCAGTTGAAGACATGCTGCTTCAACTAATTCTCAAAGGTGACTACTTCACCTATCGTTGTGCTGCATTTTGTCATCATGCTGCACCTCACCGCGCTGCACCATGCTGTACCCATCATCACTATGCTGCATCTCATCACGCTTCATTAATCATGATTGTACCCATCACTGTACTGCATTATGTGCCATTGCTGCACCATGTTGCCGTCCTAACCTATGTGTTGGTTGCACCTTGCTTGCTTGTTGTCCCTTGCTTGCTTGTTGTCCTTAGCATGCTTGTTGTTGCATGCTAGCTATAACATTGCATGCTTCGTGTATTTGCTGCTAAGTACCATACGACTGTCCCAATGTTAGTTAGTTGTCCCTTCCATGCTTCTCTCCTTCAGAGACAGATGCTCCCACTGTTTCGACAGTTCCTAGTAGTTCCGACTGTTCCCGGCAGTTTCGACTGTTCCCGACAGTTCTGGCAGTTCTGGTTGTTCCCGACAGTTTCGGCTTTTCCGGCAATTTCTGCTTTTTCAGCAGTTTCGAATTTTCCGGCAGTGCCGTCATTTCCGGCTTTTCTGGCAGTTCCGACTGTTCCGACATTTTCGGCTTTTCTGGCTTTTCCAGCAGTTCCGGCTTTTCTGGCTTTTTCGGCTTTTCTAGCAGTTTCGACTTTTCCAGCATTTTCGGATTTTCTGACAGTTTCGACTTTTCCGGCAGTTCCGGCTTTCAGCCCTCTGGATCAGGGCAACGTTATTCCTTAGGATCTCTCCTCCTACTAAAACCCAAAGACAAGTAGAGAGAGGAAGACTTTTCTGGCAGTTTCGGCTTTTCCAGCAGTTCCGGCTTTCTGCCTTCTGGATCAGGGCAACGTTATTCCTTAGGATCTCTCCTCCCACCAAAACCCAAAGACAAGTAGAGAGAGGAAGAGATTCCAAGTGTGTTGAAATGACTTGAAGGCCACCTCTATTTATACTAAAACGTTGAGCACATGTGGGGTTTATTTGGTTGCTGGCCGACCTTGACGAATTGTCTTATAACGCAAATAAATTCATAACTCCATGAATACTTATCAGAATCGGATGATCTTTAGATCAATCCTACACCTCTTGATGAGAGAAATCCAAGAAAAATATCAGCTGCCATAAATAAGATGACCCACATGGAGTTTGGCCCTAGTTGCCAATTTTAACACTCCCTCTCAACTAGGGAGAACTCCATCCATTGATCCATATGCCCGACTGTACTATTTTTGCCATCAGTGCCCTGCACTGCTCTGCTTTGCTCTGATCTGCTGAGCTCTGCGCTGCTCTGCTGAACCATGAAGAAGAAGAATTGATCGGGAATGTCTCATACCATTCTCTACTGACCTGAAGTCAGTTTCATCTGAAGAGAGTGTGTCACATCACTCTTACCGACTCGAAATCAGTTTTATTGATCCCAGATCAATATCACAAGAGAGTGTCTCAAACCACTCATACTGATCCCAGATCAGTTTCATTGATCCCAGATCAATGTCACAAGAGAGTGTCTCAAACCACTCATACTAATCCGGATCAGTTTCATTGATCCCAAATCAATGGAGGTCATCCTAGCATAGGGAGTATGTTAGATACAACGATGCGTCCATCGATAGTACTACTATGGTATCTATCCTCATTTCCCTGCTCATTGATAAGATGAGAGGTACTTCCCATGAGTCCCAGACTGCATGGGTAGGATGCCTCGACAGGAGAACTAATCATCCTGTCCACAGGAGAACGAATCATCCTGTCAGTGGATGCTACAGAGAACTAATCATCCTGGCCCCCAGGAGAACTAATCATCCTGTTCCACAGTTGCTACGGAGAACAAATCATCCTGGCCCACAGGAGAACTAATCATCCTGTTGCATAGTCGCCACGAAGAACAAATCATCCTGGCCCACAGGAGAACTAATCATCCTGTTCCACAACTGCCATGGGAAAACTAATCATCCTGGCCCATAGGAGAACTAATCATCATGTTCCACAGTTGCCACGGGAGAACTAATCATCCCGACCCACAGATGAATTAATCATCCTGTTGATAGCGCACCACCAGGGGAGGGTGAGTTGCCCTATGGTCGTATGTTGCTCCAGTGAGTACCCCAAGCCCACCAGAGCTCCTAGAGCTCAATGCATGCAACATGCAGGACCCTTATAAGAAGGTCTCTGAATGACTCCAAGTCATTCGAGAAAGTCACAGATTTGACTTTTCCCTGGGGCTTTGACAAAATGCCTGCGACCTGTACATCAGTCTCAATGCAATGGAGCCTCCTCGCTCATCGACTTACCATATTGCAGATAAGGCAGTATCTGATGTCTATCTGTTGGAGCAATCATCGAATATGGGATTCCTCAATAATCAAATTCCCCCCTCTGGTTGTCACAGAGAATCACAGTGGTATTCATCATGTGTACAAACAACTCACTTAAGAGCTTCTGCAACCATGCACCTTCACACGAGATCATACTCGTAGCTATGTATTCGATCTTGGCATTGCTTATAGCAAGCAACTTCTGCTTCCTGCTCATCCATGATACCGAAGCAGAATCCAAAGAGAAGCAGCACTAAGAAGTGCTCTAGTGATCCTCCACACTGCCTGCCCAGTCAGCATTCGAATAACCATGCAGTTTCATATTTCCGGCAGGGTATCTCAATCCATGAGAGATTGTGCCTTGAAGATATCTCCGAAGATTTTTGGCACCAATCCAGTGAGGCTCAACCAAATATGAGCTCACCATGCTAACTGCAAAACATATGTCCGGACGGAAGTTCACCAAGAACATCAACGTGAGTGAGTTTGTGAAACTTAGGGGCATTTCCCAAATCTGGTCCAACATCACTACCATATAACTTCTGAAAGTTAAGATCCTTGAGGTAGTTATAGGCTTGCAGTTTATCATTCCACATCCGGAATCCAACTCCCTCTTACTTCTGCAAATGAGAGGGTTTGCACCTGTCAGAAATAGGTTGTCCTCATAAGGTGCCAGTATGAGAGGTCTATCATCCACAACCTTCGGGTAATGGTTTGGATTGGTTTCACTCCTAGTGAATCTCAGCTTCATCAGACAGCTATCAATCCTCTCATACTACGCTCGGGGTGTTTTGCTTCAAGCCATAGAGGGCTTTCTTCCACTTGTATACATGAGATTCTTGATCACGAATCTCAAACTCCTCGGGTTGTTCCAAACCTGTGAACCTATTGCATGAGGGGAATGGCCCCCTTATAATATTTTCCTTCGGTACATCTCAGATATGTACCTTCATGCTCTACTTGAATTCAGACATCCCTATTACCATTTGACTCACATCAAGTAGGGCCCCATAGGTAGAACTTCGGTGTTATAGATGTGATACGTCAATTGACATGATCCCCAATGGACCATCCTGCAACTTGATACAAATTGCCAACCCTGAACCCATGAGAAAAAGCATCTTTGAAAATTATATTTTTTAACACGTACCTTTCCATCGATGAATGCCACCCTGAAACCTTTGACTTCCATTTCGGAGATTGACACTAGGCTCTTCCTGCGATTAGGTACATAAAAGAGATTCTGTAAATGAATTGAGTTACCCTTATTCAATTGAGAGTTAACATTCCCTACACCCTTTCCGGGATAGGTGGCATCGGCTCCAAGTATAATCCCATGATTGTTTCCATCTCTACCAAATTAGAGAGTGCACCCATCTATTCGATGAAGTGCCTTGAAGCACTACAATCTATAAGACAGATTCCCAAAGAATCTGAAGGAGAGGGCCAATACAAGATAACGCTTCTTTATCTTATCAGAAACAGCGTTTGATTCTTCATACCTGGGGTTCCTTGCTTTCTATGAAGAGTCGACCATTTCCTTGATGACTTGCATTACCTGTCATTCCTTTGATCATTGAAGATGTCCCTGGAATGATTGTTATCATCATCAAGTGATGTGTCCCTGCCATTTGGACACTCCTTCGCATAATGGTCGAACTAGTTATCTGCCTTTCCTTCCACCTTGAGATTCGGTCTTCCAATGAAATGATCTTTAGGTAGGGCATATTCCGCTACGCCATTCTGATGATATTCTCTGCTTCGACTCCGTATTCTGCTGCGCCATTCTGATAATATTCTCTGCTTCGACTTCACCTTTGGTGAATTTGAAGAGGGATGAGGAATCCACTGATCCTTTTGTCCTTTCCCAACTGTCTTCAGTGATTGCTCTTTCACTCTTGCTTGGGCATTGTCTTCACCTCACCTCTGATACCATGTTAATTTTAGGTATGTTCTATGCTTAGAGCAATTTATTTCAATTTTCATAGTTAGCTCCATATCTTTTCCAGATTAGCAATCACATCAGCATTAAAGTAAACTGCAGATAGAACATAAACATAATCGCAGAAGACAAGCCAAGACAAGAGGACACAAGATGTGGTGCTAGCTAAGGACAAACCCCAATGTGGGGAAAACCCTTGATCAATTCTTCTTATATGTTCTTCAATAGTTCAGCAGAGAGAGAGAGAGAGATAGTACATTTACAACAGAAGTCAACACTTTGACTTATCTAGATAAGAGCATAGATCATCTCTAAGAAGATGATACATGAGATCAGTTGAAGACATGCTGCTTCAACTAATTCTCCAAGGTGACTCCTTCACCTATCGTTGTGCTGCATTTCGTCATCATGCTGCACCTCACTGCGCTGCACCATGTTGCACCCATCATCACTATGCTGCATCTCATCATGCTTCATTAATCATGATTGTACCCATCACTGTACTGCATTATGTGCCATTGTTGCACCATGTTGCCATCCTGACCTATGTGTTGGCTGCACCTTGCTTGCTTGTTGTCCCTTGCTTGCTTGTTGTCCCTAGCATGCTTGTTGTCCTTAGCATGCTTGTTGTTGCATGCTAGCTATCCCTTGCATGCTAGCTGTAACATTGCATGCTTGGTGTATTTGCTGCTAAGTACCATACAACTGTCCCAATGTTAGTTAGTTGTCCCTTGCATGCTGCTCTCCTTCAGAGACAGATGCTCCGGCTGTTTCGACAGTTCCCGGCAGTCTTGGTAGTTCTCAGCAGTCCTGGTTGTTCCCGACAGTTCCGGCATTTTCGGCTTTTCTGGCAGTTCCGACTTTTCTGGCTTTTACGGCTTTTTCGACATTTCCGGATTTTCCGGCTTTTTCGGCTTTTCTGGCAGTTCTGACATTTTCGGCTTTTTCGATAGTTCTGGCTTTTCCTGCTTTTCCGGTAGTTCCAGCTTTTCCGACAGTTCCGGCGTTTCCGGCTTTTCCGGCAGTGCCATCTTTTCCGACAGTTCCGTATTTTCCAGCAGTTCTGGCTTTCTACCCTCTGGATCAGGGCAACGTTATTCCTTAGGATCCATCCCAAGTGTGTTGAAATGACTTGAAGGCCACCTCTATTTATACTAAAATGTTGAGCACATGGGGTTTATTTGGTTGTTGGCTGACCTTGACGAATTGTCTTATAACGCAAATAAATTCATAACTCCATGAATACTTATCGGAATCGTATGATGTTTAGATCAATCCTACACCTCTCGATGAGAGGGATCCAAGAAAAATACCAGCTGCCATAATTAAGATGACCCACATAGAGTTTGGCCCTAGTTGCCAATTTTAACAGATGGTGTTTGTTCCAGATGTGTACTCGGAAAACATCACCGGGATAGTTTTGAAAAACGTGCTTCTTGGCATGCCTCAACCCCTTTACAGCTTGTGCATAGTGATTTATGTGGTCCACTTCCAGTTGTTTCATTCTTTGGCTACAAGTATTTCTTAACTTTCATTGATGATTTCTCTAGACGCACTTGGGTATACTTCTTAAAACTCAAGAGTGAAGTCTTTAACATGTTCTTGGCCTTTAAGGCCTTTGTTGAGAAACAATCTAGACATCAAATTCTTAAGCTAAGATATGATAATGGTGGAGAATATGTTAACAACAAATTCATCAACTTTTGCACTGAGCATGGAATTCAATTGCAACATATTGTTCCATATACTCCACAACAAAATGGTGTAGCTGAAAGGAAGAATCGCACCTTAAAAGAAATGGCTAATTGTATGCTTCAATCTAAAGGACTTAGTCTTAAATTTTGGGCAGAAGTAATTAACTGTGCAAATTACATAGTAAATTGCACTCCTACTAAGGTTTTATAGAATATGACTCTAGAAGAAGCATGGAGCTCAATTAAACTAGATGTAAGTCACTTTCGTGTTTTTGGAAGTGAAGCATGGGCCCATATTCCAGATGAGAAACATAAAGCCTTAGAACCTAAGAGTGAAAAATGTATTTTTGTTGGATATTCTGAAGATGTCAAAGGATATAGACTTCTTCAACCTAAATCCAAAAATGTTATCATTAGAAGAGATGTAAAGTTTGCTGAAAATATATCGCCTACGAGCCTAGTTTAGCGGATGTGCCACCTCTCTCTATCCCTTCTACTTCTAAAAATATTTCTTCTTCAGATGATGACAACGAGGATGATGTTGGGACTCAGAAATGTCATATTTTCATCCACCTTTTTCTTCACTATTCCTTACATTTCATCATCCCATTAACCTTTTATCATATCATTTTCATAAATACATTTGGGTTTCACCTTCTTATTTTCCATTTTATTCATTTTTGTATTACAAGTGAATTTATGATTAAATATTAGAAAATATACATATTTTTATATATCTCAAGAATATGTGAGTTTTGTGATGTGTAGGAAATATGTGAAGAATTAATTCCAAGAGACTTATCCATATCTCCTCCACTATATTAAGGAGATAATTATGCAAGCCTATTCCTAAGGAGAAAATCATGGAGAATTTGGTTGGCATATCTTATCCTATTCCTAAGGAGAAAATCATGGAGGATTTGGTTGGCATATCTTATCCAATTCCTAAGGAGAAGATCATGGAGGATTTGGTTGGCATATCTTATCCAAGATATGTGAGAGATTTGTGGAGGATTCAAAGGGATCATATTTTGTAATAATGGGAAAGTAGTTAAAAATGGTTGCGAGATTTATGGAACTAAAGAGAGATTAGTGGATGATCATTATGAGTTTGTTACTCATCCCATTGTATAAATAGGAGTACAATCTCCTCCATTTGTAATCTGGAAGTTTTTGTAATCTTAGAATTTTGGAGTATGTAATCTTAGAAGCTTAGAGTTGTAATTTTAGAGTTGGTTTGTAATGGAGATTTTGAAATAAAGGATCATACTTCAATTTTGCTTCTACATCTGAGTCTCCATTGAAGTGGCGTGCTTGTGGAGTTATGGAGGGCCCCCATGGCCTCACTTGCATGCTTAGTTGTTTATAATTTACTTTATAGAGTTCAGGCTTCTGTGATCCATATCAAGTTTGTGAGAGATTTTTCGGCGAAAATCACATGGAATACCATTTGTCAAATGGTATTCCATGTGATTTTCGCCGAAAAATCTCTCACAAAATTTACTTTATGTTTTTGTTTGATTTCAGCTTTCAAGTTTTATTAGATGTTCTAATATTGGAAGGATCTTATTTGAAAGTGTTTTTGTAAAAGAACCATAAGATCTCATACAATGATTAGATCTAGGTTTACTTCATTTCCTCTTTTAAGTTCTAATTAGATGATCTAATTTTGGAAGAGATCTTGTAGAATATGTTTTTGTAAGAGAATCATAGATCTCAAACAATTGTTAGATCTAGGCTTGATTAGTTTTTGAAAGAGATCTTAATGAATATGTTCCTGTAAGGGGACGTTAAGATCTTGGACAAATTAGGAATCTTTCTAGATCTATATATTTTAGATAAGCACTTCCAAGTTTACCTTCCCGGGTTGACATTAAATTAAACTCTAATTTGCATCCGCATTTTAGACCACACAGATGACAATCCTCCCCCACCTTCTCGGGATCCTCTTGCAGTTCCTCAGCTTCCAAAATGTGTCCGTGCTACTCGGGATGCAGCAAGTGCTCTTGAAGGTGATCCTACAGATAAGCATCGTACATGTTCTCAGTTCGATAGAGCCTCTTCTTTACTGGCTCAAGCGTCAACGAATTATGATCCTGACACCTTTGTAGAAGCTTCAGGCCATCCATATTGGGATGCAGCTATGAATGAAGAATATCGTTCACTATTGGCAAATGATACATGAGACCTTGTTCCTCTTCCAAAGGGACGAAAACTTGTTAGATGCAAATGGGTTTACAGAACCAAGTTTGGACCAGATGGAAAAGTCGATAAACATAAAGCTCGTCTTGTTGCTAAGGGTTTTTCACAAGTTGAAGGCATTGACTATATTGAAACCTTATCCCCTGTTGCCAAAATGAACTCTATCTGCCTTGTTCTTTCCCTTGCTGCCTCTTTCAAATGGGAAGTCCATTAGATGGATGTGAAATCCGCCTTCTCGCATGGGGACTTGCATGAAGAAATCTATGTGGAACAACCTCCTGGCTTTGTACAAAAAGACTCCAGCCTTGTATGTCGGCCTAAGAAATCCCTTTATGGTCTCAAGCAAGCCCCTCGGGCTTGGTATGCCAAAATGGATAGCTTTCTTTTAGACACTGGCTATTCTAGGTGTCATTCTGACAACACTGTCTACACCAAGAAAGTGGGTAAGTCTCTTATCATTCTTGTTCTTTATGTTGATGATCTTATCCTTACTGGTAGTGATCCCAACCTTGTAAACCATGTGAAGTCTAGCCTTAAAAAGCAGTTTGAAATGACAAACTTAGGACACTTGCGTTATTTTCTTGGTCTTCAAGTCTTGCAGTCCAACGAAGGTATTTCCCTTTCCCAGTCCAAGTATGCCTATGATCTTCTACGCCACTTTCACATGAAGGACTGTAAGCCAACCCCTTCTCCCTTTTAGTCTGGAGCCAAACTTTCAGTCACTTGTACTTCCCCTAAAGTTGATGCTACCTTATAACGTCAGCGTGTTGGAAAACTTTTGCATTTGACCTATACCCGTCCTGACCTTTCCTTTGTTGTTGGCCTTATTGATCGGTTTATGCAAAACCCACATGAAAGTCATTGGAAAGGAGCTAAAAGAATACTTCGTTATGTTGAGGTACAATTCAGTTTGGGATTCATTATAGTGCAGAAACATCTCCTCTATTGGTTGGTTTCATTGATTCCGATTGCACTGGTGACTCTGATGATCGAAAGACCACTGCAGGTAATGTCTTCATTCTTGGTTTTGGACCTATTACATGGGCTTGCAAGAAACAAAGTGCTATTTCTCTTTCTTTAGCAGAAGCAGAGTATCATGGCACTGTAGAAGCTAGTAAGGAAGCCCTGTGGCTTCATCAGATCCTGGCAGGGTTTGATTTTCAGCAGCAGCAGCGTCTGACTACACTTTGATGTGATAATCAAAGTGCCATTCAACTATGCAAAGATCCAGTCCAACGTCAGCGCAACAAACACATTGAACTACACATGCACTTCATCAGAAAGCTCATTCATGACTATGTTCTTGAAGTGCAATATTGTTCAATCGATGATCAAGTTGTAGACATCTTTACAAAGGCTCTCATAGAGGCAACGTTCACTAAACTTCGATTTATGGTTGGAGTTCAGGAAGTTGTCTCTAAGGGGGGATAGGCTCTAATGCCTCCTTTCTTCTCCTATTGTGTCATATTTGTACATCCTTCAATCCTATCCCAAGTTGTTCTTAAGGGGGGATGTTAGGATATTCCGACACATAGGAAATAGTTAAGTATAACTTGGTCTAGTGTATAGTTAGGTAAAGTGTGTTTCTTTACTATGTACTTTTGTAACTTACAATCCAACGGTCACGATTTGTTCTAGACATTAAGTGATCCGACGGTTCATTCTCTTCCCAGTGTTACCGACACTTGATCTGTGGCTCAATACTCGATTGGTCCATGATCTCTATTTAAAGAGCATGTAGGGTCATTTGTAAGGTGATCATTCATGAAAGAAGCTTGTGTAAATTTTCTTTCTTTTACATTAATAAATTGCCTGAAGTGGCCGCGTTGGCTCAGGTCGTGGACTGTTTCCCTCTTTGAGGGTTTTAATCACGTCAAGAATACTGGTGAACTGATCTGTGATCTGTTTGTGAGCGGTGTCCTTTGGTGTTCTATCTAAGGAACTTACCCTGTAAATTCCTACAGGAAAAATAAAACAAATGTGTTGAGATGGAAATACCAAAATGAAATGTTGAATGTAAAGGTGCAAAGGAAAATAAGGTATAGAAATACATTACAAGAATTCCCTTTGAGTATGAAATTTTTCCAGTGAAGTCCATCTTGAGTACTTGCCTGGTCACAGGCAGTTTCATAGGTTTTTTTTTTATGTGCCTGTTCCCATTCTAACCAATTTGGGACTTTGACTTGTCCCAATACTAACTTGTTTGTAGCCATCATATTTATTTTTCCTTTTTCTTTTTCTTTTTTTGGGAGCCAACCCGCTGATGATATGCACTATTCAATATTTACGGTCTAGCACTATCACTCTTTTTTATTTTTTGCTTTTTTGTTGTTTTTTGTGTGAGCTGATGTGATGATGCAACCTTGCTAATCCATTTCCCTTTCTATTTGATTCCTTAGATATTATTATCAAATTTTCTGATCTACGATAGGTGCTACAAAATTTGTCAAGACTACATAGCTCCCTGGCTTATATGACCCATAAATGATCTCATTATTTTGTTCCCTAGAGTTCTCAACATGATATCTTCTTTCAAACTCCCTGTCAAGCCTGACCAATGTGCCATCAATGTTTGGGTTAGTGGCATATGACAAGTCCATTTGGAGGCTACCACCCAAATCTGCTACACTTTTCCTGGATAGGAGCATGCCCCATGCATCTGGCACATATATCACAGCAACACCCATGGTGATCATGATATTTGGGTAAGCTGCTAAATGAACTTGTAATCCTTAATTAACCCACACACTTCAATTTTCTTGGAGTCCATAGCACATATGTTATGATAAGGCCTAGAAATTCTCAAATTCAGTTGCTCCATCACCTTTTTGGTCATGACATTAGATGAAGCACCAGAATCCAGCATGCAATTATGCAAGAGAAGATCATTTACGAACAAAGTTATGAAGAATGTTTGATGTTGTTCATTACTCATATACCTATCCATATTCTGCAAGATTATTGGAGCATCTGTTGGTACATCTTGTGACATCCTCTCACTATCCCCTCCTTGAGATACTTCAATAGCTTTTAACAACTTTGACCTCTGAGATGGTATCTTCAAGAGTTTTGATACTAGAATCGACACCTTTGCATTGCTGATCCAATCACCTAGATCAAAATTCAAATCTGAAATGGGGGAAGTGAAAACCTTAGGTACACTTTGATCTTTATTTTCTTTCCTTTGATATGCCATCCCCTTTTGCTTGGCCATTGCAAGGATCTTTTCTTGCGTAGGCTTTTCACCATAAATTTTTGTGACATTATCATTAACACAAATCATGTTATGAATACTTTCAACTTTTTTTGACAAATCATCAACCTTTTGGCTCCTTTCAATGGTTTCCATCCAATTTTCCATGGAGAGAGTAAACATGTTGATTTGTTCATTGGTTCCTGCATATTCCCCTCCAACTATCTGACAAAAAATTGGGCAAGTGGATTCCTTGTGGAAATCATCACAAGGTCTACAATAGGGAGGATCCTGAATCACTTAGTAGATTCCATTAGATTAGGTGGCCTATGGTCTTGTGGAGGACCCTTCTTTTTCCACCTATCATTGGGTCTTGATTGAAATTTTCCCTCTTGTGACCTCTCTATAGCCACCAATTTGTTCTACAAGGCATTCATTTGGTTGGCATGATTCATTTCCATAGTCTTGATCAATTGAGTTAATTCTCTGATCGGGTCACTTGCTACCTCCTTATCTTCTTCCTTGGCTTTTGACTCTTGAGACTTTCCTCTTGTGAAGCTAGGAATGTCTTATTTTCCTAAAGCTTGTCTCTATTTTTCTATCTTTTTAGCCATACGTTGAGCTTCTCTTAAATTTGTAGGCTCTTTTCCCTGCAATTCATAAGAGGTATCAACATTGAATGCATCAATATAAGAAATGAGAATTGACTTTTCTGGGGGTTTGATATCTCGAGGCAAACTCTTCACTATGTCATTGAATTGTTTGTTGAATTCCTCCATTGTTTCATTTTCATTCTTCTGATTCTGTCCAATGCAACCAAAAGGTGGCGCTTTTCTTTCTTACCCCCCACTTAGTGTTGAAAGCAACTATAATCTTGTGCAATATTTGTGAAGCTATTATCATTATGTTCTAAGAACCAATCCAAGGCATCTTCTTCCAAGGAAAAAAACCAACTTTATCCTCAAGTCCTCGTGGTTGTGGTTGATGCACCATTTGCTCACACATAGGTTGAAATTCCTAATGTTCGTCTTCACACTTATTGCATTGTTACCTTGGAAGGAAGACAACTTTTCTATGGCCTTTTCAGGAAATGCATGAGGATATCCTTGAATGTTAGCAAAATTGATATTTCTATGCAAATCATCCATATCTTGAACTTCTTGATTATTAATAACTTGAAAAAGAAAAAGGATATCAAAAATTGCTTCCTGTCCAAGATTGGCAAGAAGTCTACTAGAAGAGAGTTTGTTTAACCTCCTCCTACTAACCCTTTTAGGTTCAAGAATGGGGTCAAGCAAAAAGATTGGGTTTCTTCTAGTAGAATACCTTGCAATGTTTGATTAAGTAGAGTCACCACTTGGACCCAAACCAATCTCTAAAAACCAATCTGCATAAAACAAAGCAAAAACAAAAAGTCAAGAAACTAAGCCATATTCCAGGTTTAAAAAGATTAATTCCTCGACAATGAAGCCAAAAGATGTTGTCTCTTGAATCCACACTTGGGATTATCGTGAACAAAATCTTTACTTCCACTTGGTGTGGCCTTGGGGGTAATTTTCGAGTTGAGTTGTCACTCAAATCTCAACTCCTTTGTCTAGGCTTCCTCCTAGCAAAGCCAAGGGGGTTGGACCCTACAAAAAATAACCAAGCGTTAACAATCTAAGCTAGATCAGTTAAGTTCTAGGAGTTAAAATTTAATGAATTTAAAGCATCATACTAATAATAGCCATCCACAAGGAGATATTGCAATAATTGACAAGATAGATCAAGCTAGACCAGTGCCAAATATTAAGTACTTACGAAAGTAAATATTCCAAGGAAATATATGTTTTGAGAGTAATGTTTGGAAGGTAAATGTGGTAGTGAAGATAAGCAAGTACTAGCAAAGCCAAGGGGGTTGGACCCTACAAAAAATAACCAAGCCTTAACAATCTAAGCTAGATCAGTTAAGTTCTAGGAGTTAAAATTTAATGAATTTAAAGCATCATACTAATAATAACCATCTACAAGGAGATATTACAATAATTGACAAGATAGATCAAGGTAGACCAGTGCCAAATATTAAGTACTTGCGAAAGTAAATATTCCAAGGAAAGATATGTTTTGAGAGTAATGTTTGGAAGGTAAATGTGGCAGTGAAGATAAGCAAGTACAATAATGTTCAATGTGGAATACATAGAACAAGATGCTTTGTTAAACAAAATAAATGTACTTGAAATAATGACAATTGCTTCAAAAAGATAGATAAGTTTTATGAACTTAGGAAGTAAAATGATATGAAACTCCAAGTGCTAATGCTGCAAGATGAATGTATTAGAATGTAATCTTGATTTATTTTAAAGTTAAGTTAGTGCCAATTTTTAATTGCAAAAATTGAACAAAGTTTCAATTTAACTCTTTCCCCAGGGCTTATTCTCACTGGGGTCCTGATCTCAGAATAAGAAAACTTAGTGGGGAGAGGGTCCCTAAGTTACTACTTCAATCAGAAAGTCAGAGGTAGATTGCTTATTTCAAAGACAAATTTGAAAGATAAAGTCTAAGCCAAAAAATTGCTTAAAATGTAAAAATTGACTAAACTAAAGATCAAATGACTAGATTGATGAATGAATTTGCAAGTTAAGCTCAATGCATAAAATATTGCATAATATAAACTTGATGTAGATTAGCGAGATGTGTTACCCAGCACCTGTGGGTGAAACCCATAGGAGAAAATTTTAGACGGTAGCCAACAGCTCCTTGCAGTCACCAGATAGCTCGATGTGCCACCATCTCCACCACTTCCAACCATTATGCACCCTCTCCCATCTATCATGATCGTATGTTTGAAGGTTGGCCTCCCAACCTCGAAGGTATGGCTTTCATTATGTAGTTGGGTATTTTTGCTTACTTATCATGGACACTTTTGGGCATGGATTAGTGGGGAGATTTAGTGGAAAAAATGGGCTTGGTCTGTACTCTTGTCCCCTTGTCCAACTTGGTGGTTAAACTTGAAGTTGAGGTTAACTCTGCCTTTTCCAAGGATACTATTTCTCATAATCCGCTCTTTGAAGACCTTGGAGAAGGTGATCTCGCTCCCCCTTTGAACTTTGATATCAATGATTACTTACATATTGAAGAGGGGAAATGGGAAGTTCATGGGCATTGTTTTGACAAGGACCCTATCTATGACACCGATGATGATGATATCAATAGGACCCTTGTCTTCCCTCACGATCCTAAGGGTATAGTTGAGTCTCATATGGACCCTTTCCTCAACCCTTCTTACACTATCACTAATAATGAGGAATTCTCTCTCTCTTCTAAGTGTGATCATCATGGGAAACCTGCTTGTTGTGTCTCTCTATATCATCAGTCTCCCTTTCTTTCTGATCATGACCTTGTGGTGGCCACAAAACCCGATATAAATGATAGGGATCATGATGAAGATGATATGCCTGAGGTTGCCATCCATCAAAGATTTATGAGCTTGATTGTTGATATCTCTATCTTTTGGTTGAAGGAGAGAATCCTATGGAATAGACTGCATCCCTTTATTCCCTTTTCACCCATGATCTTCCATGTGTGGTCATTCTATTTTCCCACCTCCCGCCCTTGTGACCTTCCATATGGCCATTCTTGCCCGCACCTCTGGATTTATTTCATAAGTAATCATATAGGCAAGAATTCTTATATTCATCTAATGATATGTTGGTTGCATTGGCTATATGATTACACTTAGCATTTGCTTAATGTAATATGCATGTTAGGGTAGGATGCATTCCATGTTGATTTTGCATTAGAACTAACATCATATTATGTTATCATGCTAGATTAGGTGCATTTAGAATTAAAATTGCATTTAGAATTAGATTTTATTTCTTGTTGATTTTTATGGCCTAACAAAAGCATGGGCGATCATAAGACGCCACAAAAACATGTTGCCCCATGTGCTTAGTCTTTGATGTGCAAGTAACAGGTCTATGGTCCCAAGAGATTGTTGGTGTTCTCATGACCTCCCCGTTCGAGTACGTTCATGCACTCTACTAAGAGATCATGTCCCAGTTGGAGCCAGATGTTACCCACCACCTATGGGTGACACCCATAGGAGAAATTTTTCTCCTAGATTGTCTTCAGCCGGAAACCAACGACCACTTGCAGCGACTATTTAGCTTGATGTGCCACCATCTCCGCCACATGAGCCAACCATTATGCACCCTCGCCCATATGTCATGATCGTATGTTTGAAGGTGGACCTTCCAACCCCGAAGGTATGACTTTCATTATGTAGTTGGGTATTTTTGCTTACTTATCATGGACATTTCTGGGCATGGATTAGTTAGGGGATTCAGTGGAAAGAATGGGCTTGGTCTATACTCTTGTCCCCTTGCCAACTTGGTCGTTGAAATTGTATCCTAGTCTGTGGGATCTCCTCTATTGGCTAATAGCTTTAGGAGTGGCACTACATGGGAAACCTTGATTTTGGTTGCGTGGACCCACTTCCCAACACCACATACATCATTCCCCTCCGCTCATCATAACCCCTTTTTCACAATTTCCCATCCGGTTCCACATTTGTCCATTGGGCCTACAAGGAGTTAGTGTTAAAATTTGGCAGCTTAGGGATGAATTTCTCCTAGAAGAAATCATATTTTTCAGTTTTGTTCGAACCATAGTTGCGGGGGAGCGCTCCCCCCCCCCCTCGCTCCCGCTCCCCCCCCCCTCGCTCCCGCTCCCAATCCGCACTCCAGGCGGGAGCGACTCGGGAGCAGGTCAGGAGCGCGCTCCCTAAAAAAAATTTCGCTCCCTGCCTTTTCGGCAGCGTTTTGCCTTTTTTGCATTTTTTTTTTGTAGTAATGTTCGAAATGCAATTTTTTTTGAAAGAAACAAATAGTTTTTGAGTGGGGCAGCTTAATGATCAAGTCTAGGCCCTAGTATTGATATGCTATTCATGGTAATGTTAAATTCTTAAAGGAAAAGTGACATTTTCTTTAATTTTCATTTTCATCCTTTTACTTAAATTTTTAACATTACCATGAAATGACTCAGGATGTTTGAGTGGTTTCGTCCTCATTGGATTTCATATGGAGAAAGTAGAATTTTAGATTTCATTCAAAATCCAGCAGACTTATCAGTTTTTCAGGATTTCAGGATTGGGGGATTGCAATGTTTCCATTGAATTTTGTCATGTATTAGGGTATGGAACTCGTATTTAATCAAGAGTACCAATCCCTCTATGTACCTTGATGTTAGTGACATTGGTTGTCGAACTCCTCTATCATGACCCTTCTAAAAATGTACGCATCACTCAAACAAAATCTTGACTTGACATGCTATGCTTTTTCTATCTTATGTTAAATGCTTAGAGGGTGATATTAATGACAAAGATCCCTATACAGATACAAAGGTAATGACAAAGATACCTCTGGATATTAATGCTTGGAGGGTGATATTAATGACAAAGATCCTGATTTTGCAACAAGACTAAAAAAATTAGACATTTCTCGTGGTGGCAAGAGGCCCAAGCATAAGAAATAGATAATAGATTTACTTCTCTTTTCTAGTTTCTAGTAGCTTTTATAACTATTGACTCTTTCATATTTATTATGATATTTTTTTAAACAATATATGACAATTTAAGTTTGAAGTTGGCAATTATAACTCATTAGTAATGAAAGTTGAAAGTTGAAAGTTGTTTCATTTCATTTTATAACATTTCATTTCATGTTAGATATTATTTGTTGTAATGGTTACACTTAGCTTACAAGTACAACTTTGGTGATCAATGATGATAAATGTTATATATTGAATTTTGAAAGCTCTAAACTTTAAGATTGATGAATCATGAGACTCAATATGTTGTATGTTACTATGTTACTAACTTGCGGAAGTGGTTGATGAAGATTATAACTTCTAGATGATTGTTGTTATATGGTTCAATCTATGCTTTTCTATGTTTTTTATATCTAATTCATCATTCTACATGTTTTTGTTGACATATATGTATCAAAAATTAAAAAATATAAAATATATATATTTTTAAAAAATCGCTCCGGGATTCGCTCCCAAACCGGGAGCTTCTGAAAATGGTCGCTCCCGCTCCCGTTTTCGCTCCCGCTCCCGCTCCCAAGTAACATGGGTTCGAACCACCTATAGTAAAATTTCATTCTTGACAATTCTAATGTGACTTTCCTAAAATAGTAAGTCACATCTCAATGAAAGTCATGTCTAAATGATCAAGGATGATTTCGACATATGGAATCCACTTTAAAATCAAATCAATCATGATTATACAAGTCAAGAATTAATATTTTTATCCTTACTATTATCATTATTATTATGATATTATTATTTATAAAATAGTCTAAAGTCATTCACTTTTAATTCATTTTTGATAGATTAATAAAAATGATTTCTCTCATTGAATAAGTAAATTAAATTGAGAATCTCTTACTTGGAAAATCGAACCTCTCTCTTGGAATAAAATAGTAACTCCACACTTAAGAGAATGTAATTCTCCCTCACTAATTCAATGTATGGCAAAAGTGTAATTCCTCCTCATTAAATGCACTTGTAACTCCCTCATTCAATTCGATTTGTAACTCTCACCAAATATTCTCTCATGTCTAAGTGTAACTCTCTCTCTCCCTAATTTGAATTGTAACTCCTCAAGACAAGTGTACCTCTCTCTCTTTTCTTGGGATGAGTTACAATTCTCCTCAAATAATTCCTCCCTCATGAAATTCGATTCTCCTATTATTGACTCAAGGCATTAATTCATTTTGTAACTCCTCTCCTTTCTCATTGATTTAAGCAAGAGCAAGTGAGAGTTAAGAGTAGCATGCTCATTGTGAAGAAGGATAACAAGTATTGAGTGTGTGCAAGAGAAGTGTGAGAAGTAGTGAAGAGAAAAATTTAGGGAAGAGTTGGAGCAAGTGTGAAGGACATGATCTGATCAAGAGAAGGAGGATATCTTTAAGAAAAGAGCAAGTGCACTTCATTTGCAAGTTGATTAGACATTGGTGACTTTATTCATTCTCATTCTCTCTGTACTTAGTTGAACAATTGAAGAAATCTAATAGAAGAAGAATCATTTGAGTTTTCCTCCTTGAGGGGTTTCCCTGGTCATTGGACAAAAATCTCAATGTTTCATATTTGTGTTTGGTTGTCTTTACATGATCCTTAAGTTTATGTTTTATCTACAATTGTTGATCTGAAATGTTTTGAAGAAGAAATCTGCATTCTAAGTAATTGTAACAACATAGAACATTCATTTTTTTGCAAAGTACATTCAATTCCATTCAGTTTTCTGCAAAGTATATTCAATTTTCTGCAAAGTACATTCAATTTTCTGCAATGTACATTCAATTTTCTAAATAGAACTTTCAAGTTTTTGCAAAGGATTTTTAAATTTCTGAATAGAACTTTCAGATTTTAACAGTTAGCCTCCCCCTCCCTTTACACTTTGTGTCGGGCCTAGAACGATGCCCCAGATGTTGATTCAACTAAAAAGGAAATTTAAAAGCATGATCTGGCTTCTTACAACAAGGAATGTACCATAAAATGCAAAAGATGGCCAGGACATAAAAATTTAGCAGGTGTTCAAAAGCCAAACATGAGCTCTACCCCTTATCATGTCCATCACCTTGGTTCCTTGGGCCCCTGTGTGAGCCCCTTGCATCATTAAGGAACCCATGATTGTCCCAACCCTTGGTAAGTGATGAACTTCCCCAACCTTAAGGGGGTATTCACTTCTATATCATTCACATCATGCTCTCATTCCCTTGAACCCCGAGCAGTTATAAAAGAAAAATCAATAAAAGACAAAAGACATATGAAGAAGGGTGGAAAAACAAAGGCTGGGGTAACTTATGTACCACGATTTCTCCCTCCTACATCTATACACCCAAGTGTGGGCTTTCCTCATTAGAGTTACCCTTGTACCATGGCATGGCTTGGAATCTTCCTTATTACCCCACTCTGTTCCATCACTATTACACATGACACCTGCCATCTAATGGATGTACCATGGCCCTGTCACTCGCTTAGAGGTTGAAACAACCTAATAGGATCCTTGCTTAACCTCCTCCTTGAACCTGGGGACACCTATACATTCTAAAGCCCATTACAGAAGGGCATGTCACCATGAAGTGCCCACTTGGTTCTATGCTTTGTAATCTCATTTGCTCAATTGCACTAATGAATTGTTGTACTGGAAGGTGAGGAGACACAAGGGATCTTATACAAGATTGCAGATGGGTCTCCATCTTGGGGTTTTGGTCTCCCTATATGGGATCCAAGCCCTCCAAAGGGTCTTAATGGAATTTTATAGGGTGAGCATTGAGAGCTGTGGGCCTCCACTAGCAGAGAGTAGATAACCATGCCATGGGATCCTCAACACCACTTGTTGCTTACTTGTGTCCCACTTGTTCAATGATGATGATGCACCTAGACCACCTTGCCCAACCAGCTACACACTTGCACCACACACATGGAAGTTGATCTAGGGCCCCGTTGGTGTTTTGTCTCATTAGGCTAAATTAGGCTATTCAACCCCTTAGAGGATTGTATAAATATAAGAGAGGTGTTCTCTCTCATTCATCATCACTTGGATTTGGGATATATCTTTCTAAATATTTCGGACCTGCAATTTGTGGAATGATTTGGATGATTAAATGCATTTTGATGTATGGAATATTTTTGCTATTTCTATTGGAGCTTCTATTTGGCAAGTTTATGGATGGATATATTCCTTTTGTCATGTAAGTGCTCTTTTCATGTGAATTTCATAATGTTTCATGTCTAATGTATAGAATGCTATGTCATGATTTTACTTGTGCCCTAAAAATTAATGCGAAGTTATGAAACACTTGTAATTTTGGCTCATTACATGTGTTATTCATCTTGGCAAGAAGAGCGAATTCCTATGGGTAGGTTGTGCGCCTTTTACCTTGAAACAACATCAAATCTTGCATATCGAAGTATAAAAGTCTAAATTTGTTGTGAAGCTGCATCCACAAAGAGCGTCGCTGCTTCTTTAGGCCTCCTTGAAGAGCAAAGTTCCTAAATCTTGATCATTTCGACTCCAATATTTCCAATAGCTAGGCACTGGTCCTATATCCTTGGTGATCAAATTAACTTAATGAAATATCATTCTTTCACCTCTTTTCTCCCTCTTTTCTTGGTGCTCTAAGGTTAAGGAGATTTTCTAGGGCTTGGTGCGAAATTTTAGGGAGGAAAATTTTTAGAATTCCATAGTTTCTTCATTTATGTCTCCTCTAGGCATCCTCTAGTTTTGAATGAATTTCGACTGTGGAATTTTAGATAAATTGATGCCCTAGAGGAGCCCTTGATGCTGCTTTGACTTGGGGATTTCTTGCAAGTTTGCACTTTGTAGTTCATCATTCAAAACCGTTTCTCTTAAATATAGGTTATCATTGGATGAGCCTTTACCACGATATATCTCTCAACCCTTGGTCTCTTATAATATTTCTCTTAAGGGTTTTTTTGTGGAAAGTCACCCCAACTTCCCCCAAAGCTCACACTTCAATTGAATCTTTCCATTGAATGAGCCATTCTTGCCCCACTTTGAACCCTAGTATAAACACATCAATCTGAACTTCACAAGTGAGGGATTTTGGAAGTTTTGATCTTAGGCTTTCATCATTATTGAATATTCCTAAGCTCGAGTTCATCCTTCATAGGTCTTTCTTGGGTAGCCTTTAAGTTTTTCTTTAAGCATTTGAACCATTAACTGAGCCTCTCCATTGAATGGACCATGGAAATCACGTTATACTTTGCCATTGATCCTATCATTCAAGTGATTTCCTCCATATCGGTACTCCTCCCATTGGTGAAGGTTCGTAAAGAGCATGGGATATCGACTGAGGTGACAGTGGGTCCTTGTCTTGTTGTTACCATTTGGTTTAGTAGTTCTCTGTTAGGTACTCCTCCTAGGGCCCCTGTTAGATTGAGAGGTAATAAGACGCTCAACTAGTCTTCCCTTCGGGGTTTTTCCAGGGACCTGTTGTCCAAAAATATTGTGTCCATTTTGTGATTGGTGTTCTATTAGAGTTTCCACAACTTTTTTTTTTCAATATTGCAGTCATGTTTTTATTTAGTATTTGCAATATATTAATTTTGCTTAGAATTAAATACATTGGATAATTGCCGGTTGATTGCAATAAGTGATATTTTTATCGATTTTTCACAAATTGCTGGTTGTTAGGACTATCAAATGGCAGGCCTCCCCCCTTAAATTAGGCTAATTACTTGTTGTTAGTATTGGGATGCATACTGCCCTATATTCCCTTAATTTGGGCCTGCGTGGGACTATATCAAGCCTAATTTCCCCTTTATTTTCTGCCATAATCTTTGTCAAATTGTTATGCTCTTAACCTGCAGAAAGATACCCAAATACAGAATATGCGAAGAAAGATACCCAGAACATAGAATAGTGAGAGACAACAGCAAACATTTTATTATTCAGAAAGCAATGTTCACTGGCCTCTTCGAGGGGGCAACCTCCAATAGAGTAGAGCTCGATTCAAAAATAAGACACGATGCTCCTCGCAGGGAGTCTCTATCCTTTATATATGACTCATACATGCAATACCATGGATCAATACCATGGGTTTTATTAATACTATCTATCTAATACCATGGCTCATTTGCAACTAACTGTGGTCCCGTCATTAATTGCGGGTTAACCACTTACAATTATTAATATGGGCTTTATTGACTCTTTACTATGACTCGATCCCACTACATAAATAAGGGGGTTAGGGTGGGACCCTAACATGCCCTCCCCCTTAAGAATAGCCTTGTCCTCAAGGCTGAAGCTGCGGAAACTGCTGAAGAATAGTGGCTGGTTCCCAAGTTGCATCTTCCGGAGAGGTGTCTTTCCACTTGACGAGAAATTCTCTAATCATGCGGCCACGCAGATGCCTTTCTCGTGTGTATAGGACCTGTTCAGGTTGGAGCCAGATTGACCCTTCCTCGTCCAATTCAGGTAGATTGGTTTGAATTCTGCAATTGTTCCCAATCACTTTCTTGAGGCATGAGACATGGAAAACTGGATGGATTTTTGCAGTAGGCGGCAAAACCAGCTTGTAGGCTACTTCTCCAATGCGCTGAAGTACTTGGTATGGTCCGTAGAATTTTGGAGGTAGTTTTTGACAACCCTTGTCTTTGAGTGATGTTTGCTTATATGGTTGCAGCCTCAAAAAGACCTAATCCCCTTCTTGAAATTGGCGCTCTTAGCGATGTTGGTCTACCTGTTGCTTCATGCGGTTTTGAGCTTGATGAAGATTCTCTCTAAGATGGGCGAGCATGGTTGCGTGGTTTTGTAGGAGTTGATCCACTTCTTGTACCTTTGAGCACCCCTTGATATAAGAAGTAGGGGAAGGAGGGAGTTGACCATATACTGCTTCATAGGGAGTCATTTTGGTGGTGGCATGATAGTTGGTGTTATACCACCATTCAGCCAGAGGTAACCACTGTACCCAAAGATGTTGCTTTTCTGAAGCAAAACACCTAAGGTAGGTTTCCAGACATTTGTTGACGGCTTCCGTTTGACCATCCGTTTATGGATGATAAGAAGTACTGAGTTTTAGTTGGGTGCCTTGTAGCCTGAAGAGTTCCTGCCAAAAATTACTGATGAAGATCGGGTCGCGATCGGACACAATAGAAGTGGGCATGCCATGCAATTTGAAGATCTGATCCATGAAAGATTGAGCGACCAAAGTCGGTGTAAACGGGTGGGGTAGGGTGCAGAAATGAGCATACTTTGAAAGTCTGTCCACAACCACCATGATGACTGACTTGTTTCCTGACTTTGGAAGACTTGTAATGAAATCTATAGAAACCTCCATCCATATTGCTGCCGGGATGGGCAACGGTTGTAATGTGCCTGGTGCTTTGATGGTCTCCCCTTTGTGGCGTTGACAGACATCACTTTCTGCTACAAAAGTGAGGATGTCCTTTTTCATGCCTGTCCAAAAAAATGATCTTCTGGTGCGAGCATACGTCTTCTGAAAGCCTGAATGTCCTGCAATGGGGGATGAGTGCAATTTTGCCAAAATGCGACTTTTGAGGGTGGATGTTGGTGATATTACGACTCTGTCCCTATAGCGAAGAATCTCATCCTGCCACGAGTAGCCCTTGGTGGAATTTGGATCTGCATGCAATTGAGAAATGAGTTGGGAGATCCCGGGATGTGAAAACCATTCCCTTCGAGCCTCTTCAATCCATTCTGGAATGGGAAGGGAAATTGCTAGCAGGGTACTTCCCTCCTCAAATTGGCGAGATAATGCATCTGCTACACTATTTTCTTGCCCTTTCTTGTAAGTGATCTCATAATCATATCCCAGCATTTTGGCGAGCCATTTATTTTGTTGTGGGGAGGATAGGCGTTGCTCCAAAAAATATTTAAGACTGTGATGCTCTGTGCGAATTTGGAAATGTCGCCCCAATAAGTAAGGTCGCCAAGTCTCTACTGCATGTAAAATGGCCATCATTTCCTTCTCATAGGTAGATTGGCCCAGATTCTTCCCACTTAGTTGTTGGCTTGTGAAGGCCAAAGGTTGCCCTTCCTGCATTAAGACCGCCCCAATACCCGTACTCGAAGCATCACATTCAATGACAAAAGATTTGGTGAAGTCAGGTGGTGCTAAGACTGGAGTGGAACCCATGGCATTTTTGAGAGCTGTAAATGCCTGTTGTGCGTCCTCCTTCCAGAAGAATGAATTTTTCTTCAGGAGTTGAGTGAGGGGCTTCGTTATGCGACCATAATTGCGGACAAATTTGCGATAATAACTTGTGAGACCCAAAAATCCTCTCAGGCGCTTCAAGGTCTTAGGTTGAGGCCAATCCTGCATTGCCTGGATCTTTTTGGGGTCCGCCTTGACACCTTCACGCCCCACAATGTGGCCCAAATACTCAACTTCTTCCATGCCAAACGAACACTTGGACATCTTAACAAATAATTTATGCTTGCGGAGCAGTTGCAAGAGTAGATCTACATGCTGAAGATGTGCGGCCCAAGTGCAACTATAGATGAGGATGTCATCGAAGAAGACAAGGAAAAATTTCCTGAGATATGGTTTGAGAAGGTGGTTCATAAGGCTCTGAAAAGTAGATGGGGCATTACAAAGACCGAATGGCATGACCAGGAACTCATAATAGCCTTCATGAGTTTGGAAAGCAGTCTTTGGAATGTCGACTTCCTTCATGCGAGTTTGGTGGTAGCCTGAGCGAAGATCCAGCTTAGTGAAGAATTGAGCCCCATTGAGTTCATCCAGCAAATCATCAACCACCGGGATGGGAAATTTATCTTTGACTGTCAACTTATTGAGGGCCCTGAAGTCTAGACACATCCGCCACTCCCCATCTTTCTTGAGCACCATGACCACCGGTGATGAATAAGGACTAACGCTGGGACGAATGACACTTGCTTCCAAAACTTCCTTGATTATTTTTTCTATTTCATTCTTTTGGGTGAACGAATATCTGTATGGGCGCACATTTGGGGGTTGGGCCCTGGGAACCAAGGTGATGCTATGATCATGTTCCCCTCTCGAGGGTGGAAGCTCATGAGGCTTGTCAAAGACCGGCAGATGGTTATTTAAAATTTGTTGCATCTCAGGATGAATCAGCAGAGACTTGGTTTCGACTGCCTAGATGGCATAAAATTGAGCTATAAATCCATGATGGCCCTTTTTTAGCAATTTTTCCATCCTATGCGAGCTGATGATAGAGGGAGCTCCCGCCTGGAGTCCACGGAGGGTATGTGTGGAGTTGTTCTGCTTAAAACTCATATATAACTCCTGGAAATCCATTGTGATTGGCCCAAGAGTGCGAAGCCATTCAGCACCGAGGACAATGTCGCACCCTCCCATGTGTATGGCAAACATGTGGGTCTTCAACTGATAATCCCCCATTTGAAGTTTGACATTTTCACAGCGGCCTTCACATTTCATTGTGCCCCCATCCGCAATTTGGACTTGGAAGTTAGAAACTGCTCGTACAAAACAATGCACTGCTTCCGCGACTTTTTGATGGATGAAATTATGTGTACTTCCACTATCAATCAAGACTACTACTGGGCGATGTTTAATAAAACCTCTGATTTTGAGAGTTTGAGGTGAAGAAATCCCTGCCAAAGCATGCAGCAAAATAACTGGTTCGTCAGGGACATTGTCCTTTTGGTTGTCCTCTTCTACCGCCTCATGTTCCTCCAGTGGTGGATCTTCCTCCGATGAGCTGTAATCAGTGGCATCAATTTGAAAAAATTTGGGCTCCTTGCATTTATGACCTGGGGAGTATTTTTCATCACAGTAGTAACATAATCCTTGCTTTCTTCTTTCGGCCATTTCTGCAGGTGACACCTTTTGAACCTTAAGTGTTTGAGTCGTGCTGTGAGCCTGTGGGGGGCGACCCTTAGCGGTGAAATTTGGGCGACTGTACTGGGCTGCTAACACACGTTCCACGTTACGAGCTACCTTGCAAGCCTCCGTCCATGTGGGAGGGTGGTGCAGTAGGACGTGGGCTTTTATGGCTTCTTTAAGACTGCTGATAAAACATTCCGTGTAGAACACATCTGAGAGACCCCTAGTTTCTACCATGCACCGACTTTATGTTCTTGAAATTTGGGACCGCCCAAATTTTTTTTTCATTGAGAATTGAATGGTACCACCGTGCTCAACTCGTCGTCCTGAGTCTGATGGGCTAGATCACCAATAAGCGCCCCGGGAGATCTCAGACTCTTTTTTTTTTTTTTGTTTCTTTCCTTTCTGAAAACTCCGAACGGAGTTTTACTCCTTCCTTAGGAATACTGCAGTAGTCGAATCCTCAAAATGTCAATGCTGCCAAATGTCCTGCGAAAATCATGCCCCGGTATTGGAACCCCACACAACTACTCAGATCAGGTGGATCTGAGAGATATGAATGGCGGATCGGATAGCTGCTGCGGATCTGATGGATCTAATAGATCAGAATGGCTGTTCTGCTAACTCGGAACTGCGGGACTGATGTCTGCTGCTGCTGCACGTCTTTGCGTGAGCGGATCTGGCAGAGATGATGCGTGATCCCAAGATAGAAAAGGGAACTATGGTCTCGAGGAGTGTCAGGTGCTATAGATCGCAATATACGTAAGGGTCTGACAGTAGTACTCGGCCCAATGTTTCAGGGCTCTAACTAAGGAGGATCAACCGTACCCTTAGCCGTACAACCCGACTACCCTATCGTACGGGCGAGTAATCTCTCCGAGTGCTGTTATCGGTGTACTATAGTAGCAAGACGGCCGACGGTTTATCTATGGCGAGGTTGCAGAGGAGCTAAGGGGCTTCCGATATACCTAGAAGGTACTTGGAAGACAGTTCGTACGCGGTTCTATCTAATGCGCTACTACTCGAAGGGGTACCCACAGGGGTTACAAGGGAGTCCAACAAGCGTGACCACCTCTTGTATTTCTTGCGTGCATGCCTCCCCAAATCCGCAGGTTTATGCGCTCAACGACAGATCCCGTGGTTTAAAGACGCTGGAACACGTCTCTAGCCAAAAAAAAAATCTGCTAAGAAATGGAGATCCCACCGGCCCTGGAAAGTGCTCTGATACCACTTGTTATGCTCTTAACCTGCAAAAAGATACCCAAATACAGAATATGCGAAGAAAGATACCCAGAACATAGAATAGTGAGAGACAACAGCAAATATTTTATTATTCAGAAAGCAATGTTCACTGGCCTCTTCGAGGGGGCAACCTCCAATAGAGCAGAGCTCGATTCAAAAATAAGACACGATGCTCCTCGCAGGGAGTCTCTATCCTTTATATATGACTCATACATGCAATACCATGGATCAATACCATCTATCTAATACCATGGCCTATTTGCAACTAAAGCAAGGAGTCTCTATCCTTTATATATGACTCATACATGCAATACCATGGATCAATACCATCTATCTAATACCATGGCCTATTTGCAACTAACTGTGGTCCCGTCATTAATTGCGGGTTTACCACTTACAATTATTAATATGGGCTTTATTGACTCATTACTATGACTCGATCCCACTACATAAATAAGGGGGTTAGGGTGGGACCCTAACATAAGTCAATCCCAAATCTACCCCACCTTTTCACTGTAAATGGCCCTCAAAATGTGGGATTTGGTCCTGTTGTCTCTCAGATTGTACAAGCATGGTGTGACAACGGCTTAGGCCGAGGGCTGTCACTCTGATCCCCGATCTGTATGTTCTAGCTGTCTCCCAACAACATGCTATGGGGGGTAATCCCTAAGGAATATGAGGATGCAAGACTCGTTGGAAACCAACAAGTTTGAGAGACATGATTGAATGGCCTAGCCACTTGGTTGATTTTAACAAGTTAAAGGATTAGGTTGAATTACTTATGAGACCAGTGCCTTATGGATTCAACTACTTGCTTTAGATCAATTAAATACCAGGTGACCAAATGAACAACTGTTGCTTAAGGAATGCTTAGCTATCCTATATGAGATGCAAGTCCTATAATCTAGGCGAAATGCAAGATCTTGGTTAATTTAATTATATGCCTAGCTAACTAAATCCCTTAATCCTTAACTATTTTGAAGCTAGTCTCTAAAGTAGGTTGTAGAGAGAAATCAAGGTGAAACAAGCAAAAGCTTGGTTAATGATACCTCCCCTTGAAATCTAACATACCTGGTGCCTCCGACACTACAGAGACTGTAGCTCTGACGAGTGCAAGGTCACCATTTTGACGGCTAGAGAGGGTCTATCCTTTGCAAGCTACAAGATGAAGGGTGGCCCAATTTTTCTATCAACCAAGATTAGGCTTGGAGGTAAATTGGTTAATGCAAAACTAGGTCTAGAATGTAATGCAAGATGATTGAGTGCTCTTGATTTAAGATTGCTTACGATCTTTAGTACTTAATCACAATTGATCTTTAGTTATCACACAAGAGTACTTAATAAATGAAGGTCAATCTTAAAACAAAAGATAAAGTGCTCAAAATCACTAGTGCCCACAAGATGCAAAGATAACCAAGAGATAATTGTTCGAGTGTTAGATGGCAACAAGACAAATGCTCTTAGTAACAATTCACCACTATGCCAAAGATAAAATTATCATCCACAATAGATATTAACCATGAAACTATAATGACAATGAGGGCAAGTAAAAGAGATTATAGCACTTATCCACAATGATATTACTTAAAACAATTAACCAAAGTTTTTTGAGAGACAATGCAATAAACGATTGCTTAAGAGATTGACAACTACATAATTGATGCTCTTTAGAGAATTAGAAGCTTTTCAAGTTATGTCAACAAGATAATGCAAAAATTGTAATTAGATCTTCAATGCTAACAAGAGGTGCTAATATCCAATCAGTTTAAAGAATCAACAAGATATTAGATCTTAGGATTATGTGCTTATGTGAGTGATCTTATTAAGTGAAAAATTGTAACTTTGAAGATTATGAAACTCACAAGAGACAACAATGTGTTAGTGTTCTTATTAGCAATGAAATAACTTCACCAATTGCCAAATCACTTCAACAATTCAATGTAAACAATGTAAGCAATGTAAACAACACCTTTCCACAATGAGCTATGATTATTAATAAGGCATGAACCAATGCTAGAAACCTTATGCAACTTAGGCTCAAGTGTTATGACAATAGTAAGTTAATTTAATTTAGAGCACTTTAGGATGCAAAGATGAAGTGCATATGAGTGCAAAATTGCAAATGAGGTAGCCCAAATGCTAGACTACTTTGCCAACACAAACTTCTCAATGGATTAGGTTCTTTTAGATGCCAATGCCACTGTTATGATCAGACCTTATTATGCTTATGACAATCATCAAATTTTCATGAAACAAGCCAAATAATGAATGCCCAATAGATGCAAGTGACTTAGAAATATGTTAGGAAACTTGTCAATTATTGATATGTCACTTAGATGCATATTTTACCACTATTAGATAGATGTAAACAAAATAGTGAGGAAATGAGGGTTAGAGGAAGCAAACCAATAGGCCTCTTGGCCTAGAAGACGACTAGAGAAATTTCCCAAAACTTGTCCAATGAAGTGACCACCCGCAACCATAACATTAGCTTGAAATTCACTGCAAACACCAAGTGTTAAAGGCAAAAATTCAAATGATAACCCAATGAATGACTGAATGAGGCAAAGAGGCTAAGAGAAAGGCTAGAAGAGGGCTGAAATGGTGGTTAAAGGACAACGTTAGGCCTAAAATGAGTAGTGGCTAGGCTAGAGGCCTTGTAGGCCTATGCTATGGTAGAGGAAGGCCTTAGAGCTAGAGGCCTATGACAACGCTAGGAGCGGCCTTTAGGCCTGCTGTCCAGGGCATGGAGGGCCTGTGGCCTCAGGAAATGAGGCCTTTAGGACTGTGACATAGGATTGGATGCTGGCCGAGAAGGAAAGGAGGGAAAACAGAGGAGGGAAAGGGTATTGGGGAGGAAGAAGAGGCAGGTTGAGGGGAAAAAATCCAAGGGAAAGCCTGCGGGTAGGGCTTGACAACCCTTTAGAATTGACGACAAGGGAAGAGAGGGAAAGGGAGGCCCACGACAAGGGTTTTGGAGGCCTATTCAGGCCTGCGACTAGCCAAAGAAGGGGAAAAAGGCTGCGTCTAGGGTTATAGGAGGCAATACTAGGCCTAGGAGGCCTAAAAATATTTCGGAATCCTGTGAAATTGACAAATAATGCTTCAACTCTTCAAAGTCGTCAAAAATCAACATGTAATTTCCGCAACAAGGCTAGCGACTTGCTTCTTGCTTGAACGTTGAGCTTGGAGGAGAGATAGAGGGTGGATTTTGCCTTCCTAGGCCTAGATCCACCTTTAAAAATGCCAATGAATTTTTTCCAAGAATAAAAACCCTTGAAACCCTTCCAAAATTTCATATTTGGCTTGAGAAATCACTTGCACAAATGAAATAAATTTTTCCCAAAACCCCAATATATACAAAAATGAAATTAAACCCCCAAAACCCAATAGCTGCAAACAAGGGTTAGAAAATATTTTACAAAATTATTTTACAACATTATATACAAAATATTCACAAATTTACAATGCTTATAATTTTTTTTTGTTTGAGAAAATTAATTCTGAACAGTGGCAATGGATCAATGTATTTTTTGAAAGTTAGAATATTGGCCACACCCTTTAGCAAAGTAAGAATATCATATAGAATTTCTTGGAGCCCAAACAAGGTTGGCCCTTGCCCACAACCTGTGAAATTGGAGCCCAAGGGCTAGTGTACCTGTAGATCTCTATAAATTTTCTCAAGAAAAATCGTTAGATCATATAATGAATCAGATCACCTATAAATGTCTAAATCTCTATAAATTGACTCTCTTAACCACACCCAGTTGAGCCTTGCTTTTCTCCTTACAGCCATACACATCTAGTTTGCATCACGCCTAGTACCAATTCAACTTTGTTCTATCTTGATACAAATTTTCCCAATTCAACTATGTTCTCTCATCGGTTATAAAATGACCTCTGTAATAGCTTATTTGCTCAAGTGGCTCTAGTCAATATGGTCTCTCTTTAAACAGCTGGTTTAGTAATCTATTCTATGCTAATGGGTGTCTATTAGTCCTGGTATATCCTCGGATAAAACCAAATTTTACCAATAGAATGCTCCTATCATTGAAAAATGAAATAACAATTTTAATAACACTGAAGCACAATATAGGATTAGCACATAACTAGCACGTACCAAAAATTGGTGAGACAAGAACACCATGAATTGAACCCCAAAGATATTTTTATTATAATATCAAACATTCCTAGTAGAACAATGGTTCAATATCAACATTACAAATTTACATAGCCCAAAACCAAAATTATTGTGTCTATATAAACAAAATGGCTTTTATTTATAGAGAAATCCCTCCAAGTGGAAAATAACAACTAGTTGGCTTGCTCCCTGTGAAAATAATCTCGACCGTTGATAAATACTTGATCATTTTTTAATCTCCACCGTCCAATATTTTTATTTTGAGGAAATTTTCGAATTTCACTTAAAACCCATTTTTAATTAATCCAAAAATGAATATTGTGGATTAATTTCTTCAAAATTTTGACTTTGACTTAACTACCAAGGTCCAAGGTCTTAATTTTTCTTAAAATATCCATTTTTTCCTTGGTGGGGGACCCTCAAAAATTAATTTTCCTTTGACCCATGAACTTTTCACTTGGAGAAGAATTAATTTAATTTTGACTCTAAATTAATTAATTTTTTGGTTTAGGATTTAATTTTATTTTTGCCAGAAAAATTAATTAATTGACACTAGAGGGGATTAATTATTTTTCCACCCTCAAATATTTTAGCCATGGTGTCTGAGTACGAGGGACTATGCACTAAAATATTTTTTACATAAGATATTACAAATTCAACCTTCAAAGGGGGAATACTCTTTCACATATAGACCAAGTTACACAATATGATCTAGTAGACCCAGTGATTTGTAATAAAATAATTTAGCCAAATAGCTTAAATTATTCCCAAGTCACTTTTACAAAGGTTAGATATAACGCTAAGATTCACCTAAGACTTTGACTATGAACTCCACCCTAGATTTGGGGTTTAAGTTGGAAGGAAAAAACTTTGCCGATTATCCGTGTTTAGAAACACATATAATTCGGCGAGGTTTAAAAACCTCCTAGGATGAAATTCATTGCTAAATTCAAAGGCTTACCTAGGTGTTACATAATTTAAACAGTCATACTAGCATCATTTACATAACAACTTGCAGAAATTGGGTTTATAACGATATATCAATGCGTTGGCTGATTGTGAATTTTGAAAAATTTTGTACACTCCTTCCTTGGACTTGTGACAAAATAGGTGCGTCAGGTCCCTCCTTTTAGTTGTTGAAAGAGGCAATTTGTCTCTCCAAATTGGCAGTTAATATTCCCCAAATTTGTGGGCCTACTTGGCCTACAAATCAACCTTTGAATTCCACTTTTGATGGCCAAGTCATCCCTTAAATCTTTGACTTGGAAATATGACTTTTGACATGTCCCCACTTTTTTGCAATTTTCTTGCCCTTTTATGCTCACCTTTGGAAAAGTGGGTTTTCATGGGGAAATAATCAATTTTTGACCCTGTTAAAATTGGCAACCAGGGCAAAATTTCATGTGGGTCATCTTATTCATGGCTAATAATATTTTTATTAGATTCCTCTCGTCGAGAGGTGTAGGATTGATATAAAGATCATGCAATTCCGATAAGTATTCATGGAGATATGAATTTATTTTGATTATGGAATTATTATCAAGCCGACCTACAACTCATGTAGGCTCAGAAGCCCAATAGTCGCATCTATTCACCCACCAACGTTGTGTATAAATATAAGAGGACTTTTCCTCATTTAGACTCACTCATCTCATCACATCTCTCTCTCTCTACTGCGCAGATATGAGTCTCTTCTCTACTGCGCTGAAATGGGTCTCTCTCTCTCACACATGTGAAGCCGGAAGCTGTTGAATTTGAAGCTGCAACTACAGAAGTAAAGATTGACTTGCGTGGCCTAGAAGATCTCCTCTTTGGAACTGCGCTGTAGGTTCATCTGAACCTCCTTTGAAAGCCGCAACTTTTGGTGGTGGAATGAAGTCAATCCGACGAACGGTTTGCAAGATATCGACTGCCATAGTTTGAAGCCGGAAATTGCTGAAACTGAAGCTGCAACTGCAGAAGTAAAGATTGACTTGCGTGGCCTAGAAGATCTCCTCTTTGGAACTGCGCTGTAGGTTCATCTGAACCTCCTTTGAAAGCCACAACTTTTGGTGGTGGAATGAAGTCAATCCGACGAACGGTTTGCAAGATATCGACTGCCCTAGTTTGAAGTCGGAAATTGCTGAAACTGAAGCTGCAACTGTAGAAGCAAAGATTGACTTGCGTGGCCTAGAAGATCTCCTCATCTGAACTGCGCTGTAGGTTCATCTGAACCTCCTCTGGAAGCCGAAACTTTTGGTGGTGGAATGAAGTCAATCCGACTGTCGGTTTGTGAGATATGGTCTACCCTAGTTTGATAATGAAGCCGCTAATGCTGATGCTACTGATCTAGGGTTTGCTACTGCTGATATGAATAAGATTTATTGTACTATTTCTCTCTGCTGAATTATTGAAGATAAAAGAAGATTTGATCAAAGGGTTTCCCCACACATTGTGGGGTTTGTCCCTGGCTAGCCGCCACATCTTGTGTCTCTTGTCTTGGCTTGTTTTCTGTCGATCGTTTAATGTTCTATTTGCACTTTACTTTATGTACATGTGATTGCTAATCGGTGGAATATAATAAGAAAAGGAAGTAAACTGTTATAAGCATAGAACATACCATAACTTAACATGGTATCAGAGCTGAGGTGAAGACAAAGCCCAAGCAAGAGCAAGAGCAATCATTGAAGAGAAGATTGGCAAGGCTATCCTAAAAGAACTATGGGGTCCTCAACACTCTTTCCTTCCGAAGACAAGCTCCGTGAGAAAGCTGACTATCACGGATGGAAGATGTCTATCGATCTAACCCTTGAAGATCAAGGAGTGCTGGACCATGTAAGAGGCAATATTGTTGAGCCTTCATCAAATGCATCTGCTGCTGCTTGGAACAAATGGAAAAATGGAGAAGTCAAAACAAAGAAGATCATCCGGGACTCTATCGACAAGTGCTTGGTGGCCTACATCTCTGATCTAGACACCTCCAAGGAAATCTATGACAGACTGGTGAGTTTATTTAAAGTTAATGATGCAAATCAAGTTTTGTTTCTTAGAAATAAGTTGAGGGAAATCAAGAAGGGTAAAGATGAAAGTATGCAAGCATACTTCTTAAGAATCACCGAGATCAAGAACGATCTCTTATCTATTGGGGAAACCATTACTGACAAAGAAATGGCACTCACAATTCTCGGAGGATTACCATCTAAATGGTATGTGTTCGGGACTACTCTTCTGAACAATAATGTAATTCCTAGTTTCGAGGAATTAATGGCTAGATGCATTCAAGAAGAAACAAGGGAAGAAGTGCAAGAAATGCCCATGCCTAAAGGTCCTCCTGCTGCGTTTTCTTCTCATGCAAAGAAAAGAAATAATTCCGGGACTAAATCAAAAGGAAAGGCTGGACCTAAGGCTAGAAGAAAATGACGATGTTACATTTGCGATAAAGCAAGTCACTATGTATGAGATCATGAGCATCATGATGAATGAGATCATGGACATAAAGGGCAACATGAGATCATGGACATATAGGATAGCATGATGATGATGCACACTAGTTTGCGCAGCATTATGATGGATAAAATCATGGACATGGGCAGCATGATGATAATCATGATTAGAGAAGCATGGTACAATGTGCAGTGGTACAACTCGAAATCCCTCTGATGGCAATCAAACGAATGACAAATTCAACAGCAAAGGTAAGAGGAGAGCTGGGAATCAAGGAAGAGGACAAGCATTCAAGAAGGCTAGAAATTCTAGGATGTATTAAATGCACCTGACCTCAAAAGGAACCTAGTGTCCATCTTGGCAATGGAAGACAGAGGCTACAAGGTAACCTTCAGCAATGGCAAGGTATGTATATGGAAAAATAATGTTAAATATGACTTTACTCTTGGGTTTAGTGTTGATTCATTATATCAGGTCGATGGAAGTCCGCTAGGTGTCATGTCTTGTGACACAACTCTTTAGTCCGAACTTTGGCATCGGATGTTTGCCCACCTTCATTACAAAGCTCTACCCGATGTAAGACAGATGGTAATAGGGATACCCAAATTCCAAGTAGAGAAAGAAGGTGTATGTCCGGGATGTGCCAAAGGAAAGCAAGCTCAAAAGGGGACCATTTCCCTCAAGCCAAAGCAAGACCTCCGATATATTACAATTGGTTTACTCAGGCATACCTGAGGTTGGCATTAAGAGGGAGACTACTACACCACATACTCCTGAGCAGAATGGTGTGGTGGGAAGGAAGAACCACACGATGATGGAAGCTGTCCGGGCCATGCTACATGATCAAAGACTTCCAAAGATTCTATGGGCTGAAGCTGCAAACACTGCCGTATATGTACAAAATCGATGCCCTCATCAAGCATTGGGTTCCAAGACTCCTGAAAAAAAATTCACCGGTAAGAAACCTGATGTTTCTCATTTTAAAATTTTTGGAAGCCCTGTATACTTTCATGTGCCGAAAGAGAAAAGAAATAAATTGGGAGCATCTGGAAAGAAGGGAATTTTCGTGGGCTATGGTGAAAATACTAAAGGCTATAGAATCTATGTAGCTAGTCAAAGGGAAGTCATAATTAGTCATGATGTCACCTTTGACGAAGATATGGCTCTCAGCAAGGTGATCAATCTTCCGACTTTGAGGAGCTCTCAAGAAGCCGACACCAGGGAACCGAAAGAAAAGGATGATGAATCAATGCCTGATGTAGAAGAACCCATGGATCCGATTGATCCTCCTCCATATGAGCCTTCCTCTTCTAGGAAGAGGCCTTCATGGCTTAAGGGGTTACTTGATGATGCTGAAGGACATGCTGCACCCCGAGGAACCTTTCGTGAAAGTAAGAAATCTAATAGGTATCAAGGATACCTGACCATCATGAGCACGATCATACAAAATGAACCTTCGTCATTTTCAGATGCCGTCAAGCATCAAGTATGGAAGGATGCTATGACCGAAGAATATGAGTCTATCATAAAGAATGATGTTTGGGAAGTAGTTCCCAGACCCCAGGACAAGACTGTTGTTACTTCCAAATGGCTTTACAAGATAAAGCATGCAGCAGATGGAAGCACGGAAAAGTATAAGGCTCGTTTTGTTGCTCGAGGTTTCTCCCAAAAGGAAGGTATAGACTATGATGAGATATTTGCATCTGTTGCCAGATATACGACCATCCGCTCGATCATAGCCCTTGCCGCTTCACAAGGATGGAACCTACATCAGATGGATGTCAAGACTGCGTTCTTGCATGGCTCGATCAAAGAAGAGGTCTACGTGGAGAAACCCGAAGGATTTGAGATTTATGATCGAAAATCTCATGTATGTAGGTTGAAGAAAGCTCTCTATGGGCTGAAGCAAGCACCCCGAGCATGGTATGAGAGAGGATCGATAGCTACTTGATGAAGCTGGGATTCACTAGGAGTGAAGCCGATCCTAACCTTTACTTTAAGGTTGAAGATGACAAGCCTCTCATACTGGTGTTGTATGTGGATGACCTCTTTCTAACAGGTGCAAACCCTCTCATTCACAAATGTAAGAGGGAGATGGCTTCTGAATTTGAAATGAAAGACCAAGGACTTGAAGTGTGGCACAAGCCAAGGGAAATTTTCCTATCTCAAGGAAAATATGTGGTAAATATATTGGAAAGATTCGGTATGATGGACTGCAAGCCTGTGACTACCTCGAGGATCTTAACTTTTGGAAGTTATATGGTAGTGATGCCGAACCAGACTTGGGAAATGCCTCTGAGTTTCAAAAACTCATTCGCATTGATGTTCTTGGTGAACCTCCGTCCGAACATATGTTTTGCAGTTAGCATTGTGAGCTCATATTTGGTTGAGCCTCACTGGATTGATGCCAGGAATCTTCTGAGATGTCTTCAGGACACAATCTCTCATGGATTAAGATACACTGCCGGAGATGTGAGACTACTTGGATATACTGATGTTGATTGGGCAGGAAGTGTGGTGGACCGTAAGAGCACTTCCGGGTACTGTTTCACCTTGGGATCTGCTTCGATATCCTGGATGAGCAGGAAGCAGAAGTCGGTGGCTTTGAGCACCGCCGAAGCAGGATATATTGTTGCTAGCATAACCTCGTGTGAGGCAGTCTGGTTGCGAAAGCTCTTCAGTGAGCTGTTTGGATTTACATTGGATACCACTGTGATTCTCTGTAACAACCAGAGGTGGGATTTGATTATTCAGGAATCCCATATTCGTCAATTGCTCCAGTAGATAGACATCATCTGGGATATGGTAAGTCGATGAGCAAGGAAGCTCCATCACATTAAGATGATGTACAGGTTGATACACCTTGTCAAAGCCCCGAGGAAAGATCTAATCTGTGATTTTCCCAAACGACTTGGAGTCGGCAAGAAACCCTTGTACAAGGGTCCTGCATGTTGCATACATTGAGCTCTGGGAGCTCTGAGGGCTTGCGGTTCCTACTGGAGCAACATATGACCACAGGGTGACTCACCCTCCCCTGGTGGTGCACACTGGAACAAGATGATTCGCTCTCTTGTGGGACAAGATGATTCGCTCTCTTGTGGAACAGGATGATTCGCTCTCCTGTGTAGCAGGATGATTTGTTCTCCTGTGAGGCCTGGATTGATGTGTTCTCCATGGCAGCCTGGATTGATGTGTTCTCCATGGCAATTGTAGCAGGATTGATGTGTTCTCCTGTGAGGCCTGGATTGATGTGTTCTCCATGGCAATTGTAGCAGGATTGATGTGTTCTCCTGTGAGGACAGGATTGATTAGTTCTCTTGTCGAGGCATCCCACCCATGCAGTCTGGGACTCATGGGAAGTACCTCTCATCTGATCAATGAGCAGGGAAATGAAGTTAGGGACCATAGTAGTACCGATGGACGCATCGTTGTATCTACCGTACTCCCTACGCTAGGATGACCTCCATTGATCTGGGATCAATGATACTGGTCTGGGACCAGTGGTAGGAGTTGTACCATACTATGACGCTGACTTCGGGTCGGTTGAGACTGGTATGGGATCAGTGGTACATACTCTGAGACTGACTTTGAGTCAGTGGAGGATGATATTGGTCTGGGACCATTGGACTTGTACTCACTATGACGTTGACTTTGGGTTGGTTGAGACTGGTCTGGGACCAGTGGTACATACTCTGAGACTGACTTTGAGTCAGTATGATACATCCTCGATCATTTCTTCTTCTTCATAATTCGGACAAAAGCAGAGTAGAACAGAACAATGCAAGAGCAGAGCAGAACAGAACAAAACAATACATATAAGTGCAGGGCAGAACAAGACAAAGCAGAACAGGCAAAATAGAGCAGAGCAGGGCAAGGGTCAGGCAGTACAAGGCAGTGCATTTGATGGATGAATAGTAACGACCGATAGACAGATTGCAGATGAAGTTCTCCATGGTTGAGAGGGAGTGTTAAAATTGGCAACCAGGGCAAAACTTCATGTGGGTCATCTTATTCATGGCTAATAATATTTTTATTAGATTCCTCTCGTCGAGAGGTGTAGGATTGATATAAAGACATCCAATTCCGATAAGTATTCATGGAGATATGAATTTATTTTTTGATTATGGAATTATTATCAAGCCGACTTACAACTCATGTAGGCTCAGAAGCCCAACAGTCGCATCTATTCACCCACCAACGTTGTGTATAAATATAAGAGGACTTTTCCTTATTTAGACTCACTCATCTCATCACATCTCTCTCTCTCTACTGCGCAGATATGAGTCTCTTCTCTACTGCGCTGAAATGGGTCTCTCTCTCTCACACATGTGAAGCCGGAAGCTGTTGAATTTGAAGCTACAACTACAGAAGTAAAGATTGACTTGTGTGGCCTAGAAGATCTCCTCTTTGGAACTGCGCTGTAGGTTCATCTAAACCTCCTTTGAAAGCCGCAACTTTTGGTGGTGGAATGAAGTCAATCCGACGAACGGTTTGCAAGATATCGACTGCCCTAGTTTGAAGCCGGAAACTGCTGAAACTGAAGCTGCAACTGCAGAAGTAAAGATTGACTTGCGTGGCCTAGAAGATCTCCTCTTTGGAACTGCGCTGTAGGTTCATCTGAACCTCCTTTGAAAGCCGCAACTTTTGGTGGTGGAATGAAGTCAATCCGACGAACGGTTTGCAAGATATCGACTGCCCTAGTTTGAAGCCGGAAACTGCTGAAACTGAAGCTGCAACTGCAGAAGCAAAGATTGACTTGCGTGGCCTAGAAGATCTCCTCATCTGAACTGCGCTGTAGGTTCATCTGAACCTCCTCTGGAAGCCAAAACTTTTGGTGGTGGAATGAAGTCAATCTGACTGTTGGTTTATGAGATATGGTCTGCCCTAGTTTGATAATGAAGCCGCTAATGTTGATGCTACTGATCTAGGGTTTGCTACTGCTGATATGAATCAGATTTATTGTACTATTTCTCTCTGCTGAATTATTGAATATAAAAAAAGATTTGATCAAAGGGTTTCCCCACACATTGTGGGGTTTGTCCCTGGCTAGCCGCCACATCTTGTGTCTCTTGTCTTGGCTTGTTTTATGTCGATCGTTTAATGTTCTATCTGCACTTTACTTTATGTACATGTGATTGCTAATCGGTGGAATATAATAAGAAAAAGAAGTAAACTGTTATAAGCATAGAACATACAATAACTTAACAGACCCCCAAAGTGGGTCTTAGAATAATGTTGGCATTTTGAGCATGAATTTGAGTTCTTACATACCACCAACATTTCCTAAGGTCACTTATTTACATCATTACATAGAAAATTAATTAAAAATCCCGTTTTGCAGGAATTTTTAATTATTTAAAAAATCTAGAAAGACTTAGTCAAATTCTGTAAGACTCTAGATATGACCTAGCATGGTAATATACATTGACCCTAGGAATTAGGACACGTTCAAGGCCCAATTATTAAGCCGCACTCTAGCTTTGGAGGTATATTGAGTGAAAAAACATGTCTAGTTATTTATCGTTAAAAAATGAAAATAAATAGTCTAGTGGAAAAAACACCTTGGAGTGGACTCACTTAGTAATTAGGCCCCAAATTGCCTAAGCCTATTATATAAGTTCATCATGCTAACGTTCATTGTTACAATTCTCCCGTGGGGGTAGAAAATTTGAGAGAAGAAATAAGTAGAAGAGATAGAAGAAGGGACAATAATGCCCTGCTAAACTTCTGGTTATTTGAAAATTTTCTAGGTGCCTCCTCCAGTGGGCAATGGGGTATTCGTTCCCTGCCATGTGCACATGCACAAGTAATAGTGCCAAAGAATGTTATCACTCAAATTAGTATGACTGGAAAGGTTCAAACAAGTTTGCTAAAAGGTAATCTCTATTAGGAATAAACCAATGATAATCACAACATATTCCTCTTGCTTTAGGCTAACTCCCATGAAACACCAAGGGTGGTATCCCTACAAATACACACTCAACCAAAAATATAAGTAGACCAATGCCTAATCACAAGTATATGGAAGAGGTAGGAGTTAATTTAATAACAAAATCTGATCTAATAAAGGATGCAGTAGCATAACAATATTGCAGACCTGCAAAGAATCTACTCAATAGATCAATGAGATAAGCTTGGAAAATGCCACAAATTGAGTATGGAGACTTCTTACCACAATAGGAATTGAAATGAATTGTAAGTGTTATATCTGTTTTGTGTGGTTATATGAAGGAGATAAGCAGATAAGCTTGTTTTTCAAACCTGTAACTTTTGTAACTCTAAAGATTGCACCCGGGCAACAGGTAGAAAACCGCTTCAGGGGCATGAAACTAACTCTTGGTTGACCTGAAATTCAAGGAACTTAGCTGGAAGTGTTAGTATTGTGAAAATAATTTCCATTGAGCACAAGAAAACCAAAGTTGGATGAGGAGTTGAAAATATATTCATTTCGCAAGTTAACTACTCAAAAAATGGCCCTCAACCATGAGGACTGAAAATTGACTTAGCCCAAAAGAGTGATCAGACCTGCAAATTGTTTTCGACAGCCAATAAATGATCTAAAAGCAATGAATAGTCAATAAAAACTCCTTTATATCAATTGTAAATGATACAATAGAGTTAAGCTTGAATTTCACATATCCCAAGGCAAGGGTTTGCCTCTAATTGCTTCCATTTGCTGCAAATAATTTCCAAAACCTGTAATAAGCCTTGAAACACTTGGAAATGATGTTAGCACAACAATTTAGAGAAAAATAAAGGGGGTTGTACAACCTTATGGATTTCAGGCCTTCCCGAAAATGCAATTTGTGATAATTTATCCAATTAAATAATCAATTAATGCAAATTAAACCACAGGTTAGTGAAAAAAACACTAATGAAATATTTTTTATTTTCTTACATGATTTTTTTAGAAGTTTTGGAATATATAATTTTTGAGGGTTTTTTATATTTAATGCTAAATACAAATCTACAAAAAATTACAATAAATTTTGAAAAATAATTTTGTAAACAGTTTGGTTGTAAATTGTTGAAATAAGGATATGATGCCTTTTCCACAAGAGTCAAGGACAAGGAATTATGTCAATTCTTAGATTTGGTATCACAATGCTTAAGGTTTTGATATTAGGTGGAACACCAAGGATATGAAATGGAACCAAAGTCCTACTAGGAGGGCTTCTTGTGGAATGGATTCTCCAACCAAGAAATCACTAATTATAGAAGATTTGGTTATTTACGCTCTAAGGGGAGTACAAAATATGTCCCAAATGTTGAATTTTTGAGCAATTAGGGAGAAATTTCCCTAGAAATCACTTTATGTGGTTAATCCCCTTCATCCTTGAAGCAAATTATTTCTCAAGAGCAAATTATTTGGCATAAGAGAAAAAGTTATTTCAAAAATGTTTTACAAAGCAATTAGACATGTGCAAAATAAAATCACCTAATTGTTTCAATTAGACATGTGCAAAATAAAATCACTTAATTGATTCAATTAGACATGTGCAAAATAAAATCACTTATGTTATCTAATTCGAATGGATCACTCTAGGAACTTCCAAAACACTTAATTCGAGGAAGGGATATTGCCTCAAAGATTTCTATATATTGAAGAGAATCCTTCATTTGCAACACATCACATTCTCTTTCTCTCTCTCTCGCTTTGGTGATCTAGCTCTCTCATTGATGATCAAACCCTCTCCTCAATAATTTATCTCTCTTATTATCAGTAGCAGATCTATTACATATTTGTAGATATTTTATCATCATTGACAAATCCCTTATTATCAGTAGCAGATCTCTTATTATCAATTACAGATCTATTGCAGATTTGCAGATCCCTTATTATGAATAGAAGATCTATTGCAGATTTGCAGATCTCTTATCATCATTGGCAGATCTCTTATTATTAGTAGCAGGTCTCTTATTATTAGTAGCAGATATATTGCAAATTTGCAGATCTCTTATCATCGTTGGCAGATCTACTATTCGACAGATCTATTGTTTGGCAGATCTATCATCTGGTAAATCTATTGATAGATCTCAGAACTCTCATTCAACTCTCGCATTAGTGGTTTCTGCTTTTGTTATTTACTGCTGTTAATGCTCTCTCTCCAGAGAAGTATTATTGCAGTTGATATTACTCTCACACTAGAAGTATTTAGCTCTCGTATTGATCTCCCTCCAAAGATATTCTATTCTTGATATTGTGCCAGATTTTGATTGCTGTTATATTGCCCTCGCTTCAGAAGCATTTTGATCTTGCATTTGGAGAATATTGCTCTCAATATTTAACTCTCGTATTTGTGCACTTTGTTCACGCACTTGTGTTTATTGCTATTGCTTTGGAAGCCTTTGGAGGCTTGTGGTGGTATTTTGAAGTTGTCATATTAAACAGGGTTGTTTCTACTGTTATTTGTAAAAGGGGTTTTGTACTCTGATTATGTATCTTTGTTGAACATTTGAAGACGATCTAATAGAAGAGCATTTTAAAAAGGGTTTTTCCCTGGTCTTGGACCAAATCCTGTGTCTTACTGTTCATTGACTGTCTTTTATGGTTTATGATCTCAAAAATCAAATTTTAAATATGCAAGATTTAACATGGTATCAGAGCTGTGGTGAAGATAAGCTCAAGAATAGTAAGATTAAGGAAATTATTTGTTGAAAGACCTTATTTGCTGCTCAAAATACAACAGTAGATCAGTTCATATGGCTACATCCTTCTTCAAGGACAACGAGAAATTTACAGGGGCTTCAAATTATGTTTCTTGGAAACTCAGACTGGACACCAAGTTGGACGGAGAATATGTTCTAGAGTATGTCCAAGGAGGTGTACCCCAGCGTCCTGAAAATGCTTTTTCTGCTGCTAAAGCAAGATACAAGAAAGGTGAGATCAAAGATGACAAAATTATCATTGATTCTTTGAAAGACCATCTTCTTACCTGTATCTCCAAACTAAAGACATATAAGGAAATGTATGACAAGATTGTTGGCTTGTTTGAAGTCCAAAATCTAAATCACGTCCTTGACCTAAAGAAACAACTCAAATATATCAAATTGAATAAGGGAGAATCTATTCAGTCTTATTTTATAAGGATTACTGAATTCAAGGACCAAATTTTGTCTGTTGGCGAGCCCTTGTCTAATAGGGAATTGGTACACACAACACTTGATGGACTTCTTGCAGCTTGGTAAGTATTCATTACTACTATCAACAATAACAATGTTCTGCGAACTTTTGATGAATTGATTGGAAGATGAAAGCAGGACGAATCAAGGATGATTTCAAGGGGCAGAATTCAGAGACATGAAGAAGGAGAACCATCCGCCTTCTGTGCACAAGCAAATAAGAAGAAAGGAAAGGGAAAATCTTCTAAGCCAAATACCAAACCTAAGGTTTTCAAGAAGAGCATGAGGAATGTTGAATGCTTTAACTGTCACAATCATGAGCACTATGCTCGAGATTGTCCAGAAAGAAGATCCTCTTATAATCAAAGGAATAGAAACAACTACAATAATCAATTTCCTGATCGAAAAAGGAGGAATTATGGAGGAAGAAGGTATGAAGGAAGAAGCAATGCTCACAGTGATCATGATCAAGTACCCTGTCCTCAAAAGAGATACAAAAATACAAGGTATGAAAATAATGCTATTGCTTCTCAATCTGAGTACTTTTTGATTTTAGCTTTGTCTAGTGCTTCTCCTCTAGATTCTTTAGATAGCTAGTTAGTGGTGCCTCTAAGCACTTCTCTAGTTATAAATAAGTCCTCTCTAATTTGGTTGAGAGGGAGACTGGTTTAAACATTATCCTTGGAGATAACACTGCATACCTTGTAAAAAGGTTTGGTTTGGTTTCTTTTCATTTGGATCTTGGAGAAACTATTCATCTTCAAAATGTTTTATATGTACCTGGTCTAAAGAAAAATCTTTTATCTGTATTTGCTCTAGAAGATAAAGGAATGAAGGTGGATTTTATAAAAGGAAAGGTGTTAACTTGGCTAGAGAAAACAAACACGAAAAATGCTTTTACTCTTGGATCGAGAGTCGAAGGGCTTTACAAGGTCAATGGGATACCTGTTAAAGCTATGGCTCAAGAATGCAATTTCAATCAAATCGAGTTATGGCACCACAAATTTGCTCATCTTCATTATAAGGCACTTCCCAAAGTAAAGAAGATGGTTTATGGAATTCCATAAATCCAATCAAAACATGATGGTGTTTGCCTTGGTTGTGAAAGTGGAAAGAAAACGAGAGGGCCTTTTCCCTCTAGCAGTACCAAATCTCATGATATCCGGTAGCTAATTCATTTAAATTTGTGTGGACCTATGCCAGTGACATCCATAGGTGGATATTTGTATTATATCACCTTTGTGGATGATTTCTCTAGAAAAACGTGGGTTCAATTTCTAAAGCACAAAGATGAAGCCTTTGATATGTTTAAAAATTTCAAAGCATTGATTGAAAATCAAACTGGAAAGAAAATCAAAGTCTTCAGATCAGATATTACAGGAGGATTCATTTCAAATGAATTCATTGACTTTTGCAGAGAAGCCAGTGTCAAGAAAGAGACCATTGTACCATATAATCCTAAACAGAATGGTGTGGCAGAAAGAAAGAATAGAACTATCATGGAGGCTACTTGTGCCATGCTACATGATCAAAATGTTCCAAAGTTCCTATGGGGAGAAGCTGCCAACATTGCCGTATATGTACAAAACATGACTCCTCATTTAAGGATCTTTCGCTGTCCTGTTTATTTTCATGTACCAAAAGAAAAGAGGAACAAGCTTGAGGCTTCAAGTAAGAATGGTATGGTTGTGGGCTATTGTGAAGATTCTAAAGCATTTAGAATTTATATACCTAGTCAAAGAACAATAAACTTCAGCAGAGATGTAACATTTGATGAAGATGCAACTTTTGAAAAAGTAAGAATTAGTCCTCCTGTCTCTTCTAAAGAAACAAATGATGATGTGGATCCCTCTACCAATGAACCTGGTCATGGGGACCTAGATGAACCCGTTGAGCCTATGGATCCATTAGATCCTCCTCCATATAGGAAAATGCCTCTATGGCTTCATGATACTCTACAGGATGCTGAAAAACATACTGCTCCCAAGGGCACTTTTAGAGAAAGCAAGAAGCCCAGTTGATATCAAAACTATGTTGTTGCTATGAGTTCTATCATACAGAGTGAAGCTGAATCATTTGAAGAAGCAGAAAATCACCAATTATGGAAGGATGCCATGACAAAAGAATATGAATCGATTATGCAAAATGATGCATGGGAAGTTGTTCCTAGACCTCAGGGCAAATTAGTTGTGACTTCAAAGTGGATGTTCAAAATAAAACATGGCATGGATGGAAGTATTGAAAAATATAAAGCAAGGTTTGTGGATCGAGGATTCTTTCAAAAAGAGGGAATTGATTATGAAGACATATTTGCTCCGGTTGCTCTCTATACCACCATTCGCTCTATTATTGCTTTAGCTGCTAGTCTAGTTAAGAAAACTCTTTGGAGAGTTATTTGAGCAAGTCTTGGATACTACAATGATATTTTGTGATAATATGAGTGGGATCCGTTTCTCTGAGAATCCTGTATTTCATGGTAGATCCAAGCACATTGAAATCAGATATTATTTCATTCGAGACATGGTACAACGAGGAGCAGTGAGAGTCCTACACCATATTTAGACTGACACCATATTCAGACTGATGAGTAGATTACTGATACACTTACCAAAGCACTGCCAAAGAAGAAATTTCTAGTCTTCAAAGATATGCTTGGACTAAGGGATGTACCTCTTCCGGGTTTGGGACTCCATTGACCAAGGATGCTAAGATGTGTGCTTGTCACCCTCGGTTGAGCTCCCAGGGATGAGGATTAAGCTAGTGAGCTCCTGGGGATGAGGGACCTCCAATCAGGAGTATGCCCCAGTCATGCATTTTGTTTCCCACCCATTTGGCCAATGGGTGTTGGCTACTTGAGATTGGATGGTGATCCTTACTAGTCATGGTAAGTTGTATTTCACCCAAGTTTGAAGATGCTGGTGTTCTTGAACCTCATGGATTCTTTGCCTTTTGATGCAGGAGCATCTCTTATTTTGTATTTACATATTTATTTAATTTGGAGAATCTAGAAAATTCTAGATTTTATGGGGAGTTCTAGAAACTGTTAGAGATTAAGTAGTTTGGATCGATTCCTAGAATTGAGAGGATTTTTCTCAACTCCCTCCAAATATCCAAGAAGGAGTTTTCTCTTTGAGGAATTCGAGAGTTTTCTTCCTCCAAAATAAATAGCCATGTAATTCATTTGTAAACCCAAGTTTGAAGAGAAAAATGATTTAATAAATGTCATGTTTGCTTTTTTTTTGAATTCCTCATCTGGTCTCTGCGTCTAATTTTGGTATCAGAGCGGAGGGGACTCTCCCTGGGTTTTGTGTCCGCAGAGAATGAAGGATGAAGTGTGTTTAGTTTTACTGCTAGTTATGGTAGGTTGTGGATCCCTACTACCATTGACGATGATATCATATGTGCTAGTATCTTTGTCATTGTTTGTACTGTGGCCGTGGCTGTCCTCTGTTGTGATCGAGTGGTGCTCTCTGAGCGGTGAAAATGGTTGCCACTATTCTTATCATTGTTATTACTATGCGATCTCTGGCGGAGACCGTCTTGCTTGCTGTCCATTTCTGAGGTTGATTGAGGCATCACAGAAATCCTCTCGGAAATGTTTGAAGTGTTTCAAATTATTTTAAGGGACGAGTAGATTTTTGCACTCGAATCCCACGTTTGCACCATGCAATTTTGAAGATGTCGCTCACAGTAAAAGAGAGTTGAGAAAACAGAACAGACCGGAGAACGTGTTTTCGACTGAATTAGAGAGTTCTTGACTTACGCACATTTGCTAATCAAGGGATTTGTCGTGTTCAGTCTTATATCTCAATACTTCTCCATAGCTACAGAATATTGGAGAGCAGTGTGGAGACATGCGTATGATGGTCGAAACCATGGCAATGGGAAGCATGTGCAGCATAAGTCGAGGAGCAGAACTGGTCAATTGAGCATGGAATTCTCTGTGTGAGAAGGAGCCAAAAAAAAATTATGATCTGGAGCGATGAAGTCGTGGGACATTTTCTGTGTGGAGACTTTGTGTAGATGTCATGAAGCGTGTTGAATATCCTGTGCGTAAAGGTCGAGAAGAAGAACCACGTAAGAGGAATTAATTTTTAAATGATAGGCCATTATTTTTAAAAAGTGTTCCGTAAATAAAACTATATATGTATTAGTGGACAAGAGTGAATGCATTGTTTTATATATGGTGGTGCTCCCTATTTAATATTCTAATTGCATATACGTATTTGGTAATAAGTGGATTATAAAGGAACTTTATTTAATTCCAAAAGGCAGGGGCTTTGTACCTTTATATTATTGTCATTAAATTATTAATTCCATATAGAAGGTGTTTCGTTACTTTACTTATTAAAGGGGAGAATTTAATTGAGGAATATGTAAAGTTCAAGAGTTATGGCTCTTATTTTAATTAAAAAGATAAAGATGGTACATAGAGCTAGGGGAGCCAGGGGAGCGGGAATTGGTTGAGGAAGACCAGTTGCCAACCAAGTCTTACTCGATGAAGTAAGACATATTCGAACGAGATTAGATGCATTGGAGACAATGTGAAAATTTCTGAATCTACACATCAGAAATCCTATTGCAATAGCTGGTTTATCATCTCCTACTTGTTTTTACATTCAACAAGTTATTTAATTATTTAGATAGCGATGAAAACACTATTGCGAACTACACATACATACAGATAATGAAATGAAATAGATCGAGACAAATACATAAGGGACACAGTTACTTTTGGACAATCGTTTCCGGAAAAACCCAATGTGGGAAAATCGGTGCAACATATATAGAGGGTTTGTATTATTAAGCAGATTTTTGAATACAACTAGGGTGCCAAATCTGGCTCACCCAACAAAGAATAAACCCGACCAGCACCTGGATGAACAAACTCCACAGATGACTGTGCTGTTTGTAGTGTTGGGTAGCGATCACTGCTCCAAGCTCTGTGCTGGAATTGCGTCACCTCCTCTAGGCGCTGCTCGCTGCGACACTGCATCATTGAGACCCCTTAGCCTCCACTGCGTCAGTGCGACACTGCGTCTCTGCATCACTGCGACACTGCATCAGAGCGTCACTGAGACCCCCTAGCCTCCATTGCATCATTGTGTCAGAGCTCTCCCTCTCCGTTGTCTCTCTTGGTGCTGCTCTGCCTCTCTGCTATGTATTCTCGGTCTTGGACTGAAGTCCCTATGTCGAACTGCCCCTCTCACTGCAACTCATATCACCTATTCAATTTTTTTAGCAAGCCACGCCCCAGAAAGATCGAACTCACTGATCTCTCAAGTGTGTCTCCAACTGACCCTCAAGCCTCCTCTTATACTTTTCCTGTTGATGAATCAACGATCGAGATTAAGTCCCTAATCAACGGCTAAGATTAAAACAGACTTGATCCTTGTCACTTAGAAGTTTCTCACCCATATTCTTATTAATACCCATTAATTTTTTTTTTATTTTCCTAAGTTTAGACTTAGAAACTCATTAAAAATATTAATTATTTTAATAACTCCTCATCCGGGTGGAATTTCTCCAAACAATTTCTGGGTTCTGGAGATCTCATGTATTCTAGCCCCTCCACAAAATTTCGGAGCTAGAGCACATCCGATGCTACCCAAAATCAACACTCCCTCTTAGCGAGGAATGTGCTCTAGTAACACTTCTCAACAAAAGTACTACACTGATCCACTGCATCGGTCCTCTGTGCTGCTGATGCTTGGCCTGATGCCCTTCATCCACTGTACTGCTGCGCATGACTCTGCCACTGCCACTGCTACATCTGTACTACAACTCCCTCTCAAAACACTGCCTCATGTTGCCCATAACACTGCCACTGCTAACTGCTGAACTGCAACTCAGTTGCTGAGAAGTAAGCAACTGAAACTTTCACCCAAAAACTGACATGTTGGTCAGTATGGATGCCTCGTAATGTTGAAGCTATCTCTGCTGCTAATCTGTGCTAACCCTCTGCTGCTACTGCGTTGTTGCAAACTGCTCTGTGCATCTTGCACTGCTACAACATCCACTGCGTTGCCTCAGACTTTAGCATTCTAGCTCTGCCATTGTCGCTCCATAACACCTCGCTCCAACCGACACCCTTCATTTTGCTACTATCATTAAGGGCTTCCGTAGTCGTTTGTGATCCAAGAGTTTGGGCACCTCAAGGATCGTGCCCCCTCCATGCAGTCCTCTGGACTACAACTCCATGTTGCCCCACCTCTTCTCTAGAGGCGCATGAGCACTCATGGCACAATCGTCATCCTCGCCTTCCCTGTCAGCTTTCGCTGGAGCAGCCTTCGATTCAGAAGCTTCCTCCTTGCCCTTCTTCCGGGGGCACTGAGTGGCATAATGTCCAAGTTCCCCACACTTGAAGCATCTGACCTTGGAAATATCCTTCTTCTTCCGCTTTTGCTGCCCTTGCTGTCCCGATGATGTGAGAGTTGCATCCTCCTCCTCCTCCTTCTTGACTCAGGCTCCTTTGTCGCTACCCCCTGCCTTGGTCAACCTCCTGATCTCTTCTTGTCAAAGAGATACCCATATCTCCTCTCAACTGGGGAGAGTCGCTCTGCCTAAGATACTTTGGAAAAATGTCTCCCAGTCCTCGGTGACTACATTCAGGGCAGTCTTGACCATGAACTCAAGATCTAGTGTAGACCCCAGGGAAGTCATCTGGTCTCTAATCCCTTGCAACCTAAGGAGGAAGGGATTGATCTCTTCTCCCTTCTGCATATGGTACTGTCTCAGCTGATTTTCTAATAACATCTTCCGCTAGATGGAAGTGCCATGGTACAAGGTGGTCAACGTCTCCCACATCTCCCTTGTTGTTTCTTTCTCAACAATGTGTGGTACTACACCCTGTTTTAAGAAACGGCCGTTTCGAAACCGAAACGGCCTAGTTGATCCGTTTCGCCAACAAGGAGAGTGACCCGGCCATGGAAACGGTCCTGACTCGGCCGAGTCATTGAATGACTCGACCGAGTCATGGGTGACTCGGCCAACCCGGTCGTTTCTGATATGACTCGGCCGAGTCACAAAGGAACGGCCCAGGCACACATAAACAACAAAAAATATATTTTTTTAATGGATTTTTTAATTGTTTTTTGTTTGGTTTGGACCCCAAACAGTTATATGAATATGATAAATGATTTTTGGGGTCCATTTCCCCCTCCCAAACCCTATTTAACACACCCAAGTGCTCTCATTCACTCACAGCAGTCTTATGCATTTGAGTGAGAGTCTTCTTTGAGAGTTAGTGAGCAGTTCTTGAGCTTGTTTTGGAGCAGCAGTGAGGAGTCTTGGAGGAGCATTGTAGCTGGAGTGAGGAGCTTCTTGGGCAGACATTTGGAGCAGCATTGAGGAGCTGATTCTTGGAGCAAGCTTGAGGAGGCAGTTTGTGCCTGGAGGTATTTTTTTCCACCTCTATAAATCTGTTTTTTCTTAGTAAATTTTAGGTGCATATCTAGAAAGCTTAGAGAGTGTTTTTTGTCAAATAAATGAACATTGAATCAATGTTTTTGTTTTTTTGTCATTTTCAGATTGTTTGCTTTCATTTCCTAGTCAAAAAATGGCACCTAGAGCAAGAGATCCTGCTTGGGCATATGTTGAAATGGTTGATAGTCAAATGCAATGCAAATTTTGCCATAGGAAAATTAAGGAAGGTCCTGGGGGCATTAATAGGCTGAAACAACACTTGGCAGGGATTAGAGGCCAAATTACCCCATGTACCTCACCAGAAATTGGGGAGATTAGAAAGAATTTGTTGGCCAGCTTTGAGAAATAAAAAGAAGATAAGGCTAGGCAAAAAGACATACAGGCTGAAATTGGGAGGAAGAGGGAGATACAAAAAATGATGGCTACCAACCCTCACTATGATTTTGAGGGTTCTTCCTCTATCCCTCAAACTGAGGCATCCAACCCTTTCTGATATGTTCCTCCCTCTTTCGGTTCTGTTCAAGATAAGGGAAAGGGTAGAATGAATTTGAAAAAGGGTGATGTGACTATCAAAAGTTATTTCACTCCCTCCTTTCCATCAGATGCACATGGTCCTGAAGTTAGTAAAACTCAAATGCAGCCCACTTTAGATGACCATTGGAAGAAAGAATTGAGGGAGACTGCTTGTGATTACATAGCTAGATGGTGGTATGATGCTGATATCCCCTTTAATGGTGCTCGTTCACCATATTATGAGCCTATGTTTGATGCCATACATGCTGCTGGAAAAGGCTTCAAAGGCCCTACTATGCATGAGCTAAGGGGGTTTCGTTTGCAGAAAGAAATTCAATCCATTAATGAGTATTTGCAAGAGTTCAGGGACTCATGGGCAAGAACAGGGTGTACCATCATGTCAGATGGATGGACTGATCAAAGAAACCGTACCATCATAAACTTTCTTGTCTTCTGCCCACAGGGAACCATGTTTTTAGAATCAGTTGATGCATCTAATAAGATAAAAGATGGCCACATGTTGTTTCAGCTATTGGATCAGGTTGTTGAGGAGGTGGGGGTGGCTAATGTTGTTCAAATCATCACAGATAATGCCTCTAACTATGTTCTTGCTGGTAAACTGTTAGAAGAAAAACACAAGACCATCTTTTGGACCCCATGCGCTGCACATTGCATAGACCTCATGCTTGAGGATATTGGAAAATTAGATTGGGTCAAAAACACTATAGATCATGCCAAAAGCATAACAAAATTTATCTACAATCATACATTGGTTTTGAGCCTCATGAGGAAACACACTGGGGGCAAGGATATTATTAGGCCTGCCATCACTAGATTTGCTACACATTTTTTGACATTGCAATCTATGCTTTCCCAACATAGAAACTTGCAAAAGATGTTTTCCAGTGATGAATGGAATCAAAGCAATTGGTCTAACAAACCAGAAGGCAAAGAATTGAAAAGGAAAGTCCATGAAGAAACTTTTTGGAGAAAGGCAGCAGAGATTGTGAAGCTTGCTGAGCCACTAGTTAAGGTGTTGCGGTTGGTGGATGGGGAAAGGTTGGCTATGGGCTTCATTTATGAGGCTATGGATCAAGCAAAGGAGCAAATAAAGACGGTATACAAGGATAGAGTGGCAAAGTATGGGCCCATTTGGGCAATCATTGATGAAAGATGGAACAATCAACTCCATCGCCCTATACATGCAGCTGGGTATTTTTTGAACCCACGGTATCATTATAAAGCTAAGGAGTCAGGAGCTTTGAGGGGGGAGGTCAGAGATGGACTGGTTGATTGCATTGAACGCATGATCCCATTGGAGTCTGATCAGTTGGAGATACACCGACAGACCAATATCTTCAGCAATGCAGCAGGTACCTTTGGGAAGAACCTAGCAAAGATTGCAAGAGAAGCAGATGAGCCAGGTAAAAAAAAATTTCAATTTTCAAATTCTTAATAGCTTTACTTTTTTTTTAAAGTTTGTTAAATCGTTTATAATTTGAAAGTTAGATATAATTTGTAATTTTGTTGAGCTAACTCATTACACTCCTATGTTTTTTGCAGCACAATGGTGGGAGGCCTTTGGTGGCCATTGTCCTGAATTGCAAAGGTTTGCAATTCGTATTTTGAGTCAAACTTGCAGTGCATCTGGGTGTGAGCGCAATTGGGCTGTCTTTGAGAGGATTCACACAAAGAAGAGAAACCGTTTGGATAAAAAACGGTTAAATGATCTAGTTTTTGTCCAATACAACCTTCGGCTCAGACGAAACCATTTGCTGAACAAAAGACCTGATTCAGATCCCATTGTGTTGGAAGACATTGATCCAACATCAGATTGGGTAGTGGAGAGTTGTCCAGCAGAGTTTGATCCTGATGAGGATCTTGATTTAGATTTAGATCTGGAGACATCAGTTGAACTTGAACATGTTGTTCAACTTCAGCCTATTCAGTTGAATGCAGATCCCAATCCACCAACCTCAGTCTCACAGCCAGCAAGGACTCCAGTTGTAGGTGCTTCCTCTACTCAGCCACGACAGAAGCGCAGCCGCATATCTACTCTATCTCAGCTTGCATCTGCTGCAGTTGCACAACCTGCTAGTGGTACCACTTCTACAGTTGCAGTTGGGGATGATGATGATGAGGAGGAGCCATGGGGCCCCCTGTCTGACTCTGATGATGATGATTCAGAGATTGATCGACATGATCTTGGCTCCTCTGGCAGTAGCTACTAGCCAGTGGCCCAGTAGTATTGTAGTACTAGTACTGGAGTCTGGTCACCGTCACAGTTTACTTTTGTTGTAGAGGCCATTTCTAGCCTCCTTGGTTATGTGTTTTTTGTTTTGAGTCTTCGATCATGTATGACAGTTGACTATGTATTGCCATTGGGTACCATTTTGATATAATGGATTGGTTCATGAGCCTACTTTGATCATATGTTGTCTTCCATCTATATTATAATGCTGTGTGTTTGGAAACATGAATGAAATTTTTTAAAATTATGTTTAAAATCTTTAAAATTATGTTTTTTTATAAAAAAATTAAATATTTAATGTATTTTTTACAATGACCAAGTCATTGAAATCGAGCCGGCCGAGTCACTACCGTTTCGGAGTCGGAGTCGGAGTCGAAGTCGATCCTCGGCCGAGTCGGAGTCGGAGTCGGAGTCTTAAAACATTGGTACTACATGATCTTTGACCTCGTCTAAGATCATGCACTTGGACTTCACCTGGGCCTCCTCGTACTTCTTTAATGGATCAACGTCGACCGGAACCAACTACTTTCAAGGCATAATCTTTGATGTGATTTTTGTCCTGGATTGCTAGGATCCTGGCCTTCTGGATGACAAAATTGGAAGCTCCATCCAATCTTTCTTGATCCCTCAGTCCATTAACTACCATCTCTGCTCAACAAATATAGGACAGGTTCTCTTCTCCCTCTCCTGCTAATAATCTAGCAAGACTTGGATTTGGATTTCTTTGGTGCAAGAAACCCTCTAAGGAACAAGCTCCTCTAGAATCCCTCTGAATCCTGATTTCCTTAAAGGAAATCCTCCTGCCAAATGTCGAATCACTCCTCTCCAATCCTCCTTTGTTGCTGTAGCTCGGATCTAAATTTCTTTGGCTAGAAATTTGTTAAGGTAGTGACTCCCACTACCTTGGCTCCGTCTCCACAGGCACTGTTCTGCACCAACAGCAACATCGTCCCACCAGATCCTTAGATCAAATCTGCTCTGCTACCTCGGCCCTAGCAACTGAAGAATCTGAGCTCCTCTGGCTCTGCGCAATCACTGTGTGAGCTAGATCAGCTCCTCCTAGCCACTGCGTCACTCCTTCCTGGTCCAGAAAGATGACATGGCTCTACCCCAACCATGGCCATCACCCTGGTTCCGTAGGCCCTAGATGAGCCTCCTCTATAATACAGGAACCCATGATTGACCCAACCCTTGGAGGGCAATGAACTGCCCTACCTTAAAAGGGGTAATAACTGCAATATTATACACATCATCCTCTTGTCGTTTGAGCCCCGAGCAATTAATTAAAGGAAATTCAAAAGGCAAAAGGCATATAAAGAAGGGTGGAAAAGTCAAGGCCGGGGCACCTCATGTACCACGATTGCTCCCTCCTATACATTATATACCTAGGTATGGGCTTCCCCTTATCTAGCTACCCCTATGCCCCATTATGTGGCCCAGGGCTGCCCCTCTCATTCCCTATTCCATCTCACCTATCTGTCACGTGCCACCCCCACTAGAAGGATGTACCTTGGACATACTATCCTTTCTAAGGGCTGAAACAACCTAATAGGGTCCTTGGCTAACACCCTTTGGAGTTTGGAGACACCAGCACATGCCAAAGCCCACTACTGAAGGGCATGCCATTATGGAGTACCCACCTTGTTATCCATGGTTTGTAAGCTCCTTTACCCGACTATTTTATTGACTGATTGTACTGGAAGCCTAAGGGATGCATTGGATCTTATGCAGGATTGCAGGTGGTTTCCATTTGGGTTTGGCTTCCCTATATGGGATCTTGACCCCCAGAGGTCCACATTGGCACATGTAGGGTGTGCATAGAGAGCCATGGGCCTCCACAACAGTAGAAAACACTCTATATATCTTCATGTATGTTTAGAGATTACTAGTGATCCACTTTTGGGACAATGGTGACACGATTGGTATACTATGCCTAGCAGGCCCCCATAGGAGCCCCACACTCTTGGAAGGTGTCCCAACACTTGTACGATGTCATGGCAGCATTCATTCCACTACCTGGACTATTGCAGAGGATCTACAGAGATCTCCGATTCATATGGAGACCCATGGGGTCATTAATGTGCCCTTAGACCCACTGAGAGCACCACAGGTCCACTACTTGGAGAATAAGGGGTCACCCCCTTGTCCATCATATTCCGAGGAATTTATTCCTCAATATGGCACTTCAGGATGTTATTGAGCCTTTGGAGGGCCCTATGACATGCATACATCATTATTTGGCCCCTTATGGTGGGCTTGTCACCATTAGGAGTTATTATTTGCACATTATTTTATCTTTAGGGAGCCCATAGGCTAATTCAAATTCATTAGGAGGCTATATATTGATGTTAGATACATTCATTTGTATCATCACTTGATTTTGGATCTCTCTAGCCTTAGAGAATTTTCATACTGTTTCCTTGGAGGATATTTGTCGGAGATAGATGAATTTTGATGCATGGATTTGTGTTATCTTTCTTATCTTGGAGCTTTGTTATGAAAACGAATTGTTGGTTGGATATACTATATAATGTTGTAAGTTCTTTTATCGTTGTTATTCTTGTTGTCCCATACAGCTAAAATTAGGGCTAGTTGCTGCATTATTGTAATGTGGAATTGAGCTATGTTTTAGTTATTAAATGTATGGGCCAATGTTATATGAATGAAATGTCCTAGAGATTACTTTATCTCGAGAAGCTTGCATTGTTTTCTTTAAAGTATAAATGCTGGAAAGTTTCTTTTCTTTTCTTAGTCTCTACATTTGTTGAAGTTGTCTTTCTAGGCCTCCTTGATCAAGAATCCAAGTTCTTATTCAATACCATCCTTGACTCCATTTCCCCAAGGGAGTTAGGCACTGGTTCTATAAAAAGGGTGATCACCTCAACTCTCCTTTTACCATTTTCCCTTTTTTCCCAAGTCTAGCCCCATTAGGTCACCTAGGGCAACAATTTCCTGACAATTGGGCCAAGGAAAAAATTTGATCTCCTCTAGGCTATTGCGTTGGTGGGTCCCATCCCTCTCTTTCAAATTTGAGGCGATTCTGACAGTGGAATCTCCAGGAATCCCAAGCCCTAGCTCTAGGACCGAATTTTGCGTAGGTATCCCCAAGGCTAGACCTTAGTAGGATCAGTTCAACCTTTTGAAGTGAATATTCTTGTTTGTCCCTTTCCCCTCACCTTGTCCAGGATAGGAACATCATTGGTTGCTATATTCCATCACCGAAATTGGGCTGGGTCCACTTGGCCCTGTGTGGTCGCACTTCTCAATAACGACTATTTGTCAAAGACCACTTGGGAATCCAAGTTTCCAAGGATTATAAGGATTGAGAAACTCCTTTATAAGCCCATTCTTTCTCCCTCAACCCTCCAATCCTCGCCCCTTATCCCTGGTGGACCAAGTCCCTTGCTTAAAGAGCAAGCAAGATCCATTCTTCACTCCATCCTTGGGAAAGGGTTTTTAGGGTCACTTCTCACCTACCATTGACATATACTTTACAAGTGAATCCCTACACTACCGGGACTCTTGCCATTGATGAAAGTTCATAAAGAGTAGGGAGACTTAGCTGTGGTGACAGTGGACTAAGCCTCGACAATTGCCCTCTTAGGGAACCCCTTTAGGCCCCTTGCTGGTTTGAGTGGTAACATTTCTGGCGCCGTTGCTGGGGATTGAAGTGTGTGTTTTGTTCCCCATACAACATATTGACATATCATTATTGGCGACTCCATTCGAAGAACGAAGCCCTAGTTCTTCATTAAACTTTAAGGTAGATGCTTGTAGGGTGAAGCAAACATTTTTCTAGGCATGGTTAATTTCACCCTGGCGACTCCTACATATGTTTCATGTATACCTCAAATAGGATGTCATTCTTTCATAAATTTCCCGCTTTAGACATTGCTAGTATCCTTGGACATCCTAATCATGTTGCGTGAAGGATGTTACGTGGGATGCCCGTGTTTGATGGTGACCCAAACTTCGCAATTGACCATGTGGAAAGATTTAATGCACATATTTCAAAGGAGAAAGTGGTCCACCGGGATGTCTTTATGTTGTTATTCTTTAGTTCTCTCTATGGTCATAACTCATGGTTGCAAAATCATGAGCCTAGGAGCATCTCATCTATTGAGGAGTTCGTTGATGGCTTTCTTTGGCATTTTCAAGTATGCCTCGAATTGAGCACTCAAGAGGAAGGCTTCATCGAGCATCATCAAGACCTTGATAATCTATGTGATGAATGGGAATATGAGTCCTCCTTGGGTCCACATGATGAGAAGAATGAATTTGATAACACGTGTTGGGAAGGATGAGTTCATGGAAAGTGAAGTTGAGACCAACCTTACCTTTATCAAGGATATTACTCCTGATGAAGCCTCTTTTGAAAACCTTGAGAAAGTGATCCCATTAGCCCCTTGGAATATGACATTGAAGATTATTTCCACATTGAAAAGGAGAAGTGGGAAATTGTTGGTCGTCAATTTGATTGTGTTCCCATTTACAACACCGACAAGGAGGATGAGGATGAGATTGATCTTCCTTTACCCTCAGGCACTACTTATGATGACATACCCATTGATACCCTTGTGAAGGAGAATCTTCATCTTCCTTTGCATAAAGAGGAGCAGTTGGAAGTGACCAATTTTCCTTTTAGAAGAGACCTAATATTTGGTACTGAGGACATTGATAGGGCTCCCACTTCTCTTGAGTATGATTCTATGTTCAAATCACTTGAGTCTTTAGATTATGATTTTGGGAAAGCACAACCCATTGAATGCAATATTTCTTTCTCCCTTTCTCCCATTGGTCATCATCTTGAGTCTTCGTCAAGTGATTTCCTCACCCTTGGTCATATGATGTCTAGTAACTGTGAGCCCTTCCCCCTGCCTGAGTATGGTGTCAAGGAAAAGCCCTTCATCGATTATACTTTTCATCCTTGGATGAACCCTCAGGGTCTTGATCACTCCATAGTTTCCCCTCTCCAATTCAATCATCATGGGCAACCTACTGGTGTTCCTCCATCTTGTTGGCCTCCCTTTCCCACTAATCATAACCCAAAAAAAGCCATAAGCCATGACATAAATAATAAGGACAATGATGGAAGTATGCCAGAGGTTGCCATCCATCAAAAGTTTATGAGCTTGGTTGTTGACATCTCTATATTTTGGTTGCAAGAGAAGATCTCACAGACTAGATCACATCCTTCTCTCACCTCTTCTCACATAATTATCCATGTGTGGGCATCATGTTCTCCCAGCCCCCGCCCACAACATTCTCCATGTGTTTGGGTTTCCATTCGCTTTGGGATTTTCTACATGAGTAGTCATACTGGCAGGCATATGTATAGTGATATGATGATGTGTTGGTTGCACTAGCTTTATGATTACACTTAGCATTAGCATTATCACATGCATGTTAGGGTAGGATTCATTGCATAATGATTTATACATTAGAACTAATTGCGTATGATGTTTCTCATGATAGATTAGATTGCATTAAAAAAAATTTGCATATTTTATTTCTTGTTGGTTTATGGGCTAACATTAAGCATGGGTGATCATAAGACACCGTGAAAAGCATGCTACCCCGTGGCTTTGATCTTTGATATGTGTAGATAACAGGTCTACGGTGACCAAGAGATTGCTAGAGTTCTTGTGACCTCCCATTCGAGCAGCCTCGCTCACTTCTTTGAGAGATCACGCCCCAGTTGCCAGATGTTACCCACCAATTTGTGGGTGATATATTCTGGAGAAGTTTTTCTCCATGATGAGCCTCACCCGGTAGCCAATAACCCCTTGATGCCTCCTACTAGCACGTTGTGCCATTTCTTTGCCACTTGAGACAACCATGTGGTCCCTCACCCATTTGTACTGATCGTAGGTTTGAAGGTGGGCCTCCCGAATTTAAAGGTATGTCTTGTCATTTGGTGATTGAGTATCGGGTTTACTTATCATGGATACTTCTGGGTATGGATTGATGGGGGATTTTGGTAGAAAGCATGGGCTTAGTTTGTGCTCCTGTCCCCTTGATCTCGTTTGGTTGTCACCCTTGGATCTTAGTCCCGTGGGATCTCCTTTATTGACCATTTGGTTCTAGGGTGGTACTACTTGGGAAACCTCGACTTTGGGTATGTGGTCCCACTCCTTTATTTACCCATATCACTCCCATTCCACTCACTACACCCTGTTCATCTTTTCTCCCACCTAGGTCCACATTCCCATTCTGGGTCCACATAGGGCTAGCCTCTCTATCCCCTTGCCCCCACCTTGGGTCAGGCCTAGAATGATGCCCTGGAGGTTGAAGCAATTAAAAGAAAAAGTGAAAAGCATAAATGGCCACATCTAACAGGAAACTGTACTGTTGTCGCACAAATTGTCACGACAACGCTTAGACCGGGGGCTGTCACCCTGATCCCCGATCTCTCCGTTTAAGCCTGTCTCCCACGGCTAAGGGGGGTAGACCCTATGAGATAATGTAAACCAACTGTGGACCAGTTGGGTTGGGAGACACGAAGAAACAAGCACTAAATTTGTTTTGTTAAGTTAAAAGACCAGTGCCTTGTGGGTTTGATGTTTAGACGATTACTTACTAAATGTTGCAGAAATGTAAACCGTGTATAGTAATCGTTTATCATTAAAAAACTTGAACGATGCAAGATATCCAGTAAATTCACAATGATTTAACGATGATCTAGCAATTTAAAACTTCGAAAGATAAAGCTCGATACACAACCACGTAATTTTAAAAGCTAACCAGATATTACATTTAAGCATGCCAAATCACATAAAAGATGATAAACATTAATCCCATATCAAAATTTTAGCCTCAGCAGGAAAAAATGAAGCGTGATAAATCCCCGAGCCAAGACTGCATCTGGCAAAATATTTCCGAAATATTTTTATGTTTTTCAGATAAAGCAAAATTTTAAAACTAAATGAAACTTAAAAAAAAAATCAAAATGGTATTAAATCAAAATCTAAACTATAAGAAAACAATTTTTTTATGATTTTTTTGAAGTTTTATAATTTTTATAAATTTTAATTCTTAAACTCAAAATGAAACAGATTTAAGATCTAATCTAATCTAAAACTAAAATAAAAAAAATCAATTCTAAATTAAAGTCTAAAGCTTTTAAATCTAAAATATATATATATATATATATATATATATAAAACCTAAACCCTAACTAAAATCTAAAAAGGGACTTTTTTATGATTTATTTTATTTTATTTTATTTTATTTTTATTTTTATTTTGCTATACTTTTAAAAGAAAATTTAAAATTCAAACCTAAACTAAATACGATACTAACTCCTGAAATGAAATTATACAAAATAAATTAAATAAAGGTCTAACATAAGAAAAATAAAATGAAACCAAAATATATCTAAACTAAACTAAACTAAAGAAACTTTTTATGATTTATATATATATATATATATATATTTATTTATTTTTTTTCTTTTTAAAACCAAAACTTTATATTGAAATCTAATCAGAAACTTAACAAAAACGTGAATCTAATAAACTGATCAATTTAAATCTATTTAAAAATTAAACTACGCTGATTTCTAACAACGCAAACAAAAGACTATGGAAACCTGAAATAAAATTACCATTCAACGCGTGAACTGAAACTGGCCCGTATACAAAAAAAAGGACGTGTTCTTACGGCGTGCTGCAGGTTTCCTTCGACGGCGAGAAAGAGAAATGCGGATGGGACGCAGCACGCAGGCAGTCTTTGCAGGTGGCTATAGGTTTCAGATGCGGGCTCTGGACGGCGGTGTGGATATAGTATGCGAGCAGAGGAAAATTGCAGGACAGCGTGAGGTGCGTGGAAGCCAGAAAATCGGCGCAGGAGGGAGCACGTTGGAGATTGAGTGAAAATAGATTTGCAGGTTGGGCAGTTGAAAATGCCAGAAGGAACTGCGTGAAGGTTTGACAAATTGTGGATTTGGCAGCTATGGAGATGAAATGGATTACCCAGATTGCCAAGAGAAACCACTGAAGCTCTCCACGAAATTTATATTTGAATTTCCCTGCCCCAAAAGCACCTGTAACCTGCAGAAGAAAGGAAAACCCTAATATAATATGTGTATAAAACAAAATTGAAACCCCAGATCAGCTAAACAGCATAGATAAACCTTGGAAATCTTCAGAGACCCTGCAACTTGGAATGGAAAATCACCCAAAAATAATATATGCATAAACAAGAATAAAAACCCTAGATCAGCTAAACAATTTACAGCTTTTGACTCTTAAACAGCCAGATTTGATCAATAATCAGCAGTAATATTATCGAAAATTCTAGATTTACTATGAAAAACTTCAGAAAATCTCTCATGCAATTCAGAAAAATAAACTAAATGATAAACCCAGGATCAAAACTAGCTGGGCTCTGCAAGAAAATGCTTGCGGGAGTTGGCTGGTTCAGCCGAGAACTTCCCCAAACGCCCGCTGGTTTTCTTTGATAAGGGTTTCCTGCACAGCTCACTTCAACCATCAATAAAGAGAGAAAAAGCAGTACTAGATCTCAAAAGCAATGGAGATACCTGCCATTACTTCAGAAAATCTAATACCATTCAAACCCTAGCAAGTGAACAAGATACCTATGCTCAACAATACTCTTCAAAAAGCTGTTACTAATGGCTGAAAATTAAAATATGCAGAAAATAAAATAGCTCACAGCACTTCCAGAGAGTAACACCAGCAAGATTTCAACCCCAAAGTCTTTCTTTATTAGCACCAGAAAAAGATTACAAGAGAGCTTCTTCAGCACAAGACTCACAGATCGAATGATCTCAAATGACCCCTAGCACCCTATTTAAAGGAAAAATTCCCAACAGCTAGTTCGAGTGATCCACGTCAAAATGATCTCGACCGTCGATGAGGATCAAGATATCTCTTAATCTCATCCGTCGAATTTTTAATGTATTAAAAAATTGAAATTCTGCATTTATTTACTCAAAATATTATTATTTTATTATTTTTAGGGTTTTTTTACTTTATTTATTTATTTTTTATTTTATTTTTTATATATATATTTTTTTATTTTTTTAAATTATTTTTAAATGGATCCTCGAACTTAGCTTTTGGAAAAATCACCTAGGACCTAGGACTTAGGACTTATGAGGGGATTAAAACATTTCTTAACCCTCAAGACACTTTACATCATGACTTTTACAACTTTACATCCAAAGGGGGGGAAAACCCATTTGACATAGACCCTCATAAACCACCCAGTTTTGCGACACAACTATAATCTAGCAGATTAACACACTAGGATTCTCCTAAGATTCTAATGACAAAATCCATTCCGGCTTTGGGGTTAGGCTAAAGGAGAACTCTGTCGATCATGGATCGGTGAGACGAAAAACCTTCCGGAACGTAGATTATCACTTAGAAAATTAGGTCCACCTAGGCAATTTACATACATGACTCATATCTGCTAAGATTATTTACAATTTATACATGCAGACTGGGTTTACAACATAAATTGATCAAGCTCTCAATGACTGTCGAATGGCACGGACATGTCGATCAAGCGCTACCCTTTTTGCAAAGAAAAGGGGGTGTATTGCTATGGGTAGTTGACCGGTAGCGTCAACATCTGGCTCTACTTGGGGACACATTGTTGCACTGTAGGAATGTGAGAATTCAGAATCTGCATCCACGCAACACACAACAGAAATAAGTAGCGTCCATTCAAAAATCATCATATAACATTTAAGCACATAAAAGATAGAAGCTCCTTAACTATGAAAAGTAAATCTAATCTAAAACAGAAATGAAATGCTGAAATGACAAGGAGTAGGGATAGAAATACAATACAAAGGATGCCCTATGGCATCAGATATCATCTTTGAAGAACAGCTTGAGCATTTGGCCATTCGCTGATAGATCAAGTGGTTCGCCATCCAGTCTGCTCAAGTGGAATGAGTTTGGTCCAGCTATATCTCGAATGATGTAAGGTCCCACCCACAAACTGTCAAACTTATGTTTTCCTGGTTTCTCATTCTTGCGGTCCCAAAGCAATACCATATCTCCCACCTGCAAAGATCTAGATTGGGAGAATTTATCAAAGCTTTTCTTAATGTTAGATTGATTTTTACATATAGCATCAAAAGCTGTCCTACGAGTTTCATCTAACTCCACAATCTGATCTATTATATTCTGAACGACATCTTTATTAGTAGAAAAATTTTGGAGGAGCTCATAAGCTGGCAATTTGAGGTGCACAGGTAAAGTTACATCCAAGCCATAAACTAATTCAAAGGGAGATTTACCAGTAGCTTTCTTCTTAGTGATTCTATCTGCCCATAAAGCATACTTGATTTTGCTGTCCCATGATCTCTTATTATCTCCTACTATCTTCTTGATAATGGTTATGAGATTCTTGTTACTTGATTCAGCCAGACCATTACCCTGAGGATAGTAATTTGACGAATGAGATAAGACAATGCCATACTTGAAACAAAAAGATGAAAACTCTAAGGAACTAAAAGCTTTGGCATTGTCAGTAGTGATCTTAGCGGGGACACCAAATCTAGTAATGATGTTATTTTCAATGAAATCCATAATAACCTTTTCAGTGGCATTCTTAGCAGGAATGGCTTCAACCCATTTAGTGAAATAATCCGTAGCAGTTAAAATCCATGAGTAGCCATTGCTAGAATTTTCATGGAACTTCCCTATGAAGTCCAGACCCCAATGCTGAAAAGGTGCCTCTACAATGACAGGTTGTAGAGGCAGGGCAGCAAGCTTCTGTTTCCCAGTGAATAGTTGACAGGCTTGACAGGCTCTAACAAACTTGTGCACATCAGAAAAAATTGAAGGCCAATAATAGCCAGCTCTCAGGATTTTGTGGGCGGTAGTTCTAGCAGCATAATGACCACCACAAAATCCTGAATGAAACTCAGAGATTAATTTCTTGGACTCAACGTCATCAACACACCTAAGCACTATGCCCTCAGGATTTCTCCACCCAAGGCCATCCTTCATAAGGCAATACTTAGTGGCTTTTAGTCTAGGAGCCCTTCTCTTATGAGCAACTAAATGGTTAGGACATGCAAGATTCATCAAGTAATAAACTATGTTCTTGTACCACTCATGCTTTGCTAATCTTTGCAACTCCGGCGAAGATAGATCGCTAAGACAAAACAAACCAAGAGTCTTTTCGTTACCTTCAGTCAACATCTGAGCCAATCCTTGGCCTTTGACTAGCTTGGTGGGTCTGATTTCTAAATCATATTCTTGTATTTTAGTAACCCACCTAGCACGAGTTCCTAAGCAATCGGTTTGAGTTAATATATCCTTAACAGCAGAATGTGGAACGAAAGCAATGATTTTAGAATAACCCACATAAGTTTTAAAGTGCTTAAGAGACTTGACCAGGGCATAAGCCTGCTTTTCCATGGTATTGTACTTCAATTCGGAATTTTGAAGTGCTCTACTCATGAAAGCAATAGGCTGCTCGTGACCATCTTTATTCTTTTGAAGCAGGACACCAGCAATGGTATCTTCGGAAGCGAAAGAAAAAATCATGAAATCCTTGGAATAATCGGGACTAACTAAGACAGGAGCTCTTGCGATAGCACATTTGATTTCTTGGAAAGCCTTTTTGCTGTCTTCTTGCCAAACAAATTTTGCATCTTTCTTTAGAAGACTTTGAATAGGCTTCGCTATTTCTGCGTAATTTGGAATAAATCTTCTAATAAAATTTATCTTTCCAAGGAAAGATTGAAGGGATTTAAGATTATGAGGGAGAGGAATCTTTTGGATTGCTTCAATTCTTTCAGGATCAATCTTGATTCCTTCCTTAGAAATGATATGGCCAAGCAATTTCCCTTCCGTTACTCCAAAAACAGACTTAGCTGGATTCAAAGAAATCCCGTATTCTCTACATCTATCGAAGACCTGCTTAAGATGATTTACATGACTGATACCATCTTTAGAAAAAACAGTAAGATCATCTTGGTAAATTTCAATAAATTTCCCGATTAATCCTTTGAAGGCATAATCCATAGCCCTTTGGAATGTAGCCCCAGCGTTTGTTAATCCAAACGGCATTCTGATGTATTCAAAAGTACCCCATGGCGTTGTGAATGTGGTTTTATGACGATCTTCCTTCTTAACCCAAACCTGATTGTACCCAGAAAAACCATCTAGCAGCGACATCATTCCAGAACCGGTTACTCTTTGCAACAAAGTCTCCATGTTTGGCAAAGGGTAATTATCTTTCTTGCATGCTAGATTAAGGTTTCGAAAATCGACACACAGCCTTATCGTACCATTCTTTTTCCTAACAATCACCAGATTCGAACACCATGTTGAATGCCTTGTTTGGGCGATAATCCCTGCTGCAAGCATTTTCGCAAGTTCTTTCTGAACCAAGGGGGCTAATTTAGGATTAATTTGCCTAAGTTTCTAACGAAAGGGTTTAGCATTTTCATCTTTTAAGGGGATAGTATGTTCCATGACATCTTCCCTATAGCCCTTTAATTCATCATAAGAAAAAGCTAAAATATCTCGATATTCGCGAAGTAAATCAGTTAACCTTTTTCTTTCCTTCACACTAGTACCTCTGCCAATTTTAACGATCTTTGGGTTTTCAGAAGTACCAATGTTTATCTCGAGATATTCGCCTGGGTCTATCTTATTTTCTTCTCTCAGCTTCGTGGCATCATGCCAATCAAAATGTTGCTCTAAGGAAACCACATTCCTAGGAGTAGGATTTATGATATGCTCATGATTTAAAGATCCGTCCTCCTCAGAAACTATCCGGAAATCCTCAAACTCATCCAAACTATTAAGAAAACGAATGACTTGCTTTTCATCATTGAAGACCTGCCAATGCTCTGAGTTATCTGGAACAGATGGTCTGAATATTACTTCCATTTTGATCTTATCTTTAATTAGCTCATCAGATAACTGGAAAGTAGTAGCAGCTACGGCAAGTTCATCTGCCAAACTATTTTGCTCTCTTGGAATTGCTTCGAGGTCAAGGGCATCAAAATGCTCCATAGTATCCCACACAGCGTTTCGATAATTTCTTAATCTTTGATTTCTGCATGTGAATTTATTTTTAAGCTGCATGATAACTAAATCAGAATCCCCCTTAATGCTAAGCAATTTAACCTTCAAAGACTTGGCCAACTCAAGCCCCAACAATATAGCCTCATATTCAGCGACATTGTTGGTTGCTTCAAATTCTAATCGATAGGCAAACTTGAAAATGTGACCAAGGGGAGATTTAAGCACTATTCCAGCACCTTTACCATGCCTAGACGATGCACCATCGAAGTACATATACCAAACTTTACCCTTGAGATCCCTAATCTTATCATTGGGAGGAATTATAAAATTAGACATGATGGCATAGTTCCCAATGTCAGATTGCTCTTTGATTATTTCGTTGTGAGGTCTCTTAGGATCTTCAACATGAAATTTTCTTTCGGGCTCTCTATTTAGTCTTACAAAACCATCACCCCTAGGAGAAGGAATCATAGCATATGACCAATTCATTTGAATACTTCCTCCTAGATCAGAGGCCCACTTTCTAGATAACAGCATACCCCAGGCATCAGGCACATCCAAAACAACAATATCCATGACAACCATGATGTCTGGGTAAACTGAAAGATGAACTTGCAAATCTTTGATTAAACCATGTACTTCGATTTTCTTAGAATCCATGGCGCATATGTTATAGTAGGGTCTAGAAACTCTTAAATTAAGCTGTTCCATGACCCTTTTAGTCATTACACAAGCTGATGCACCAGAATCCAACATGCAATTATTTAATTTATATCCATTAACTAATAAGGTGATAAAGAAAGGTTGGTGATCTTTGTTATCAGCATCTAAGCTTTGCAGATATATGGGAGCATCGTGATAGTCAACTTCCCGAGTCTTCTGTTGAGAAGTATTTACTTGAGGACCTTGAATAGCTTTTAGTAACTTGTCTCTTTGGGAAGGGATTTTAGCAATCTCGGAGACAGGAACCCAGATTTTTGCATTGTTAAACCAACTTCCCAAATCGACATCTAATCCAGAGTTTACACCAGGGTTAAAAGTTCGAGGGGGAATTTGATTCCCACTTTGATCTTTATCCCTTCTCTGATAGGTCAAACCCTTATCTCTAGCAATTTCCAAGATTTGCTCGGGAGAGGGTTTTTCACCATATAACCTAGCCAAAATGTCATCTTCATTTTCAAGGTTATTTATACTAAAAGCTGATGAAGGATTCATAACATCATGACTCTTTTCCTTGACCTCTATCCAATCATCCATAGACAAAGGAAACTTGCTGCCTACTACATTTATTTGATCACCTGTTCCAAACATTCCATTATCTAAAATTCTTCTAACGATGGGACAAGTGGCCTCTTCATGAAGAGCATCACAAACCTGACAGTAAGGAGGAGCATTATCAACCAAATTAGTTAGCAGATTAGGAGGTCTCTGCTCACTAGATTGACCCTTCCTTTGCCAATTGTTATTTCTATTATTATTATTTCGAGGTTGAAAATTCTGCGTTTGCGCTCTTTCCATTTGGATCAACCTATTCTGCAAAGTGGTTATCTCCTTATTATGATTAATTTCCATGGTTTCAATTTTTTGAAGCAATTTGAGAACAAGCTCGCTCTCAGGTTCTTGAACTGCTTTTCCTTTAGGTTCCTTTAGTTTCGTAGCAGCCCTATCGAAACCTGGGATCTCAGACTTCCCAGACGCGGCCTTGTCCTTTTCAAGCTCTATAGCTAAGGCTTGGCAATCTCTATAATCATTAAGTTTAGCACGCCTTAATTCATAAGATGGCTCAGGACTAAAGGCATCAATGTAAAAATCTTGGAGAGTTTTGTCTGTAGGTTTATAGTCTTGAGGTAATTCTCTAACAATACCATTAAACCTTTTATTAAATTCTTCAACAGTTTCATCCTCTCTCTTTTTTATTAGGCTAATAGCTTTTACGAGGTGTCTTCCTTCTCTCTTATCTCCATATTTTTCTTTAAATGCATTAATGATTGATTCTAAGGAATCAAATGAATTCTGGGGCTTTTCAGTAAACCATTCATGAGCATCACCCCCCAAGGTTAATGAAAAGAGTCATTCTAACATCTTCATGATCAAAATCAGGAGATCTTGCATATTTAGCTATCCATATACTAAAGTCTCTTAGATGCGAATTTGCACTAATAGCATTATCTCCCTAAAAGCTAGGCAATTTATCTATCCCAACTGATGGAATAGCATTGGGACACCTTGGAATGTTAGAAAAATTGCAAGGGGCATACATATCCATGATGCTGTGCCTAACTTGACCATTAAAAAGCAAATGGATATCAAAGAGGGCTTCTTGTCCAAAGTTAACAAGAAGTGTACGAGAAGAGAGTTTGTGTAATCGTACCTTGAGGACCTTTTCAGGATCAGGAGTAGGATTGCACAGACTGCTTGGATGTCTTCTAGTATACACTCTTGAAGATAATATATGAAGTGGAGTCGCCACCTGAACAAGAAGTGAAACACGAAAAAGCTCGAAATGAAAGAACCAAGGACAGAAAAACTCTATCCCCGGCAACGGCGCCAAAAAATGTTGTCGCACAAATTGTCACGACAACGCTCAGACCGGGGGCTGTCACCCTGATCCCCGATCTCTCCGTTTAAGCCTGTCTCCCGCGGCTAAGGGGGGTAGACCCTATGAGATAATGTAAACCAACTGTGGACCAGTTGGGTTGGGAGACATGAAGAAACAAGCACTAAATTTGTTTTGTTAAGTTAAAAGACTAGTGCCTTGTGGGTTTGATGTTTAGACGATTACTTACTAAATGTTGCAGAAATGTAAACTGTGTACAGTGATCGTTTATCATCAAATAACTTGAACGATGCAAGATATCCAGTAAATTCACAATGATTTAACGATGATCTAGCAATTTAAAACTTCGAAAGATAAAGCTCGATACACAACCACGTAATTTTAAACGCTAACCAGATATTACATTTAAGCATGCCAAATCACATAAAAGATGATAAACATTAATCCCATATCAAAATTTTAGCCTCAGCAAGAAAAAATAAAGCATGATAAATCCCGAGCCAAGACTACATCTGGCAAAATATTTCCGAAATATTTTTATGTTTTTCAGATAAAGCAAAATTTTAAAACTAAATGAACTTTAAAAAAAAATCTAAATGGTATTAAATCAAAATCTAAACTATAAGAAAACAAATTTTTTTATGATTTTTTTGAAGTTTTATAATTTTTAATTCTTAAACTCAAAATGAAACAGATTTAAGATCTAATCTTATCTAAAACTAAAATAAAAAAATCAAATCTAAATTAAAGTCTAAAGCTTTTAAATCTAAAAAAAAATAAACAAAATATAAAACCTAAACCCTAACTAAAATCTAAAAAGGGACTTTTTTATGATTTTTTATTTTTATTTTTTTATTTTTATTTTGCTATACTTTTAAAAGAAAACTTAAAATTCAAACCTAAACTAAATACGACACTAACTCCTGAAATGAAATTATACAAAATAAATTAAATAAAGGTCTAACATAAGAAAAATAAAATGAAACCAAAATATATCTAAACTAAACTAAACTAAAGAAACTTTTTATGATATATATATATATATATATATATATATATATATATATTTATTTATTTATTTTTTTTCTTTTTAAAACTAAAACGTTATATTGAAATCTAATTAGAAACTTAACAAAAACGTGAATCTAATAAACTGATCAATTTAAATCTATTTAAAAATTAAACTACGCTGATTTCTAACCACGCAAACAAAAGACTATGGAAACCTGAAATAAAATTACCATTCAACGCGTGAACTGAAATTGGCCTGTATACAAAAAAAAGGACGTGTTCTTGCGGCGTGCTGCAGGTTTCCTTCGACGGCGAGAAAGAGAAATGTGGATGGGACGCAGCACGCAGGCAGTGTTTGTAGGTGGCTATAGGTTTCAGATGTGGGCTCTGGACGGCGGCGTGGATATAGTATGCAAGCAGAGGAAAATTGCAGGACAGCGTGAGGTGCGTGGAAGCCAGAAAATCGGCGCAGGAGGGAGCACGTTGGAGATTGAGTGAAAATAGATTTGCAGGTTGGGCAGCTGAAAATGCCAGAAGGAATTGCGTGAAGGTTTGACAAATTGTGGATTTGGCAGCTATGGAGATGAAATGGATTACCCAGATTGCCAAGAGAAATCACTGAAGCTCTCCACGAAATTTATATTTGAATTTCCCTGCCCGAAAAGCACCTGTAACCTGCAGAAGAAAGGAAAACCCTAATATAATATGTGTATAAAACAAAATTGAAACCCCAGATTGGCTAAACAGCATAGATAAACCTTGGAAATATTCAGAGACCCTGCAACTTGGAATGGAAAATCACCCAAAAATAATATATGCATAAACAGGAATAAAAACCCTAGATCAGCTAAACAATTTACAACTTTTGACTCTTAAACAGCCAGATTTGATCAATAATCAGCAGTAATATTATTGAAAATTCCAGATTTACTATGAAAAACTTCAGAAAATCTCTCATGCAATTCAGAAAAATAAACTAAATGATAAACCCAGGATCAAAACTAGCTGGGCTCTGCAAGAAAATGCTTGCGGGAGTTGGCTGGTTCAGCGGAGAACTTCCCCAAACGCTTGCTGGTTTTCTTTGATAAGGGTTTCCTGCACAGCTCACTTCAACCATCAATAAAGAGAGAAAAAACAGTACTAGATCTCAAAAGCAATGGAGATACCTGCCATTACTTCAGAAAATCTAATACCATTCAAACCCTAGCAAGTGAACAAGATACCTATGCTCAACAATACTCTTCAAAAAGCTGTTACTAATGGCTGAAAATTAAAATATGCAGAAAATAAAATAGCTCACAGCACTTCCAGAGAGTAACACCAGCAAGATTTCAACCCCAAAGTCTTTCTTTATTAGCACCAGAAAAAGATTACAAGAGAGCTTCTTCAGCACAAGACTCACAGATCCAATAATCTCAAATGACCCCTAGCACCCTATTTAAAGGAAAAATTCCCAACAGCTAGTTCGAGTGATCCACGTCAAAATGATCTCGACTGTCGATGAGGATCAAGATATCTCTTAATCTCATCCGTCGAATTTTTAATGTATTAAAAAATTGAAATTCTGCATTTATTTACTCAAAATATTATTATTTTATTATTTTTAGGTTTTTTTACTTTATTTTATTATTTTTATTTTTATTTTTATATATATATATATATATATTTTTTATTTTTTTAAATTATTTTCAAATGGATCCTCGAACTTAGCTTTTGGAAAAATCACGTAGGACCTAGGACTTAGGACTTATGAGGGGATTAAAACATTTCTTAACCCTCAAGACACTTTACATCATGACTTTTACAACTTTACATGCAAAGGGGGGGGAAACCCATTTGACATAGACCCTCATAAACCACCCAGTTTTGCGACACAACTATAATCTAGCAGATTAACACACTAGGATTCTCCTAAGATTCTAATGACAAAATCCATTCCAGCTTTGGGGTTAGGCTGAAGGAAAACTTTGCCGATCATGGATCGGTGAGACGAAAAACCTTCCGGAACGTAGATTATCACTTAGAAAATTAGGTCCACCTAGGCAATTTACATACATGACTCATATTTGCTAAGATTATTTACAATTTATACATGCAGACTGGGTTTACAACATAAATTGATCAAGCTGTCAATGACTGTCGAATGGCACGGACATGTCGATCAAGCGCTACCCTTTTTGCAAAGAAAAGGGGGTGTACTGCTATGGGTAGTTGACCGGTAGTGGTCAACATGTACCATAAAATGCAAAATATGGTTGGGACAAAAATAATTAGCACGTGGGAAAAAACAACTACATGAGCTCTACCCCAACCATGGCCATCGCCCTGGTTCCATAGGCGCTAGATGAGCCTCCTCTATCATTCAGGAACCTATGATTGTCCCAATGCCTGGAGGGCAATGAATCGCCCTACCTCAAAAAGGGTAATCACTGCTATATTATACACATCATGCTCTTGTTATTTGAGCCCTGAGCAGTTAATTAAAGGAAATTCATAAAAGGAAAAAGGCATATAAAGAAGGGTGGAAAAATCAAGGTCGAGGCACCTTGTGTACCACGACTGCGCCCTCCTATACATTATATACCCAGGTGTGGGCTTCCCCTATGCCCCATTATGTGGCCTAAGGCTACCCCTCTCATTCCCTATTCCATCTCACCTATTTGTCACTTCCCACCTCCATTAGAAGGATGTACCTTGGACATACTATCCTCCCTGAGCGTTGAGACCACCTAATATGGTCCTTGGCTAACCCCCTTTGGATTTTGGCGACACTTGCACATGCCAAAGCCCACTATGGAAGGGCATGCCAATATGAAGTACCCACCTTGTTAGCCATTGTTTGTAAGCTCCTTTACCCAATTATTTTAATGACTAATTGTACTGGAAGCCTAGGGGACCATTGGATCTTATGCAGGATTGCAGGTGGTTTCCATTTGGGTTTGGCTTCCTATATGGGATCCTGACCTCCAGAGATCCACATTGGCACATGTAGGGTGTGCATAGAGAGCCATGGGCCTCCACAACAGTAGACAACACTCCATAGATCTTCATGGATGTTTAGAGACTACTAGCGATCCACTTTTGGGACGATGGTGACACGATTGTTACATTATGCCCAACAGGCCCCCCAGAGGAGCCCCACACTCTTGGTAGGTGTCCCAACACTTGTACGATGTCATGGCAACATTCATTCCACCACCTGGACCATTGTAGAGAATCTACAGACATCTCTGATTGATATTGAGACCCATGGGGTCATTGATATGCCCTCAGATCCATTGAGAGCACCACATGTCTACTACTTGGAGAACAAGGGGCCACCCCCTTGTCCATCATATTCCGAAGAATTTATTCCTCAATATGGAAATTCAGGATGTTATTGAGCCTTTAGAGGGCCCTACGACATGCATACATCATTATTTGGCCCCTTATGAGGCTTGTTTTTACATTATGAGCTGGTATGGTGGGCTTGTCACCATTAGGAGTTATTATTTGCACATTATTTTTTCTTTAGGGAGACCATATGCTAATTTGAATTCATTAGGAGGGTATATATTGATGTCAGATACATTCATTTGTATCATCACTTGATTTGGGATCTCTCTAGCCTTAGAGAATTTTCATACTGTTTCCTTGGAGGATATTTGCTGGAGATGGACGAATTTTGATGTATGGATTTGGGTTATCTTTCTTATCTTGGAGCTTTGTTATGCAAAAGAATTGCTGGTTGGATATACTCTATAACGTTGTAAGTGCTTTTATCGTTGTTATTCTTGTTGTCGCATACGTCTAATATTAGGGCTAGTTGTTGCATTATTGTAATGTGGAATTGAGCTATGTTTTAGTTATTAAATGTGTGGGCCAATGTTATATGAAAGAAATGTGCTAGAGATTATTTTATCTCGAGAAGCTTGCATTATTTGCTTTAAAATATAAATGCTTGAAAGTTGTTTTTCTTTTCTTACTATCTACATTGGATGAAGTTGACGTTCTAGGCCTCCTTGATCAAGAATCCAAGTTCTTATACAATACAATCCTTGAATCCATATCCCCAAGTGAATTAGGCATTGGTTCCATAAAAAGGGTGATCACCTCAACTCTCATTTTACCATTTTACCTTTTTTTCCCAAGTCTAGCCCCATTAGGTCACCTAGGGCATCAATTTCCTGACAATTTGGCCAAGGAAAAAATTTGATCTCCTCTAGGCTACTGCACTGGTGGGTCCCCTCCCTCTCCTCCAAATTTGAGGCCATTCTGATGGTGGAATCTCCGGGAATCCCAAGCCCTAGATTCTGGACCGAATTTTGCGTAGGTATCCCCAAGGCTAGACCTTAGTAGGATCAATTCAACCTTTTTAAGTGAATATTCTTGTTTGGTCCTTCCCCCTCACCTTGTCCAGGATAGGAACATCAATGGTTTGCTATTTTCCATCCCTAAACCTGTGCTGGGTCCTCTTGGCCTTGTGTGGTCCCACTTCTCAATAAAGACTATTTGTCAAAGACCACTTGGGAATCCAACTTTCCAAGGATTATAGGGATTGAGCACCTCCTTTATAAGCCCATTCTTTCTCCATCAACCCTCCAATCCTCACCCATTATCCCTGGTGGACCATGTCCCTTACTTAAAGAGCAAGCAAGCTCCATTCTTCACTCCATCCTTGGGAAAGGGTTTTCAGGGTCACTTCTCACCTACCATTGACATATACTTTACAAGTGAATCCCTACACTATCGGGACTCCTCCCATTGATAAAAGTTCGTAAAGAGTAGGGAGACTTAGCTGTGGTGACAGCGGGATAATGCTCCAAAGTTGCCCTTGACCTAACAATTGCTCTCTTAGGGAAACCCTTTAGGTTCCGTGCTGGTTTGAGTGGTAACAGGTCTCCAAGCATTTGGACTTAGACAAAATGCTTGGAGGCTAAGTCCAAACTTAATTTTTTGAAAATTATGTTGAGTAAAACGCTAATAGAGGCAAAAATGCTACATCGATGTGGCCAAGTGGTGCCGTTTTTGACCCTAGAGTTCTAATTGTGATTGCATGGTAATGTTCCTTGAATTTTCTCCATCATTGTATGCTTGAACAACTTGATTTGACCGTGTAGAAGGTTTAAACAACTAGGAGAAAGGTGGATGGCTTGACAATGAAAAACTCCAATAAAGGATCAATTACTACTTATTATCCTTGAAGATAGGCCTTAAATGATGGTCCATACCTATACTATAAGTTAAGGCTTTTCTATGAGGCATGGGAATGACTTTCCAAGCTTAAAAATTGGTCATAAAACCTTAAACATAGAAGAAATAAATTTGCCTTGAGGATGAAACATTCCTTTCGATTCTCTTTTGATTTGGCTTTGAATAATTTTAGGGATGCTTGGAACCTGGAATGACCTCCTCGACCTTGTTTATTTTCCTTGAATGATGGATCAACCTCTCTCCACTTGTAAAAAATCAACAATGTCTACTTTACTTGTTGAACAAACGCTTGAAATGTGAATTAATTTTGCTTGATAATGCTTGAATTAGCCCTTGGGGGCTTAAATTACTCCATAATCCTTACATTGTCTTCCATAACTTGCTTAATTCACTTCCTAGGATGGCTTGGCCTCCCTTTCTTCCCTTGGAATGCTAGCGGCTAGGCTGATTTGGAGTACTTTGTCCTTTTCTCAAGTGAATTTGAGTTGAAATATTGACCTTCTAGCCCTTGGGGGCTTCAACTTGCGTCATAAGACTTCAATGTTCAAATATTTGTCTTGATATTTGCTTAAACTTTATTCAACAACCAAGAAGAAGATGGCATCATGCCCCACATGTGGTAATAAGTGCTTGAAAGTGCTTTAATGGTGCCATATAGCTTGAGCATTGGGTTGATTTGGAATGGAGATGATACTTGCTTGACTTTGCTTTTTTGTCCACCTCATCATTGGTCTTCAAATATAGTGCTTGCAATGCCACATGGAAAAACCTCTTGGAAACAAAAGTGGGTCCACTGCTGTAACTAGAGATTTGTGAAGGCATTTTGATTGCTTTGAAAGACAAGTGGTTCATCTTGGCATGGAGAATCAAATGGACACCCTCGTTTCCTCAAAAGATGTATCATGATGCCTTGAGAGACCCAAATTCATTGGGAACTAAGAGACTATTAGGATGCAGAGACAAGGCTAAAGCAAAGTGCAAAATACATAAAATACACAAGGTACATATAGGGTAAAGGGTTGCATCGAGATCAAAAGGGATATCGTCAGGGAAAAGTACATATGGTGATCACCCTTACAAGACACTATGATGCAAGTGCTTCGTAAAACTATGAGTCCTAGTAATGTCTAATCCATGATACCTACAACAACATCCTAGGGGTATAAGAATACCCATCAAGGCAGGGAGCTACCACTCACCAGGGGGAAGTCAGTAGTTCCACAAAGCTAGACATACCATGAATAAAACAAAACCAGGATTATCCATGACCATCGACACCAATGGGGATTTAAGTCACTTTCACAAGAATAACATACACACACATGGCTTTATAAGGATATAAGGAATATCCTTTGGGCTTATATGGCATGGCAAAAACGTTGTGGAGTATCCTTGCTGAAAGAGGGCTAACAGGTTTCACCCATGAGGTGTAGATCGTTTGGTTCATGTGGGGTTTAGTCCCCATTAAGTCAGTGGATCAAATGGTTGACAAGTCAAAGTTATTGTAGATTAGGGTTGATTCCTCTTAACTTGATAATTACTTGTGAATGTTGTTGGCTTTTGTTACATTAATTATGTTCTCTTCATCAATCAATTACCAAAATATTCACAACATGAAGATGACAATAGACAAAGTGTTGAAAAATGTGTAACTAGGTTCAGTCTTCATAAATATGAAATGTACTTTTGATTCTTGTATCTTGTAAAATGAAAGAAAAATTATTATTATTATTTTTGGAGCATGTGTTTCATGCTCAAGGTCTTTTATTTTAGAGGTCAAGCACCCATTGAATGTTTCTAGGATTTGTCCTAGGTCAACAAGTCAAAAGAGTCATTGTCATAAGTTGAAGACCCCATCGGGTACATTGTAACTTGTAAAGAAAATTATTTTTGTCATTAAAAGTGTCAAAGCACCCCACAAGACCAAGTCGGCCTAATTTGAGGAGCCACATCCACCTTAAAAAGCCTATATAAAGGAGTGAACTCAACCTCCTTCGAAGACATTCATCACTCATTCACTCAAGCAAAGGAGGAAGAGGAAGAAGGCAACGAAGAATGAAGAGGACGAAAATTACTTATTTCTTGGCTATTTCTCTCTCACACGTGCGAAGGAAGGCTAGGGTTTCTGTTGTTGGTCTAGGGTTTTTCTTTTGCAGGTTCGATCTTGAAGAAGGAAGAGAAAGAAAGTCATTGAAGGTCACATTAGGCCATCCTCAAGCACTAGAAGAAGGAGAAAGCCAAGCGAAGGTCTGAAGAAGTCTGGGAGACCAAAAATGCTCAGACGTGTGGCAACAACTACTATTGGGAGGGCCAAAAATTTCAGACATGCAGTAGAGACCGAAATTCTAAAGTTGGGGGTCGAAATTGTGTTGCTGGAAGAGATTTAATTAGGTTTGACTTGGAAAAAGGAAGCACATCATCCAGAAGGGTTGGACTTTGTCTTGGGGGGTATTGGTCTTGGTCTAAAGGTCTTGGAATTCATAAATTGAAGAATTTATAAGAAGAGGAGATTTGCAGTTTTTCCTCTCAAGTGGAGAGGTTTTGGCCTTGGCTTGTAGCCTACATTTTGTGTTCATGTTCTTCTTGTTTTGGTCGCTGTTTGATGATATAAAACATAATAATAAGTAAAGAAACTAATAAAAATGTAAAAAGAGATCACAAGCAGCTATCAAGAAAAGATAAATCACTCTAATCATTGCCCTATAGATTTCTCAACTTGGTATCAGAGCTAAGGTTGGCTAAGTGCATTATGAAGATCTCTACTACACTGAAGAAGTTTCTAAAGAAGTATTCGGTAGCAAGTCATCTCAAGAAGGGCTTCAAAGAAGTATGGAATCTTCTATTTACTCGAAAGAAGGAAGTGATCAAGGCAAAGGACAAAGGACTCTTCTCATCACTCACTCACATTTCAGGATGATGGCTTTTGGTTGATTGATAGTGGAGCATCAAGACATATGACCGACCATCACAAGCAACTAAAAACATTGTCAAATGGAAGTCCTCTTACTTTGTAGAGCTTGGTGATAATAAGAGCTATCCTGTGAGAGGAATTGGATCAACCTCACTAGAGCTGGAGAATGGAGGAAATATTCATCTCAACAACATCCAATTTGTTCAAGGTTTGCATAAGAATTTACTTTCCATTTCAAGTCTAGAAGACATAGGTGATAGAGTGGCTTTCATTGATGGAAGAATTGTAGTATGGGGTAAAAATTCAAGAACAGAAAATGCAAGAAGGATTGGCATTCGTGAAGGAAGACTTTACAAACTGCTAATTCCCCTTGCTCAAGCTTTAGTTCACATTGAAATCAGCCCATGTGAAATTTAGGATAAAAGATTTAGTCATCTCCACTTCAAAATCCTTCCAACCCTAAATTCAATAGTAGATGGAATCCCCGAACTGAAGAAGATCACGAATGAGTATGCAAGGGATGTGCATTGGGTAAGAACACCAAGAGACCATTTGGAAGTAGTGCTTCAAGGTCAAAAGAAATCTTGGATCTTATTCATTCTGATGTCTATGGTCCTATGACTCCTAAATCACTTGGAGGTCATCTATATTATGTCACATTTATAGATGACCATTCAAGGAAAACTTGAGTTTACTTAATGGAATCCAAAGATGAAGTATTTACCAAATTTCAAGAATTTAAAGAAAACCTTACAGAAAGAAGAATCAAGATATTAATGTTTGATAATGGAGGAGAATACACATCCAAGGAAATTATAGCCTTCTGTAAGGACTCTGGGATTAAGAGGGAGCTGATTGTCCCATATAATCCTGAACAAAATGGAGTTGCAGAATGAAAGAATCATACCATTGAAGAAAGTGTAAAAGCTATGCTACATAATCAAGATTTACCAAAATTTCTGTGGGGTGTGTTGTCGCTCAGATTGTAAAGGCACCACAACAACTGCTCAGGGTGAGGGCTGTCACTTTGATCCTCGCCCACCCCGTTCTAGTTGTCTCCCAACAACAGGGTTTTGGGGGTAGTCCCTATGGAGATGATGTGATGGAAATCAAGTTGGGAACCAAGTTGTCCGGGAGACACAGTTGAGTGGCCTAGCTACTTGGTGAAATTTTAGCAAGATTAATGATTTGATTAGATTCTATGTTGAGACCAGTGCTTGATGGAGTTAATTTTTTTCTTATTAAGAATTAGAGCCAAGTAATTGGATGGACAACTGCTGCTTATATGATGAACTAACCTACATGAAATGCAAATCCTAAGATCTAGGTGAAATGCGAGGATCTTGTTTATTTTAAGTTAAATGCCTAATCTAAGTTGGACCTTTCGCTTAACTGTTTTGAGAAATAGTCTTTAGAGTAGGTTGTGGGATGGAAGCCAACGGGAAGCAGGTAGTGGCCTGATTAACGATACCTCCCCGTTTATTCCAACCACCTAGTGCCTTCGGCGCTGTAGAGACTCTGGTTGTGACGACTGCAAGGTCATTGTGTTAACCACTCCCTCTTGAGAAAGGGTTGTCCTAGGAGTCTATCAACCAAGATTATGCTTGGAGGTAAGTTATTAGTGCAACTAGTCTTAGGATGCGTATGCAACGATTATGAGTGAAACTCTTAGAGATTATCTTGAGTGTTCAAGTACTTTAAGTTATGATGCACTCCTATGACCAAAGTACTTGTCAATGATTTATATGTAATCTTACAACCAAGAAAAGTGTCAGTCAACTTAGTGCCAAAAATGAACCAATCCACAAGATGCTTAACCAATGATACAACTGAAAGAAGTTGGAGCACTTATCCACCAATGATTATCAATCAGAAGATGCCAATAACAACTTATGCCAATATCACCATGCTCTTTAGATGTTTAATTAAATTCATATGATGCCCAAAATGATTAAACCATCAGCAAATTAGAGTTTATATGTGTGAGTGTTTAGTGCAAGTTTTGATAGATCTTTATAGCCTAGGACAAGATAAGCGAATGTTAGATTTTCAGTAATCAAAATCAACAATAACACTTCAGAAATTTCAGCAACTATTATCTTATGGAAATAGTAAGAAAATCACTTTAAATCCAAGAAATTTGCCAAACACATGAAACACAAGATGACCAATGAGTTTCCAACACTTGTCTAATGTAAAACAGTGAATTTTAGCCCACTTTAAGATGCAGTATCCGGAAAATTCCATATCTGATCTATTTATTACAGCAGTAGGAGAAGATGTAAACAATGAGCTATTAGTGCTTGAACAAGTGCCAAAAATTGCCCAAAACTTAGAGATAGCTTGCCACACTGAAAAATAAGATTTTAAAGCCTTCTTAGGTATGTTATTCTGAAATTTTCAGATCTGATATACTCGGTTATGCAGTGAACTCCAGCGAGAAAAAATCAGATCTAGGCTAGATCTTCAACGCCAGAGTGGCCAAAATTTACGAAAATTCAAATTTTGCAATTTTAGAGCATTTTGACCAACTTAATGTGATTTTAGGACTTACGTATCACTGTTATAATGATGAAATTACAACAATAACAAAACAGTGAGAAATCTAGAGTTTAGAGAGCAAACCCTAGGCCGAAGGCCTTGTAGATCACTTTTTCCAAATTTGCTGAAAATTTAGGATGAAGTTGCCACCTGAAAATCAAACCTTTTGAGGCCCAAAACCTGCAAGACCACCAAGTATTCAATCCCAAAAATTCAGAAGTATGCAGAGGTCAAAACAGGGCTAACTAGGGCCAAAGATGGCCAATGCTAGGCCCAACAGGGCTAGCGTTGAGGTCTAGAGGCTGAAGGAAGGATGATCAGGTGTCAAAAATAGCCAAGGAAGGAAACACGAAGGGAAAGGAGGAAGGAAAAGACCTAAAGGGCTGGATGTTGGGGCTAGAGGGCAACTTAGGGCTTGAAAATCCCACGGTTAGCCCAAAGGGCAACCGTCTAAGGTAATGGAGGGGGGCCGAGGCCTCCTAGGTCCACAGCCATGTTGAGAAATCTAGGGCATTAGACTTAGGGGATTTCTCTTTCATAGTGACTGCTTGTGAATGTTTTTTACTTATTTAGATTAGTATCTACTTCGCGTTAGATTATTAGTGTTCTTCTTCATCAAACAATAACCAATGCATGAACATAAATAGACAAGAGACACAACATGTAGGCTATGAGCCGGGGCCAAAACCTCTCACTCTTTGAGAGGAAAATCTGCACAGATTCTTCTTATAGAGATTCCAATTGACGAATACCAAGACTAGACCCTTGACCTATTAGCCACTCCAAGACCAAGACACAAGTCCTCTTTTGCTTATGTCTTCTAGATTCTTCTTCCACTGCGTTTACCTTCTTAGCATTGTGACATCGTCATGACACCGAGATATTCTTATAGTTGCATCGAGACTGTAATAAACCTTCATCTGAACTATCATCTTTTATATCACTGTCCATTCAAAGTTCAGAGAGAGAGACATCCGAGTTGTCTCATGTAGTCCTTCCTTACTCTCCCTTGAAGTGTCTTTGCTGCCCCTATAAAGGTCCTTGCTGTCCCTTTGATGTCTCTTCAAAACCCATCCGAATTTACCTCCTTTCCATGGTCCGAATTTCAGAGGAATTCGAGCTTGATGACTGTGGGGATCCTGAACCAACCTTTGTTGTCTCTTCTCTTTTGTTCGAATTGTATGCTGTGATATAACACCCAAAATCATATCTCAACACAGAGATCTGAATAATGTACTCTCCATCGAAATCATCCAAATTGGTTCATTGTAACTAGCACTGAAAATCTCAGAGTTGTCCGAGTTCTGAATTGTATTATGCGAAGTTCCTTGACCTGGTATATATAGTGGTTGGTCCTCCATAAATGAGCTGACATGTTCATCTGAATAGGTGTGTCTATTTCAGGTGAGCTGACATGAATGTCTTACTCTTAGTTGAAGCCGACATGAAGAGGAGGGTCATGCTTGTCATTGGAGGGCTATTTAGACATAGACATAGACTCATACACTTTTTACATATGCTCAAGAAGAACCCTTCATACATGACATTAATTCTCAATGACAAATCCTAAGGCTCTCAATGGGAGCCATTTAAAATAAAATCACTTGCTCATGAAACCCATGAAGCAAGGCTTACAAAAATAATTTTATCTCCTTTTATTACATCATCACAATTACATGTCATTATGAAGACTGAACCTAGTTACACTTTTAAACACTCCCTCTTAACTAGGAAGGTATTCATAAGGGTACTTGGTTATCCTCAATCTGAAGAATTTGTCATAAGAAGAATTCAGATAAGTAACTCATTTGTATAGCATCATATCAACCAACATTGTTATATAGCAAGGCCTTGACTAACAACTCCATCTCTCCACAAGATATTGAGCCCAATGCTGGCAAGACTAATGATTTAGACATATTCATCATTGTCTCTCTCAAAACATACCCCACCTAGGTTCTCTCAGGATATGCTCCATAAGGACTATTCTTTTCTTGGACTCCCCAGTTCCCAAAAGAATATCGGTCCTCCACGACTATTTCATGGGATTTCCTATCTCATCCAATAAGAGGATCAGATGCCAAATAATTACACAATCCTCCATTCTGTCTTCTCAGGTGAAGCACATAACAACATGTCTACCACTCCTCCTTATACAATGAGGTCCTGTTCCATTAAAGTAATGTACTCATTCCTATCACAAAGGAATGTACCTAAGCTTCCAGCTTAGGAATTTCTGAGTTTCTTCCAAGTAAGAAACTTCTTCCTAGACTCCCTATTAACTAACGACCTATAGCAGCTCTTCATGTGGAGATCCTAAAACAATCAGTTGCATGAAGAGCTCCTTTCTTTGATGTCATGAATTTCTTTAAGGAGTCTTCAACTTTTGGGAACTTCTATATATAGGGCACAGATCATCCATCACTTTTATCCACGAGTTAGTCATGTCTCTAACTCATCATAAAGTGATCCATCAGATTTTCTATCTGGCTTTGCTTCGTGTCATTCTGATTTCATGCCATATTTCTCAGAAGGACATTACATCCTTCAATATGGTCTTCTTGGAAGTCATTCACAGATCTTCCCTTTGACAGTGCTACACAAGCTCAACCAGATGTTAAAAAATAATCACTAAGCACCTCAAATCATATTTACCTTTGTGATGATCTTTCACCATGACATCTTCCTGTAAGTATCAACATCCTACATGCAGATTGACACATCTCCCATAGATGTTCAGTGTCAAGGGTCTCTATCTTTTTTCGACTTCCATCAGAGTCTTCACATCCTTCGAGAGATCTTCTAGTCGAATATTCTTGGGGATGTTGAATTCCTTCTAGCTTTGTTGCATATATCACGATTTCTTCCTACCTTTTCACACACTTCATTCCTAGGGACTTCCAATAAGAGATCCTCAATCGTACTCAACCACCTCATACTTCCTATGGGGACATATTATGTTGATTTCCTCTAGTGTGGCTCATGCCTTCCGACATTCTTTCATAGGAGGAGATTCCTTTCCTTTGATTATGCTTCTCAAAATAGAAGTAGTGATCCTTGTTACCTGCAACCATACGACATGTCATTATAATAAGCATACATACTTCACACACTTCATTCCCAGGGACTTCCAATAAGAGTTCCTCAATCGTACTCAACCACCTCATACTTCCTATGGGGACATATTATGTTGATTTCATCTAGTGTGACTCATGCCTTCCGACATTCTTTCATAGGAGGAGACTCCTTTCCTTTGATCATGCTTCTCAAAATAGAAGTAGTGATCCTTGTTACCTGCAACCATATGACATGTCTTTATAATAAGCATACATACCTCATTTTACCTTTAGGTCATCTAGGCTTCTTTCAACAACTTCCTTGATTGAAAAGATCTTCAACCCCTTTATCTACTTCATCTCTCATGTCATCATACCATCATCCCATGCACTCCACAAGTTGGAGTTCCTGATGAAACACTTGCTTCTTTTCTCGATCGGTGAATCCTCCAATTAGAATTCCATCTCGCATATCCTTATTCAGCAGATATTTTTCTTTTAAACTGATGTATGATGAGACTTGTCCTGGATGACTTCTTCCTTTGATCTTCCAATGAGGTCACCAAGAGCTATATCCTCCAAAGTTTACTACCATAGATTTTGTTTCAATGGTCCTTCATGTTTTCTTATGGTGATGTCACGAGCTCTTGCTTCTAATGCTTCTACTTCCTTGGATGTCCTTCTTTCAACTTCCTCCACTTCTTCGGTGAAATGGACTTCTTCTCTATTCTTCTTGTTATTGTCCTTCTTAAGCTAAGCACACTCTTTCCTGTAATGTTCATAGCATTGAATTTTTAGCTATGTTCTTCTTTCCTTTTGACAAAGTGTCTGAATCCTTTCATTTGATCCTTCAACACTTTTGCCCTCAACTTGTCTTCTTCTTATCTTGCATAGAAACCCCAAGTTGTCAAATGAGGTAACTTTCTTATCCTCATGGATATTTGTTACCTTGATTATTAGTTAGTGCATTATAGATCAATGATGATTATCTTCTTATCTTGCATAGAAACCCCAAGTTGTCAAATGAGGTAACTTTCTTATCCTCATGGATATCTGTTACCTTGATTATTAGTTAGTGCTTTATAGATCAATGATGATTATCTTCTTTCCTAGATCTCGTAGATGAGATCTTATGAATATATCCTTCATCCTTTGATACCTTTACCTATTGTGCAAATCAGATCTAAGTCATGTGACCTTCTTTACCGCATCTTCAGAGAGTGAGTTTATCATATGCATCTCTTTGATGTCTCCAATATTTCTATATGAGCGGATCTTTCACAAGTATCCCTTTCCATGAATTCAGAGGAGACCTTTTGATATGTTCAATGACTTCAACTTCTTGGAGGAATATGTCTATCCTCCTTCATGCAAGGAATTTTGATGACTCATCCAATTTATATATATCCTTGCAAACAGGAAGTCATTTTACCAAATTGATTAAAGAATCAAAGATACTTGACAAGTGAAGATGAAATATTCACCTTGATCACTTTGATGATGGTTGAAGAAGATGTATTTGAGCTCCCTCTTAGATGATCTTCTTCCAACATGAAGTCATTTTACCAAATTGATTAAAGAATGAAAGATACTTACTTGACAAGTGAAGATGAAATATTCACCTTGATCACTTTGATGATGGTTGAAGAAGATGTATTAGAGCTCCCTCTTGGATGATCTACTTCCAAATGAAAAAGCCTTTCTTCAGTAGAGAAGGTTGCTCCTTTTGACGAGAATGATTTGTTGCTTCTTTGGATGAAATTCTTCAAGGACAAGGAGAGGACCCTTGCTTTATAACCTTGAAAATGCTGACAATGCCTTCTTGCCTTCAATATACTTAGACTTTTCTTGTAGTGTAGATAAGAAGTACTTCTAGGGTTTCAACTTTCTCCAAGATGATGTGATATTCATCTTTAATGTCCTTCGAGCTATCTTGCCTTGTAGACAACTTGATGAGGGTCTTTGCGGCTTTTTGATGATAACTATAGAAGCAAAAGCTCTTGTTGTTGCAGACCGCTTTTTCGATCTAGGGTTTGATTCATTAATGTAGATCTTGCTCTTTTTCTTTGATATCCTTCAACTTGATTTGATGCCTTTCCTTGAAATTTGATCCTTGAATGTTTATTTGAATAGATGCCCTTCCTTTCACTTCAACACCTTAGCTCTGAAAACATTTTAAGAAATCTAGGGCATTAGCATTAGGGGATTTTTCTTTCGTTAGTGACTACTTGTGAATGCTTTTTACTTCTTTAGATTAGTATCTACTTCGCGTTAGATTATTAGTGTTCTTCTTCATCAAACAGTAACCAATGCATGAACATAAATAGACAAGAGACACAATATGTAGGCTATGAGCCAGGGCCAAAACCTCTCACTCTTTGAGAGGAAAACCCACACAAATTCTTCTTATAGAGATTCGAATTGACGAATACCAAGACCAAGACCCTTGACCTATTGCCACTCCAAGACCAAGACAAAAGTCCTCTTCTGCTTCTGTCTTCTAGATTCTTCTTCCACTGCTTTTACCTTCTTAGCATTGTGACATCATCATGACACCGAGATATTCTTATAGTTGCATTGAGACTATAATAAACCTTCATCTGAATTGTCATCCTTTATGTCACTATCCATTCAAGGTTCAAAGAGAGAGACATTTGAATTGTCTCCTGTAGTCCTTCCTTGCTGTCCCTTGAAGTGTATTCACTGTAGAAAGGTCCTCTTTGTCCCTTTGATGTCTCTTCAAAACCCATCCGAACTTACCTCCTTTTTGTGGTCCAAATTTTAAAGGAATCCGAGCTTGATGACTTTGGAGATCCTGAACCAAACCTTCGTTGTCTCTTCTCTTTTGCTCAAACTGTATGTTGTTATATAACACCTGATAAGCATCTCTCAACACAGAGATACGAATACTATACTCCATCGAAATCATCCGAATTGGTTGACTGTAACTAGAATTGAAAATCTCAGAGTTGTCCGAGTTCTAAACTGTGTTATGCGAAGTTCCTTGACTTGGTATATATAGTGGTTGGTCCTCCATAAATGAGTCGACATGTTCATCTGAATAGGTGTGTTTATTTGAGGTGAACCAACATGAATGTCTTATTCTTACTTGAAGCTGACATGAAGAGGAGGAATGTGCTTATCATTGGAGGGCTATTTAAACATAGACATAGACTCATATACTTTTTACATATGCTCAAGAAGAGCCCTTCATACATGACATTAATTCTTAATGACAAATCCCAAGGCTCTCAATGGGAGCCATTTAAAATAAAATCACTTGCTTATGAAACCCATGAAGCAAGGCTTACAAAAATAATTATATTTCCCTTTATTACGTCATCACAATTACATGTCATTATGAAGACTGAACCTAGTTACACTTTTCAACAAGCAAGCCTAAAAAGGCCTTAAAACCCCAACGCATGGCTTAGAAGGGGAGTCTGAGGCCCCTAGAGGGTATGACTTGCCCTAAAAATGCATGGCTTAGAAGGCGATTTTGAGGCCCCTAGAGGGTACGACCTGCCCTAAAATAAAAGGCTGATGCATAGAGAAAAAGGGCTTACGCAGGGGGAATAGAGGGAATCATTGGCCTTGGGAGGGCTGGATCCAGGCCAAGGAGGGCTAAAACTTGAAAACCCAATTTTAGAAAAAAATTATTCCGTCAGCTCTGCAATTTTGCACAGTTTCTTCAATGGCTAGCCCAACAAAAAAATATCAGAGACTAGATCTTACCCTTAAGCGCCTAGATCTAGCTTTATTTCAGTGTTCTCCACTAGATCTCACCTGCAAAAATAGATTCAAAAATACCCAAAACCCCAAATATATACAAAATCTCAAAACACCAAAACCCCAATTAGCAAAAATAATTTACAAATTTAATTTACAATTTAATTTACAAAATTTACAAATATACAAGGGTTTTGAAATAATTTTTATGGAAACTTTTCTTTGATAAATGGCTAAAAACACTTTAGAAAAATCAATGCACGTTATAGCCTTAGCGAAGTTTAAATCAGCCACATAAATATTTGGGATCCAAACAAAGTCGGTTCATGCCCACAGGTTGTGAACTTGGAGACCAAAAGATGGGGAACCTGCAAACGCTATATATTATATCTCGAGAAAATCTGTTAGTCATATGGTGAATCAAATCATCTAAGATAAGCCCAAAACTATCAATAGAATGGTTTTATCCCCATCTAATGAAAAACAAATTTTAGCATTTACTAGCGCATTATAGGAAAACCCGTATCCAACACATAGCACAAATCAACAAACATTGAACACCTCGAACTGCACCCGAAAGTCTTTATTATGATTCAAATAAAAGTTCCTAGTGGGACAATAGTGTTACATCAAATGCTTCAACAATGATTTCTTAGCCAGACATCATATGGCTTTAGCATACAAATGACTCTCTATATATAGATAAATCCTCCAAGTGGAAAAATAACGGCTAGTTGGCATGATCCTTGTCAAAATATCTTGGCCATTGAAAAATACTTGATCAACTTCGAATCTTAGCTCTTGAATTTTTATTTTTGAGGAATTTTCGAATTTTTCTTTTGATCCTTTTTTATTAGCTCAAAATTAATTATTGAGTTAATTTCCTAAAAAAATTGACTTTGACTTAACCATCAAGGTCCAAGGGTCCAATTTTTCTTGAAATATCTAATATTCTCTTGGTGGAGGACCTCCAAAAATTAATTCTTTCAAGACCCATGAATTTTTCCACTTGGAGAATTTAATTTTCCTATCAATTTAATTTTGACTCTAGATTAATTAATTTTTTGGCTTATGATTTATTTAATTTTTTAATTAATTAATTGACACTTGAGGGGATTTAATATTTTTCCACCCTCTAATATTTTAACCATGGTGTCTAAGTATGAGGGACCATGCATTAAAATATTTTTTACATAAGATTTTTTACAATTCAACCCTCAAAGGGGGAAGCCCGTTTGGCTTAAACGCTCAAAATACATACCCAATTGCGACACAACATGATCTAGTAGACCAAGTGAGTTGTAATGAAATAATTTAGCCAACTAGCTTAAATATTTACCAAATCACTTTTAAATAAGACTTTATTAGAACACTAGGACTCACTTAAGACTTTGACAAAGAATTCCACCATAGCTTTGGGTTGAAGTTGGAGGAAAAATATATGTCGACCATCCCTGTTTAGAAACACAAATGAGTCGGTGAGACAAAAAACCTCCTAGGATGAATCTCTTCCCAAAATAATAGGCTTACCTAGGTTGTGACATACATTCATGGTCTTACTAGCATCATTTACATTACATAACTTGCAGAATGGGTTTACAATGACACATATGACTGCAGAAAGGTGATCCAATCACTTGAAAAATCTTTGGCATATCTCCTTCCTTGAACTTTGATAGAAAGTGTGCAATAGGGTGAAGCTACAAAGACAATTGTATACATACATACAAAATCGAAGTCCCCATAGATCACTAGATAACATGACTCCTGAAGAAGTATTCATTGGGAAGAAACCAAGCGTGGATCATCTTCGAATTTTTGGTTGTCCTGTCTATATTCATATACGTAAGGACGAGAAAGAATTTGGATCCATTTGGCATGAAAGGAACATTTGTTGGCTATAGTAATTCTTCTAAGGCCTATAGGATCTACATAAAGGAAGGACACCGAATAGAAGTTAGTCTAGATGTGATATTTGACGAAAGTATTACATTCAAGAAATCAAAGGATCTCCCTATGGACTCTGATGATGAAGAACCTCCGGTATTTGAAGCGGAATTTACTAGGGAGGAAGAAGATGTTGATTTGGGGTAGCATCGGATGTGCTCTAGCAATAAAATTTGGTGGAGAGGTCAGGGCACATGAGATCTCCAATACTCAGAAAGGGTTTTGGCAGATTCTAAATAGATCAGGGGATATTAAAATAATTAATATATTCAATGGAGTCCCTAAGTCTAAACTTAGGGAAAATAAAATATTAATATGTATTAATATGAATCTGTGTTAGAATGGTCCAAAAGACATGGATCAAGCTAGATCTAATCTTAGTCGTTGATTAGGGATTTAATCTCGACCGTTGAGATGTCAACAGGGAAAGTATAAGAGGAGGCTTGAGGGTCACTTGGAGAACACACCAGAGTGATCAGTGACTAGTCATTCTATTCTCTGGAGCGGGGTTTGCTAAGAGAGATAGAATCAGTGATCGAGAGAGAAGCTGAGGGGCATTGAGTACAGAGAGACAGAGAGGCAGAGATAGTGCCGGGAGAGCAGCGAAAGAGAGAGATGCAGGAGCAGTCAGTGCTCACGAAGGGCCATGCAGAGGCATCTAGGTGTTGCGCAGAGCACTAGAGAGACCAACCTAGTTGACGCAGAGGCCAAGATAGGCTGATGTAGGGCCAACGTTGGGCTAGGAGAGGCTGACGCAGTCCAGATTGGGCAAATGCTGGGGTTTCTGGGGCAGATTGGTGCTGAGTAGCTGCCGGAAGGATTATCCGGGGTTTCAGCCAGTAGATTTGTCAGAAATTGAGAGGTATTATTGCCAAGGAAATTCTCTATTGGGTAGGCTAGTTTCGGCACTCAGATTGTATTCTGATATTGCTTAATAAGAAAACCCTCAGATAGCTGCACCGTTTTACCACATTGGGTTTTTCCGGGGACATTAGTCCAAAAATAATGGTGTCATATGGTGTGTTTGTTCTTGTTTCTTTTAGTTGTTGATATGTAATATGTTGAGCATGCACTAGTGTTTATTTTCAATATTTACATTGTAAATAACTTATTAAAGAAAATAACAAGTAGGTAGGAATAAATTAGATAAAGTGCATGGAGGGTTTCTAACTGAGTAAACTTAGAAACTTCAACAAAAGAAACAAATCATGATGATGAAGGTCCCAGTGAATCTATACAACCTGTGGTAATTCTTGAAACTAGAAAGAGACCTAACTAGTTGACGTCTACACTACTTGATGCAGAAGATCATGGATCAGTTCTAGGCACATTCAGGGAAGGCAAGAAGCCCAAACGATATTCCTGGTATGCAGCCTATATGAAAAAATTGATAGAAGCATAGCCATCCACCTTTAAAGAAGCTGTCACACACCAAGAATGGAAGGATGCCATGAATGAAGAGCATCAAACGATAATAAAAATGGAGTTTGGGAGATCATACCGAGGATTGAAGACAAATTTGTGGTAACTTCCAAGTGGCTCTACAAGATTAAACATGCAAGGAAGTATTGATAAATATAAGGCAATATTTGTTGCTAGGGTCTTCTCTCAACCGGAAGACATCAATTATGAAGAGACATTTGCTCTGGCAACAAGGTATACAACTATACGTTCGTTGATCTCTTTGGCAACATCGATGGGATGGAACATCCACCAAATGGATGTCAAGGATGCATTCCTGAATGACACAATTGATGAGGATGTCTATATAGAGCAACCCTTGGGATTTGAAGTTAAAGATGGAGGGGCATGTGTTTGCAGATTGAAGAAGGCATTATACGGCCTCAAGCAAGCACCAAGGGCATGGTATGCTAGGATGGATGCATACTTATAGAGATTAGGCTTCACAAAGAGTTCTGCTGATTTGAACCTTTATATTAAGGTTGTGAAGGGAGAGTCAGTAATCATTCTTTTGTATGGGGATGATCTTCTCTTGACAGGCGTGGAAGGTCGAATTGAAGAATGTAAGAAGCAACTAGCAGCAGAATTTGACGTAAAGGATCTAGGGTTGATGCACTACTATTTGGGACTAGAATACTGGCAAGGACCTGATGACATCTATCTATGTCAAGGGAAGTATGTGATTGAGATGTTGAAGAGGTTTGACATGATGGATTGCAAACCAATGATAACCCCGATGATCACAAACTTGAAAAGACTAAGGAGTTTTGAATCAAGTGAGACAATTGATTGGCTCACTGATGTACTTGGTGAATACATGACCCGACATATGTTTTGCAGTAAATGTTTTTAGTCAATTCCAAGTGGAACCGAAGCATGATCATTGGATAGCAACAAAACTTATATTGAGATATCTGCAAGGAACAATCCACTACTGCCTGAAATATCATAGGAGGAATGGTGTCCGTTTGTTTGGATATACAGATTTTGACTAGGGAGGCAGTGAGCATTATGGAAGGAGCACTACAAGAGGATGTTTTAGTTTGGGATCCTTCATGATCTCATGGATGAGCAGAGAGAAAGATATGGTTGCTTTGAGTAGTGTTGATGCTGAGTATATTGCACCCTGTTAAATAAGCAGAGAAGTTGTTTAGTTGAGAAGTTATTGTTCGACTTGTTTGAAGGACCAATGGACATTGTGATAACACCAGTTGTATAAGATTGTTTGAAGACCCAGTGTTTCATGGAAAGACAAAGCATATAAACAACAAGTATCACTACATTTGGACGCTAGTACAAGATGGTGTATTGCAGCTACGGTATATCTCCATTGATGAACATGTAGCTGATATTTTGACAAATTCTCTTCCAAACAAGAAGCTTGTGTATTTGATAGACAAGTTTGGTTTGGTTGATATATCATCCCTAGTTGAGAGGGAGAGATAGGCACATCATTCTTGTCTTCACTGGGGAAGAAAGAATGGAGGATTGGGTAAGGATCTGGCATCTGATACTCTTTGAGGATGTGGTAGGGCATCCAAGATAAGAGTAGTCGTAGAGGACTGATATTCTTTGAGGATTGGCTATCCAAGATAGGACTAGTCTTGGTGGAACATACTCTGAGAGAACCTAGGTGGGGTATTTTCTGAGAAAGACAATGATGATGGTGTCTGTAAATCATTGGTCTCGCTAACATTATGCCCTGATCTTGTGGCGAGATAGAGTTTTTAGTCAAGGCCTTGCTATATGACATTGCTGGTTGATATGATGCTAAACAGATGGGTTACAAATCCGACTCTTCTTATGAGATCTCTTCAGATTGAGAATGTCCATGTACCATTTATGAATACCTCCCTAGTTAAGAGGGAGTGTTGAAAAATGTGTAACTAAGTTCAATCTTCATAAATATGAAATGTACTTTTGATTCTTGTATATTGTAAAATGAAAGAAAAATTATTATTATTATTTTTGGAGCATGGGTTTCATGCTCAAGGTCTTTTATTTTAGAGGTCAAGCACCCATTGAGTGCTTCTAGGATTTGTCCTAGGTCAAGAAGTCAAAAGAGTCATTGTCATAATTTGAAGACCCCATCGTGCACGTTGTAACTTGTAAAGAAAATTATTTTTGTCATTAAAAGTGTCAAAATACCCTTCAAGGCCCAGTCAGCTTGACAGCTGGGAAGTCAGCCTAATTTTAGGAGCCACATCCACCTTAAGAAGCCTATATAATAAAGGGAACTCGACCTCCTTGGAAGACATTCATCACTCATTCATTCAAGCGAAGGAGGAAGAGGAAGAAGGCAAAAAAGAAGGAAGAGGATGAAGAAGACTTGTTTGTGGGCTATTTCTCTCTCACATGTGCAAAGGAAGGTTAGGGTTTCTGCTGTTGGTCTAGGGTTTTTCTTCTGTAGGTTTGATCTTGAAGACAAAAGAGAAATAAGGTGAGCGAAGGTCACATTAGGCCATCCACAAGCACCAAAAGAAGGAGAAATCCAAGCGAAGGTTTGAAGAAGTCTTGGGAGGCCAGAATAAGCTCATACGTGTGGCAACGACTGCTGCTGGGAGGGACGAAAATTTCATACCTGAGTAGAGGGCGAAATTCTGAAGTTGGGGGTCGAAGTTGTGCTGCTGGAAGAGATTTGATTGGGTTTGACTTGGAAAAAGGAAGCACATCATCCGGAAGGGTTGGACTTGGTCTTGGAGGGTATTGGTCATGGTCTAGAGGTCTTGGAATTCGTCAATTGAAGAATCTATAAGAAAAGAAGAGCTTTATGAGTTTTCCTCTCAAGTGGAGAGGTTTTGGCCTTGGCTTGCAGCGTACATTCTGTGTTCATGTTGTTCTTGTTTTGGTAGCTGTTTGATGATATACAAACATAATAATAAGTAAAGAAGCTAATAAAAAGTGAAAAGAGATCACAAACAGTTATCAAGAAAAGAGAAATCACTCTAATCATTGCCCTATAGATTTCTTAACACAAAGAAACAAGATGTAGGCTTCAATCTAGGGGCCGCAAAACCCTACAACGGGGAAACCCAAAATCCTATTTTTATAGAATTAGATCAAAGTGAGATATCCAAGACCCAAGACCAAGACAAATATTGCCACATAGACCTAAGTCAACCCTCTTTCAAAGCTTCTTCACCAAGTCAAAGTCAACAAAAGTGAACATTGGTCAAACCTCAATAAATCTGGTCAAATCTCAAAGTTTGGACTTGCAATGTGGACCTGCAATTTTCAGATTTGCAATTTTATAAAATATGCCCTAGAATCTTCGCACATTTGAACAGAAAGCAAGCAAAAATACTTGAATTCTCTCTTCGAATTTTCTACTCTCTCCCTTGACTTTGCTCTTTTTCTTCTTCTATTTGGCACATAAATCGATAAGTGTGATGAGTGAGCAAATGAGGTCCAAGTGTCTCCTATTTATAGCCATCAAGGAGGTCGAATAGGTGTCTCTTCTAGATTGACTTGTCTAGGAGGGCCGACTTTGTCTTGTGGTGACAAAATTTGACTTTTTGACTCAACAAAAATGGTTTTTCTTCAAATAGTCCTGTTGATAACTGGAGTGGCACTTGAAGATTATTTGAAGACTCCATGCCCAAGGATGTACCGAAGGCTATTTGTACCATCATAGATCATCATATTACTAAAGGTTTTCAACTCTACTTCTTCTTATCATTTTTTGATGTATCCAGATTCCACAAGCCCTACAGGGATGATGTAAAGTGATCCTAGTATGATGAGTTTTAGTCATGTAACAGGCCTAGGTAGCTTGGGACCTTGTCATCAAGTGATTATTACTCTAGGAGTTTTTTTTTTCACTTGGTTAATTATCATCTCCTTATGAGGACTTAATAATTAATTGAGTTTTTTCCTCCAATCATAACCCCAAAGCCGAAGTACCGATTGATGGTGAGGCCTTCGCCGAGTCCTAGTGTCCGAGTCATTGTATATTACCATACTATATCAATAGTAAAGTTTCGTGTAATTTGGTTATGTCTAGGGGGTCATTTCTTAATTTTTTAAATTTCCCGCAGGGCAGAAATTGGAATAAAATTTGTCTCTGAAATGTGATGAGTGATGTCTAGAGAAGATGTATGGGGTATGAGTAATAAAAACTGCACCTCTCACTCTCAAATTTCTACTAAGACACACTTTGAGGGGTTAAAAATGTGTGTTCCGGACCCTCAAAACCCATTTTTCCTAAGTTTAGTGGAAAATGTGGCAATAAATTAAACCAACAATTAAATAAATGGAGAAAAATAAATATCCACACATGCTAAATGATGTGGAAATGAGGTGGAAAATCATGGAGTTAAGGTGAAGTCCCAAGGTGATGTGGACTCCTAAAATAAAGGAAAAGACGTGCTCCAAGAAAATAAGATTTTTGGAGGGGACCACGAGTTTCTCAAAGGGAAAACACATTTATTGAGGAGAGGAATTCAAGTTTCCTTAGTGAGTCATCATTTCGGTGGGCTTTGACTTGGAGTTTCACTGGAGATGAGTGGAGAGTGGTCTCCTACCACTCCACTCCCATATACACTTGTCCCTCTTTAACAACGAGTTGGCCTCTCAAGGATTGCGTGGGCCTCTCTAGGGAATTCGAATTGCATGAGGGAGCTTTTGGATCATCATCATCAAACATGGCACTTGGTTCTTCATTGGGATCTCCACCCATTCTCATATATAATTGAGCCTTGGGCTCTCATATTGTATCTTTGCAACGAGCTATTGTGCTCGAGGAAGCTTTGCTTCTATTACTCTTGTTCTTCATTTGAATAAAAATAATTTGGGGTTCATTCATGATTGTTATTCCATTGGAGCATTTGCTTGGTTCATTGATGGTATAATCTTCTCTACTTGTGCCTTTGAGTTGTATTTCATTTGCTCATATGATTTTATAGAATTGTAGATGTATAACTATCTTACATTTACAATTGGTTTATGAATATGCTCTAGGTGTAGGCTATATATAGTTGTTTTCATATAAATCTCTAGAGTTATCTCAACATTGTTTATTGATTTAATCCATATGAGCTAATGTGTGTTGGAATTTTTGTAGAGGACCATTGTTGGATCAACTAGCAAGCGTGAGGGGAAGTTTCAAGAGACCAACCCACTCTTACCATTGTTTTTCAAGGAACTCTCATCGTTATTTGAATTTCATAAGTCTAATCTTTCGAAGTGCTTGTTCTTGCAGGGTTCTCCTTTTACATAGTTTATGCATAAGTCAAAATATCAAAAAAATCATTTATATCTTTTGATCTTGTGCTTTCATTTCCTTGACTAGTTAATTAAAAGATTTTCACAAGCTATTCAAGTGATGGGGTCCTTTCCCATCATTTGATTTAGTCTTTTTTACATTATTTTGTAGTATATTCACATAGTTGCACGCTCTCTTTTGCACACTAACTATGTCTTTGTTTTGCAATGCTAATGTCTTTCTTGTAGTCTCCTTTTTCAAAGAGGTTGTGGGTATTTGGAGGGCCATTTAAGGAGGCTAGGCTGTGTGCCTTTTGAGGAGCTTACTCTCTCAAGTTGTAGAATCATTTCATCCCTTGAGGCTCCCATAGTTTGAAGGGAATTTTGTGTTATTGCAAAATCTTACATTGTATCTTTACATTATTCCTTGGGCAACCCTCTAAGAGGCTCTAACTTTATTGTAACACCATAATAATAAAAATTTCTGCTTTTGTTGTGGGAGTGTGGATTTTACCCATGGCATCTTCTTTCTCCATTTAGGGAGAAAGGCTTGTGGGTGGATTGATTGTTAACATTTCCATTTCTCTCATTTTTCACACATGCATGCTCTAATTGGAAAGTAACACAAATCACATTTCCTTTCTTAAAGCTTGCTACAAGCTTGCATCTTTTATTTTTGTTGCTATAATCTACAAGTTCATATTTTATTTTAAAGCAATTTACTCTCATGCAAGCAATTCTTTTACTTCTAGAAAAATTTGATACATTTAGCTTGGCACTTGTTTGGTAATCACTTATGCCTCATTGTTATGCTACATGTTAATCTTCTTTCTCCATTTAGGGAGAAAGGCTTGTGGGTGGATTGATTGTTAACATTTCCATTTCTCTCATTTTTCACACATGCATGCTCTAATTGGAAAGTAACACAAATCACATTTCCTTTCTTAAAGTTTGCTACAAGCTTGCATCTTTTATTTTTGTTGCTATAATCTACAAGTTCATATTTTATTTTAAAGCAATTTACTCTCATGCAAGCAATTCTTTTACTTCTAGAAAAATTTGATACATTTAGCTTGGCACTTGTCTGGTAATCACTTATGCCTCATTGTTATGCTACATGTTAATCTTGAATATTGAAGCATTGTGTATTGGGCAAGTTTATTTTCCAAAGAAACCACTTACTTTCATGTCAAGCTAATCAAACTTTCTCAAGTAAAGTTCCTTTTTGCAAAGCTATTGTGGGAATCAATCTCATTTTAATTCATTTTTAAGCATTGCAATTTACCTTGTGAAATTTTTACATGCTTTTTATTTGCTCATGTTGCAAGCACATACATTGCAAGCTTCATTTGCTTTAGTTGGTTATTATTTGTCAAAGCAATAATTTTTTTTAGCAACTCACAATCTTACATGTTTATGAAGCTTATGTATCTTATAATCTTGTGGAGCATATTTACTTGAAGCAATTCCATTTTTTACATAGCACCTGCAAACTCACTTGCATATCATATTAGACATTCTAATTTAGTTGCATCTTAACTTAATATACCTCCAAGCTAGTGTTTTTAAAACTGGCCTAACTAACCGGTTACTGGTTTAACCCGCTGGTCAACAAGGCCACCGGTTGGAACCGACTGAAAAACCCAGTCAAGAAGGCAATGTGGCGATGTTTTGGCCCTAACCGGTCCGAACCAGCCGGTTTGTAGTCAAACCGACTGGTTCAGTCCTAAACCGGCTGGTTACCTGCCATGCCAGCCTCCACCATTTGTATTGCTGGTTTGGCATGTGGTGTGAAGAAAGTTTGCTATGGAAACTAAAATTGTGTCACTCTATGGTTGAAATTTGCATTATGGTTACGTTACTCGGTAGCAGGGGATTCTTCATTACAAGTTTTTTTAAGGCATGTTGGACTGTACAAAACATAGACAGTGTACTGATTTCATGTCCGTTGTTCCACTATGGTATTGGCAGCCTGTAGGGCACGTTGAATTCCAACCGATTGAGGATGGTAAGTTTGGAGAATTCACAATTTAAAGGCTGTAAGTGCACTGTGTCTGGTCCTGTTTCAACATCTCAGACAGCCTGCAGATTTAACATTGTTTCCAGTAGTGAAGTATATCTCTAGGAATCATGTAACAAAATTCAAGTAGCAAATGTATCAACAGAAAGAACACTCCAGTACAATGTTTCTTTTCAGATTATAAATGAATTCTGGTTGAACCTGATTTCATGCCTAGATCATCCTTCGGCCGAGCAACCAAAAGACTAGAAATAATCTCCAGTAAACATGTAACAACAGTCAAGTAGCAAAATGTATCAGCAGAAAGAGCGCTCCAGTAGAATGTGTTCTCTAGTTTAGAAAGAATACTGGTTGACCCTGATTTCATGCCTGGATCATCCTTGGTCCTAGCAGTGAAAAGAATAGAAACAATGGTTGCAGTCACCTTTCAGCATGCAACAAAGAATACTTTGAGCCTGTCTAAGGGAACACCTCACCTCTTATTTCTCACACTTTGGTTACAGTAAAAAATAAGCTCAATTTTGAAGGAAAAGGAATAATCAACCCTTGTATAGATACTTTATGCTCAGTCCTGTGCTTGGCAGCAAAATTACAGAGGGCGCACGATTTTGGAACATTTTTGTGGTTATGGTTATATATATATATATATATATATATATATATATATTCCCAGCCTTCTTTCGTGTTTAAGCGCTGAACTAAGACAAGATGCAAGAATGTTTGAGAAGACATATAGACTGAAGATTAAATTGATTTAAAATAGAGTTTTAAATCTGAGCCGACCTGTCCATATAACCAGAAGCAGTTTAACTTGAGACCATGAAGAGCTTGAAAGAAAAACATGTTGACCCACTTGTCCATATATAAAGGTGGATTTGAGGTTTAGTTTACATGATGTGTACAAATTTGTAAGGCATAGATGGCATTTGTATTACTAGTTTGTTTGTGGAGATCCTATCTCTGACATGGATATTGAGAGTTTAATAGAGAAATGTCTAATTGGCATACTCAATTACTCCAATTCCAATTAGCGTCAAAGACCATCTCATGAAGCACAGAGAAAGCATTGTAGGGTCTATCTTTGATGATCTGAGAGAGCCAAACATGGTGGAGGCAGGTGAACCATTTTTCTTTATTAATGAACAACCATATCTTTTCATCGTGGTGATTCAATGCAAGATAAAGGGTTTTTTTATGGCAATAAAATTGCAAACTAAAAAATTTGTTTATTTGAGTAATTGCTTAAGTATTTTACTATTTTGTCGATGATATGTATTGCACTCGGTGCCATTTTGATATATTCCACTTTACATTTTATATAAATGAGCAAACTTTGGATATTTTGTCTATATTGGCTTGGAATCATGGTTTTAAATCTTAAAAATAATTTTGTTTCATTAAAAATTATTTATTTTATGTATTTTTCTAAAACCGGTTCTTTTAGACCTAACCAGTCCCGGTTCGACCGGTTTTGGTCAGTAAACCGGTTCATTAGGTGGATGGGTCCGGTTACTAGTTCCGGTTTTAAAAACATTGCTCCAAGTAGAAGCTTGGTTGGAAGACATTTTTAGGGACCCCTTTCTTCCATCACTTTGAGGGACATAGACCCTCTTATGTGGTTAACACGGTGACCTTGCAATCATCAGAGCCACAGTGTTAGCAGCGCCGGAGGCACCTGGTGAGTTGGGTAATCCAAGGAAGGTATCGTTAATATAGTCGTTGCTCTCTTTCTTTTGGACCCCTTCCACAACTCACATAAGAGACTTGTTCCAAAATAGTCGGGAGGAAGGATACATCTATAATAGGCATTTAGAATTTAAAAGTAACCAAGATAATTGCATCAAATTTTAGTTTAGGTGCATTTCATTTGTTTTACTTGCAAATAATCCATACACTTGTCATTTATGAATATGTGTTGAATTGAATACTTTGTTTAGGCAAGTATCATCTCATTTTGCAAGTAGAATTCTAATTGGTTTCCTTTGCAAGATATTCTTTCCTTTCATGCTTTGGATTGATATATGATCATATATTTTGAAAGCGCCTTTTGAAAGCATTTTTATGTCTTGCATTGATATTGTATTTTGCTAACATTTTTGTTTAATTGACACAGTTGCTTGTGCTTTAATTTGAAGCATTTTATTTTATTTTGAGAAAGCAATATTTATTTTTAGAGCAATATTTGAAGGCACTGGTTTCATATATGCTAATCTATATCTCACGTTTTGATGGTTATTGAAGTTCATTTCATGTTATATTGCTCTTTCTATTAGCTCATATCTTAAAAGTAATCCATTACACTCTAACATCTCCTAGAAATCTTCTACCTTAGTTTTCCATTTAGTGACCACCCCCCTTAGCTAACCTAGGAGATAGCTTAAATGAAGAGACTTGGGAATAGGTGACAACCCTTTCTCTTAGTTGTGCCACCAACGACACCTTGTGGGGTTAAAGGCTTTTCTCACTAACTAGTAGGTGTGTGTGACAGGCAACAACACCAAGTCCAAATGGGAGTTGTTGTCACTCAAATTGTACAGGTGAGATGCGACAACGATCAAGTCGGGGGTTGTCACTCTGATCCCCAACCTCTCCGTTCTAGTTGTCTCCCAACAGGCTATGGGGGGTTGTCGCTACGAGATGTGAAGATGAAAGACTCGTTGGCAACCAACAAGTTTGGGAGACACAACTGAATGGCCTAGCAACTTGGTTAATTTAGCAAGTTTAGAGATTAGATAATATTACTTTGTAAGAGTAGTGCCTTAATGGAGTCAAAATACTTGCTCAATATACATTATTTACCAAGCCATTGGATGAACAATTACTGCTTTAGGATGCTTCACTATCCTATATGAAATGCAACACCTAAAAAACTAAGTGAAATGCAAAGTCTCGGTTAATTTTAAGTTAAATGCCTATCTAAGTGAGTCCTTTTTCTCAACTATTTGGAAGCTAGTCTCATGTGTAGGTTGTGGAGAGAAATCCAGGGGAAGATAGCAATGGCTATATTAACGATACCTCCCTTGGAGTTCTAACCCCTTGAATGCCTCCGACGTTGTAGAGACTGTGGCTTTGACGACTACAAGGTCATTGTGTTAACCACAAGTGAGGGTTTAAACTTCGCAAGCTAGGTGAGAAAGGTGTTCCTATCTTCTTACAACCAAGCTTATGCTTGGAGGTATATTTTAACAGGTACTTCTAATCCTAGAATGAAATTCAAGATGTGGGTGAAGGCTTCAATGAGGCAATTAATTAGATTTAAGTATTCCAACAAGTTATATGAGAGCAATTTAGATGAAACAGTAAATTGACAATTATCTCAAATGAAGCAAGGTGAAAAACAAGAGAGATCACAATTAGCTAAAGATTGATAACGCTTAAAGAGCCAGTGAGGGTTTAAACTTCGCAAGCTAGGTGAGAAAGGTGTTCCTATCTTCTTACAACTAAGCTTATGCTTGGAGGTATATTTTAACAGGTACTTCTAATCCTAGAATGAAATTCAAGATGTGGGTGAAGGCTTCAATGAGGCAATTAATTAGATTTAAGTATTCCAACAAGTTATATGAGAGCAATTTAGATGAAGCAGTAAATTGACAATTATCTCAAATGAAGCAAGGTGAAAAACAAGAGAGATCACAATTAGCTAAAGATTGATAACACTTAAAGAGCCAAGATTAGCTAACAACTCCAAGAGCTTATCTTATGGTTAGCAATATCAAGCAAGCTAAGCTCCTTAACAAGATTTACTTATTCCACAATACTTAGCAAGAGGAACTTGAAACTTTAAGATATGATGCCTTATTTGCAATGTCAAAGTGGAAAGATCCTCCAAAAGAACACACTTTGAATTACTCCAATAGTCCAATGCTCAGCAATGAAGTCTCAAATACAAGATAATAAGATCAATATGAGCAAAAATTAATGGAACACTTAAAGAGCAATCTAGCAATTCCGATTAGAGCTTGTTTAGAAAGACAATGATGAGGGAAATTATGTTATTTAGCAATTAAGGACAATACCGCCTCGCTTACTTACGTCATGAACCAATTAGATACAATTTCTCTCGAGCATAATTAATAACAAGCATAAGAAAATATGAAATTGCTAACGGTGATCTCCAATGTAATTACAAAGGTGAGATACCAAGCGCAAAAAGAGATACAATGACCATACAAGGATGCAAATCTAAGGGAGAAGATGCAAAGCAACTAAAGATTAGTACTGCGTAATGACATGCAATGATTTAAAAAGGACGAGAAAGAATGTTAGTAATCAATGGCTATACACAAGATACAAAAGCAACCACTGCAATCAACTTACCCAATGCACTGTTAAGCTAAATCAGTTATGAGATTTGCTTTCAACTCAACTCTGTCTTCAAGAATGATGCCTGAAATGCATTGTAATGCTGATCATACTCAGAAAAATGTCATGGTTTGAGCAGACCAGCCACTGTAACCTTCAGATCAGACCACAAACAAGTAAGATCAGCCACCTAAATTGCAAGGAAATAAGAAAAACACTTATTACACACACCTGTGATTATTCTTTGATAGCTTTCAAGCCTTAATATCATTATTTTTGTTGTGATTAGGGTCAAAATCAGGAGTGCTTCAGATCTGATGAATTGTGACAGAGAGTGATAGGTCACAGTTATAGAAAATATAAGCTCACAAGGCCTTGCGGACTAATCAGATTTGCCCAAAAACACTGTGGGTGGGCTATTACGCTTCAAAAAGGCCAACAATCAAATCCCGGCCTCACATCCTGCATTCAAACCTGCAGTCACAAACTTGTTAGCCTCGTACAAATTTTTTACAGTGGAGTTAGACCTATAAAACCTAGCGGCCAAGGAAAAAGTGGCCCACAAACCCCGCGGCCTTCTCAAAATGCCAATAATGGCCTCAGAAATGACACTTTAAGCCCCAGGATAGATGAAAAATTCCTTGAGACACCTGCAAAATAAATTGTTAGCCTGAAAACCCTTGGATCTGCAATTGAAGGTATTAGTTTCACAAAATTTCAGAGCCAAACCAAATCATAAGAGGCACAAAATCATTTCTCAACAAGAACTATACTGAAACCCTCACAGGAAGGCTGGATTTAGCCTTGTAACCTTGCGGCCACCCTGCAATCAAAACTTAGCCCTCAAATAATTGCTTGAAATCCTCCTAGGGCTTGCGGTTAGGCTAATTTAGCTACTTTATGGCTGCGGCTGCCCAATTAGGCCAGATCTAGTCTTAGGACAAATACAACCCTCCAAAAATGACCCAAAAATTGCTAATGCCCTTCAGGAAATTCAGCCTCAAACCCTAGACGTCTAGGGTTTCTGAGGTCACCAATGCCAATTTAGTTCTTGATCCTTGAAAGATTTCACCCACAAAACAAATTTAGAATAGAAACCCAAATACCCAATATACAAAAATTTCAAATAAACCCCAAAACCTAGATAAATATTTAAAAATGGGTTAGTATTAAAATACAAGGGTTAGTGAAGAAATAATGTACAAGTATTTACACTATTTACAAAATCCAAATATTAACTCTCATTAGAAAATTAAATCTTTGTAGCCGAGGATCAAATAAAAATTTTGAGAATTTTTTAAATAAATTTCATGGATGAATAATTTTGAAAAATAGACCAGCCAAAACCCTCCTGCAAAATTATCTACCACAATGAAAGCTTAGAGCCCAAACAAGGTCGGCTCTTCCCCATAGTATGTGAACTTGGAGCCCAAGGGCTAGTGTTCTTGTAAATATCTATAAATTCTCAAGATAAATGTTAATTCATATAATGAATCATGTCATCTAAGATAACTCATACCAATAGAATGTTCTTATCGCCGACAAAAGAAATAACAATAAAAAAATATTCAGCACAATATAGGATAAACACATAGCCAACACATACCACAGATCATCAGATAGAAGAACACCATGAAGTAAACCTCAAAGTCTTTCTATTATGATAAAAAATGTTCTCAACAAAGCAGTAGTTCAATACCAGCGTTACAAAATTACCTCGTCGAAAGATGGGAAAATAGAAGCTCAATAGCTTCTTTATATAGAGAAAACCCTTCAAGTGGAAAATAATGGCTAGTTGGCTTGATCATTGTCAAAGTAATTTCGACTGTTGAAAATAAATAGATCTTTTAATCTTGACTGTCGAATTTTAATTTTTGAGGAAAAATTCAAATTTATCTTAAAAACCCTTTTTAATTAATCAAAAAATTAGTATTTTGGATTAATTTTCTAAAACAAATTGACTTCGACTTAACCACCGAGGTCAAGGGCTTAAATTTTCTTAAAATATCCATTTTTCCCTTGGCGTGGGACCTCCAAAAATTGACTTCCTTTGACCCGCAAATTTTTTAATACTTGGAGAGAAGTTAAATTCTCTAAAATTATTTTTTGACTCAAAATTAATTAATTTTTTGGCTTAAGATTTTTATTTAATTTTGTTAGAATAATTAATTAATTGACACTAGAGGGGATTTAATAATTTTTCCACCTTCAAATATTTTAGCCATAGTGTTTGTCTGCAAGGGGTCATGCACTAAAATATTTTTACATCAAAATAATTACAATATCAACCCTTGAAATGGGAAAACACCTTTAGACACAGATCCTCAATAATTTAACCAATTCTGCAACACAATATGATCTAGTATGAAACCAAGTGTGTTTATAATAAAATAATTTAGCCATTGTGTCGCCCTGGCCTAGGCTCAACGTATTTGGGGGAAAAAAGGAAAAAATAAAAACTTTACAATGGTATCAAATATTTAGTTTGTTGATTAGACTGAAATAAGAGCTAAATGTCCATTGGGCGAGGCTAGGGATGTGCTTTTCTTGGTTTGTGATCAGTGATGTTCATTAAAAGAAATTTGGTACCTTGATGCTCTTATGCTTCCATCTACTTTGAAGGTTGAGAGTTGGATATTGGTAGACCGTAGAATATCATATGCATAAGCCACAGGGTTTTAGCAAAATGTTTACAGTTCACAAAGATACATATATAAAGCTAGTGATATGTTTTACTTTTTTATAAAGCCAAATATAGATGTTACTCAAGGAGATTGTATGAGGAACATATATTGAGACAAAGTCCAACAAGTAATAGGAGAAACACAAAAAACATATACTAGGTGCTACAATGCTTAGTTTCAGTATTATCATTTTTATACAAGTTGACAATATGCAATATTTTGTGTCAGTAGCCTGTTATTATACTTTGTATTTTGAATATTCAGGTACTTAAGATTAATGATAACTAGCATTTATGAGTGCTGGTGCTTTTTCTTGTTCTGAGCTGTTTACATTCTTTGCAAGGCTCTGTTTCTAGCAATTTACATAAGAGTTATGTAACTATTCTGTGGAATTTGCAGACCGTGGGTGGTCTTTGATGCAGAGGATGGACTATGTGAAGGTTCATTTGGGGGTTTAACTACAGGGACTGAGGTTAGCTCTGTTACCTTTCATATTTCAGTTATTAAAGCATATGGATTGTCTCAAACTTAATTGTTATGGTTGAACTTTTGAAGATCATGTTAGAAAAACCAATAGCCCTGTCTCTGTCACACAATATATGCTGGTTGGTAGACAAAATGAAAATATAGGTTTTGTTCATTACTGCATGTTAAATTTGAATCTGGAAGGTTCCAAGGTAACTAGAAGCAGTACACTGCACCATTTCCCTGCACTTCAGGTTAGTGCTTGTTAACCACAAGGGGAATCACTAGGTGGCTTTAGGAGTTGACTAAAAATACAAGAAACAATCAGTGACACTTAAATTGAAATAAAACCTTGCTGCCCTGAATAATTCTGCTTATAAATATGAAAAAACAAATTGTCTCTGCAAAATTTTATCTAAATGTTGGGCCACGTAACCCATTGCAATTGCTGAAGTTTGTCTCTATGTTATGCGCTAAAAATGAAACTACAACAAGCTAATTGTGCTGTAATTTAACAAAAAACTGGACTAAAGTGATATTAATGCCTAATTATATATCTAGAACCCCTAAGATGCACAAATTTTGATGTAGATAAGATAGTTTGGTTTTATATGAGGAATTAATCAATGGACCAGTGCCTTCAATGGAGTCAAGAATGATGGAAAGAAGGAAAAAGTGAATAGGGTCTGTTACCGCTCAGATTAACAGGCTTGGAGATGCTCTCACAGTTCACTGTCACCTCAGCATTCTCTCTTCTCAGTTTTGGTTAACTCCTCGAACACTACGAGGGGGTAACCATACATAACACAACTTTACCAAAGGCCTAAGAGAGACTAGTGTCTACAAACACTTAAATGATGAAGCTGAGGAGTTAAATCAAAAGAATAAATCTGCTCTAACATAAAATATTTTATGGCAGAAAATGCAGACTGGAAAGGAAAATACTCAAGTAGACGAATATTTAACCATGAGAATTGCACTGAATTTGAGTATGAAGCCCCTCACCAATATTAGAGATGATATCCTTTATAAATACCTTGCGCTTGGGGCTGAAAATGATGATTAAACTTGCTTTTATAACCTGCAAAATCTGTAAATTCTGTAAAAATCTGCAGAAACCAACAAGAAAAGGGCCACTTAGAGGTTTCAAACGGGCCCAAAGATGCTCTTAAAACTTGGAGCTGATGATTGGATATGTCAGAACTTAGTACAATCTATAAAAAACAAAATGAGCGTACTAGCACTCCAATTGACTGAGTATTCAAAGAGATTAAGATTTTGGAAATTATCGTTTAGCTTTGGGGTCCAATCCCTAAGGGATGAAAATTTAAAGTGTCCCAACTAAAGATGAAACCTGTTGCAATTGTTAGGAAAGCCTAAGATGTTTCTAAAGATGAATAATAATCAATCAAATTGCTTTAGAAATGAAGCTCGGGGGAGTAACGGTTAGAAAGCACCTCTATGTATCCCAAGGCAATGGATTTGAGTCATTTAACCAACCTTTTAACTGCAAATGCAGAAGACCAAAATCAGATTGTTGAAATTACCTTCAAAACCCTCAACATCTCCAGCAGGATCATCCTCCTCAAGTCTGTCCTCCAAGCTATGCCCCTCTACTTATTCTCTGTCCTTGGTGCACCAAAATGGGTCCTCAAGAGCATAAGGATCATCCAGCATGCTTTCTTCTGGGGAGGAGCTGATCTCAAGCAAAAATGACCTCTAGTCAAATGGGATACTCTTTTCCTCCCCAAAACACACAGTGGTTTGGGGCTTAGGGATCCGGAAAGTGTCAACATAGTCATGGGAGCCAAGATCTGGTCAAAATGGATCAAACACAAGCAGGAACCATGGGCCAGACTTTGGCATGCAAAATATGCCAACAATACTCCCTAGCAAGATTTGGTCCGTCTATCTCACGTACTCTTGGGCTCTCTAATCTAGAACTTAGCCAGTCAAGGACGCTTCCTAATCTACTCCCACTGCTTCTGGGAGATCAGAGACAGATGCTCAGTTGACTTCTGGAATGACTCTTGGAAGAAACAACCAAGTTTGGCTACTGTCCTCCCCACCCCCCTCAGGCAAGCTCAAGCTCTTAGCACGGGGCACATCACAGTTCAATAGTTCTGGTCAAACTCAGAAGGGCTAGTTCATTGCAGCTGAGCGACAAACATTCTATGTCCAGAGGAGGACAATGATCACAACCATTCACGCCTTCATCAAGAACTACTCAAAAGAACAATTGACAAAAGGGACAGGAAGGATGTTCTCAGGTTGGGCTACACAAATTCAAGAAATTCACAGTAAAAGAAGCTTACCACCATCACTCCTCTCCTCTCCCCCCTGAGCTAGACCCCTTCTGTTCCAAGTTATGGAACTTCAACATGTGGCCAAAAGTCAAAACTTTTTTGTGGCTTATTTCCAAGTGCCGAGTCCTCACTTGGGACAATCTAATAAAAAAAATCTTTCAGGGGCCTTCTAGATGCCCCCTTTGTTAAGACCAACTTGAGACTCTGGAGACCTATGGTGCAAGCTGGAGCACAATTTTCTTAGATCTAACAGAGATTTGTGTTGTATTGTCTGCACCCTCAAGCAATGGCCTGCCTCACCTTTCAACAATGCCATCTTCAGCTGCATCTGGTCTTGTGCATCCCTCTTCTCGGCACGTGGGAAGTCTGGGATGAGTGCAACCACAAAATCTTCAACCATTCCTCCAGATCCCCTGATGATCTCTGGTGTCTCTTTCGCAAAAATCTAGAGGAAACCATAGCCCTAACCAATTGATCTCCTTAGGATCATCAAGCTCTCTCGTCCGAAAAGGAAATCCTTGTCTGGTGGAACCTCAAGCCGCCCAATCTCTGCCCCTTTGCTTCACCCTCTCAACCATCCTCCATTTTTGATGGCCTTTTTTATGTTTTTTGGAAATTTTCATATTTTTCTAACTTTAGGGATTTTTAAATTTAAATGAAATAAAATATAAATACAATTTAAAAAAAAAGGGTGATTGGCTTGTTTGTTAATTTTTTCTTAGGGCTAGTGTTCTATGCTGAAGATTGTTGCATTTTTCCGATTATTTGACATTCTCATATTACATTCACTCCATAACATTTTAAGCCACAATATAGAAGAACATTAGCATCAATAATGCATTAGAAAAATACGTATCGATAGAAGAAGAACATACACAATAGAGACACCATGATTTGGTCAGAGACCAGGGAAAAACTCCACAAGGGGGAAAACCCTTTCCAAGTTCTTTTATTAGATTGTCATCAAATGTTCAATAGAGAGATACATAGTACAATACATTAGACCACCAAGGCCAAAAACAACAACATATACATGAGGGAAACAAGGCCTTCAACACAAAGTTGACAACATAGTTACCCGACTTTCAATCATTGTCATCTTAGATTCATTCTTGACTTTTAATCACTATCATCTTAGTTTTATTATGCGAGATAGAGATATGACAACCTTTACAATGGCTGTCATATCTTAGCTACTACAATATGGCATCGTATAACTGTAATCACAATCTCATGTCCACTGATCTTATCATATCCCTATGAATACAAAGCAACATATCATGGTCATCACAAGCATATTCCAACTGTCATTATGGGAGCAAGACTTCATACAACAGACTAAATGCTAGAGCATGGTTACTGTAACATCAAGATTACTGTAATGCATCATTCATAATCATGAAAGTAAGACATGGAGTATCAAGATGTCACTGTCACACTTTACTTCCAAATCATGACTTTTTTTTTTCTGGGTAAAGGCTACTTCTATATTAAGAAAGAATAATATTTACATAGATTACATCATCCGAGGGGGACGAGGCCACCCTCTAACAAAGACACCTGAGACATCTAAAACAGACTTTCAGACCACTGAGCCGGCATAACAAAAATGTCCAAATGAATTTCTTGGACCCCATATAGTTTCGGATAGCCAAAAAGAGACATTTTAAGCTTACTGACTCTGACTTATAACAAACTGCCCCTATAGGGCTGATAACAGAAACTGAACAAGGGGAAAGTTTAACCAACACAGACATGAACAAGTGAGCAAAAACCTTGAGAAACACCTCCGAACGGGTTCAGGTAAGGTGACTGGGCGACACAGGTGGCTGCCTCTGCTCCGGACTAGGCGGATCAAGCCAAATGACCGACTCCTCACCATCCTGCTGCTGGCCCTCCGAATCCGGATGAACTGAATCTTGGCCTTCAATTCTATTCTGATCTCGGTTCTGCAGAGGCAAGATCTCCTGCACAGAGACATCACGGAGTGCGTCGTCCTGTTCCGGAGCCGGCTGAGGCGGGTCATCTTGATCTGCGGCTGCGAACGGACGGGCCATATGATAAACTCTGCCATTCATATCCCCCATAAGAATTTCGCTGCCCTGGAGGTAAGCAGAAGCAGGGGAAGACCATGAGGGGCTGACCGAGGGCGCTTCAGAGAGATACACAAAAAAATTAACGATTACATCCGACTGCAGGATCCTTCGAGGAATTCGGAAGCGAAAAGTCTGGTAGGAGTCCGGCAAGAACAGGAATTCCTCCTCTGAGCTGGATGACGAGAGGGGTCTGGCCGCCATGGGAGCTATGGGATGCGACACCTCCTCATCCCTCACAATGCGCACCCCAGAACGTCCGCCTCGACGAGGCACTCCCCTCCGCCGCATGACTGTATCTAACTGGAGCGTCTGGAGCCTTTACTCCGTTTCTTTGATTAAAGCTTGCAGCACAGTATCCTGCCCTCCGCGCACATCAAACGACATTCTCTGAGGCTTGTAGGTCTGGGCAATATGGTTAAATAACCAGGCCCCTGCAAAAACCATATGCCTCGTACCAAATTCCATAACGCCCAAACTCCTCGAGACCGGAGCAAACTCGTTCGGCATCAATGCAGTAGTTGCCATGCTCTGCCTCTCCTTACCATCGCTTGCCCTCAACTGGTTGCCATCGCTGTCGTGTACCTGCGATCCTCCTCGGCCTTGTCAACAGGTGTTGAGGTGCGGGGAGGCCTTAATGGCCCGTCGAAACACCCGCATCTGGGTGCATTTTCTCCATTTGAGCTATGTCCTGAGAAATTATCTCTCTTAGCTGAGTCTTTTGTTCTCTGGAAGGTAAGCAGTCTATTGTTCCTTCGAAGTGATTGCTTTTTGCCTCCACTCCAAAGTTGGCAAGTAGATCCGCCAGCCTATTCCCTTCTCTTCTAGTGTGCTTAAACGTTATGGCCTGGTTCTGAGAGAGCCAGTAATTCAGTGACTCTAACCTGTGAGCCATCCTCCAGCTGCTACTTATTTTGTGGACTGGCGATCCATTTTGAAGTTTTGTAGCTATTCTTATCAGGATCTGCGAGTCTCCTTCAATGATGAGGGGGAAGAGTTTATTCCTGTGAGCAAGAATAAGGCCTCTCCAAAGCCCTTCCAGTTCCGCAGAATTATTAGTGTCCCAGCCTATTGATCCCATAAATATAGCAATAGGATTACCAGCGTGATCTCTGAACGCTCCTCCGTAGCCAGCTTGGCCTGGGTTTCCCTTAGAAGCTCCATCGAAGTTTAGTTTAACCATGTTGAAAGTAGGAGGGGTCCATATTCTTGATTCCTGATTGAGGCTGATAGGTTTACTGCTGTTGATTGAATGGAAATTTATCCTCATTTGCCAGTTGTCCCAGACCGCTTTTTCATTTGGTAGGGAGGGAAAATCTTCAGGGTACCAATTTTTGAGAGAAAGGGTTTCCATTAAATTTTGATGAAAATTGTTCCACAGTTTGTCTGGCGGCATTGATTTGTCTTTAAAGATTCTCCTATTTCGTTCTTTCCAGATATTCCACATCAAAAGCCCTGGAATGAGTTGCCATAATGCTGTGAGAAGAGAGCTTTGGTAAGGTGCTTGGCCGCCTTTGTTGATGGTTCCTTTGAGATCGTTCTGTTCTCTTCGTTCATTTTGGCAGCGGAATGCAGTTTTTTCCCACAGGATTTTGCTTACTGAACAGTTCTGCATGAGATGGAGAGCTGTCTCTTCCTCCTGTCTACACATATGACATATGGACGGCCCTGCAAAACTTCTTTTTCTTAAGTTATCCCATGTTAAGATTCTGTTGTGACAGAGTAACCAAAGAAAAGTTGAGACTTTTGGCCAGTTTGATTTATGCCAGACTTTTTCCCAAAGGCTGCTTTTATTTATTTGATTTTGGATGATGATATGGTATGCTTCTTTGGTGGAAAAAGTGCCTTTTTCTCCATAGCCCCATCGTAGTATGTCCGCTTCCTCTGAAATTTTTATTGGCCTCTTTTGTAATTCATCTTCTAGGTGTTGCTGAGCCGGCTCCGAACTGTGAGATAGTAGCTGGTTGGCTTCTTTCCATTTCCGATGATTCTGTCCAGTATCCTCTGCCCAGAAATCTTTTACTTTTGCTTGTTGTCTTATCTCCCTTTCCTCATTGAAGAATTCCTGAAGTATATCTTTCATTTTTGGCATCTGCTGCCAGGAGTCGTTCCAGAAACGAGCTGATCTTCCGTTCTTTATCTCCCAGAAGCAGTGATCTTGAATTAGAGATCTGTGTTGAATGGCTGCATTCCATATTGCCGATCCAGCACTTGTTTCAGTCATTCGAAGTCTTTCTTCCACTGGTAAATTGCTAGCATATTTGGCTGTCCAGAGGGAAGCCCAAGGGGTGCTGGGAAAGGCTAGCCATCGCCACCAAATTTTAGCTCCCATTGCTTTATTACTGTGTTCTGGATCTCTGAGTCCAATGCCACCTGTATGTTTGGGAAGGCAAACTTTCTCCCATTTAATTAGCGCCCATTTTCTGTTTTGTCCAGAGCCTCCCCATAGAAATCTTCTTTGGAGGTTCTTAATTTCTTTGAGGACCCATTTGGGAGCAGCAAGAATGGAGAAAAGATAAAGCGGCATGGAATTGAGGACAGCTTTGATGAGAACTATTCTACTTGCCATATTCAGCGAACGATGAGTCCACAGGAGAAGACGAGCTTCTAATTTTTCTAAAAGCAGTTTCCAGGATGAGTGCTTGAGAGCTGAGCTCATGAGAGGGGCTCCTAAGTATTTGGAAGGCAAGGATGCTGAAGTGAAACCAAGAATGCGTTCAACAGCTCTTTGAGTGGTGACAGGGGTGTTGAAGAAGAAAATCTGAGATTTGACTCGGTTTATAAGAGCACCAGAAGCTTCAGAGAAAGTGTTTAGAATGGATTTGACATTACGGGCTTCTTGGACTGAAGGGTGGCTAAATAACATATTGTCATCTACAAATTGCTGGTGGGTGTGGGTCGGGGAATTGTGAAAAGAGAGCCCTTTTAGTTTTCCACCTAACTTGGCAGCAGAGATACTTCTACCCAGACCTTCCGCCATGATAATGAAAAGAAAGGGAGATAAAGGATCTCCCTGCCTTATGCCTCTTGTAGGTTTAAAAGTAGCTGAGGGGGAACCATTAATTAGCACAGAGAAAAAAGCTGATGAAATTAGACTTAAAATCCATCTTACCCAAGCATGAGCAAAGCCAAAAGCTGTTAGAATTTTTTGGATATAGACCCAACTAAGACTGTCAAACGCTTTTGAAAGGTCTAGCTTGAGGAGCATACCTGGCTTTTTGGTCAGCTTTAGGGAGTGAATTAATTCATGCGTAAGAATAATTCCATCCGTGATTTGACGCCCTTCAACATAACCTGATTGCTCAGGCGAGATGATGAGAGGGAGGACCTTCTTGAGCCTAGTGGCAATAACTTTAGAGACTATCTTGTATATCATGTTGCAAAGGGCGATAGGTCTGTATTTGTCCGGCGTACTGGCGTCCTCTCCTTTAGGCACAAGGGCAATAAAAGTAGCATTTAGAGCCGGGTACATCCATCTGAGCTCTCTTGACTCTTCGACAACCTGCCAAACTTCGCTTTTGATCAAGTCCCAGAATTTGTGGAAGAAATTAGCAGTAAACCCGTCCGACCCTGGCGCTTTCCCTTCCTTCATGTGCTGCACGGCCTCTTCCACTTCCTGTAGGCTGATAGGTTTGAGTAAAAGACTGTTGTGCTCTTCCGTTATGACATTGGGAATGTTTTGGACAATTTGCTGGATTGCAGGCATTCTGTCAACATCAGGCTCCTGGTGGGCGTTTTTAAAGAAATTTGTAAATTCTTTTTCTATGCCTTCATGTGTTTCTATCTTCTCGCCCTGCTCATTATGCACATGAGTGATTTGGTTTGTCATTCTTCGCTGGACAGTAGATTTATGAAAAAATTTCGTGTTCCTCTCCCCACTTTTCAGCCAACGAATTCTGGACTTCTGTTGCCAGAGAATCTCCTCCTGCCTGGCTCTTTCTATTAATTTGGTTTCGATGTCTTGTTCTTTCTTGGACAGGTCCTCTGTTCGCTCGCCATTAATAAGGGCTTGCTGTACCTTTTTCATTTCAGCATTAAGTCGAGCCTGATCATCAAAGATATTGCCGAACACTTTGTGATTCCATTGTTTGATGGCCTGTTTGAGGTTTTTAAGTTTCTGTTGAAATCTGGCCATTCTTGAGCCTTCCATTACATTATAAGATGTCCAGGTTGTTCGGATGAATTGGTCGAATTCTGGGTGGGCTAACCAAAATTCCTCAAAGCGGAATGGGCGTCTAAGATTGTTACCTGGCCGATTCCATTGCAATTCTATGGGCCAGTGATCGGATCCTGAGCAAGGGATGATAGAGGCTGTGAACTCTCCACCAACACTGGTAGCATTGTCGGAAATAAGGAATCGATCCAGGCGGGAGGCAATATGTTGCGTTCCCGATCTTTTGTTTGTCCAAGTAGTTATGCCATTTCTAGTAGGGATATCCATCAGCCAATTGCTGTTGATGAAGTTTTTTAGAAGGCCATCATCACTGCTCGTATTGAGTCTGCCTCCCCTTTTCTCATCCATGCTGGCGATCATGTTATAATCTCCTCCAGAGATCCACAGGGGAAGAGTTCTGTTTCTGTTGAGATCTGACAGAGAATTGAGGAGAATGCTTTTTTGGGCTGTTTCCTGAGGAAAATACACGTTTGTTAGTATTCCATGTGTATTTGTGCCTGAGAGGTGGAAAGTGGCCTGTATGAAATTCTTGTTAGCTAGAGTATTGCTGAGATTGATGATCCGAGCGTCCCAAAGAATTGCTAGGCCGCCCGAGGCCCCCTGAGCATCTACTGCAGTGACTAGTCCGCCTGGCCATGCCGCTTTAGCTATTTTTTCTAACATTGTGGAGCTACACTTCGTCTCCTGTAGGAAGAGGATACTGGGTTTTTCTTGTTTCAACATATTTTTTAAGATTTTTCTTTTCCTAGGGCCATTTAGCCCTCTGATATTCCAAGAGATAAGCTTCATTGAGAAGGGTGGGGGGTTGTATGGTAGTACTTAGATAGCTTGGCATATTGCCCTGACTCAACCAGTATTTCTCCTATTTTGATTGTTCTCTCTAAGGTTGTTTTCCTTCCTCTCTTCTTGTTATCCTTAGTGATAAATTTTCCATCCCATTGACTGCCGATCTGGACCCCCAGAGAGTATTTTTTCTGAGCTCTGCCTAATACTTCTACTAAGTTGTCCAGCTGCTGTTCTGGGATCCGTTCAAAATTCTTCGTGCGGCATGCCTCTTCCAACCCAGGGATATCCAGTTCCCCTATATCCAGGGATACCGGGTCTTCCTCCATGATTTGGGGCTGTTGAAGTATGTCATCTGGAGCACTTAAGGTCTTTCCACTTTGCTTAGGGAACTCCATATCCATTTTTTCCACTTGTTTTGACATTGTAGTGCCTGGATCTGTCCTGTTATCAGAGTGTGTTCCTTTTTGTCCCCCTTGCTTTGACGTTTCACCTTGTTGCTGCGGTGAAGCTGCATCTTCGTTGTCCTGGTCCTTTTCTGAATCCCCCTGATCAGTGTTGTTTAGTGGGGTGTACCTGTTGCTTGTGTTTACCTTGTTGTTCGTATTTGTCTTGGGAGTACTGGTATTTTTTTTATTTCCTCTTCGCCTGTTGACCACTTTGGTGAATCCATCCGTGGAAGGAGTATTGGCTATCTTATTTAGAGGGCAATCTCTGTATAAATGTCCAATGTCATGACATTTCCTACATCTGAATGGCACCTGCTCATAATCTATAACTTGAATCCATTCGGTGTCTTCATGAAAAAAGCTTACCGTGTCTGGCAAGGGTTGCTTTAGATCCATGTAAACACAGATCCGAGCGTAAGAGGTGTGTAGGCAGAGTCTTGTTTCCTCTGCTATTCTTACAAATTCTCCTATAGAGTTACCTATTTCCTTTAGTGAGTTTTCTTCCCAGTATTCCAAAGGCAAGGAGTAAAGCCTTATCCACACTGGCGAATAGCTCAGATCTATTTTGTCTGGGTTGAATCTTTCTACCCAGCCTGTAAGAAATAGGCCTGCTGAGTTAAAAAAGTAAGGGCCGCTTTCAAGGATCCTGGTGCGATCTTCCAGGCAAGTGAAGTCGGCTGTAAAGAAGCCCTTTGCTCCCAAATGCAGGGTTATCTCTCCTTTTGGACGCCAAACCGCGTTGATCCAGGCTCTGAGAGCACGCTCTGTTGGCCAGATCCCTATGAACTTTCCTATCAATGCATGATCACGCATGTATTGTATTCGAGCATTGATTCTCTCACTTGGAAAGAAAACCTTTGGTCTATTAGCAGCTACAGGTTTGCAAGTTGAGGAACTTACTGTTTTCCTGTTCTCTGTCTCAGATTCCTGATGGTACTGCTGGTCGTTGTCCAGGTTGCCTCCGCCATCGTCATTCGCATTGTCCTTTCCTGCTGCTCGCCGTGCTTTGTCATTCGGTGAAGGGGGAGGCTCAGAGCCCTCCCCCTGGGTGGGCATCATTGTGTCTGCCCGAATGCTGCCGTGCGTCTGCAAACTGCCGCCCTGCGGCTGCTCTTGGTTCAGTCTTTGGCAGACCTGCCGCCTGCAAAGTCTGTCAAAACCCTAGAGACGCGCTTGCTGTTCCTCCCATCGCCCGTTGGTCGCCTTTCGTGTTTCCAAATCATGACTGTTACCCAACAACTGCCGCTGTTATATAATATTGTTATTGACATCATGGTTTTTGCTACAGGGTTACAGTTATCAAAGTCATCGACTATTTAATATAGTTCATATATCACTGTGCCACATGAGATAGAATAGCTATCTATGTCGTTGAATCTAGGGAGCGAAATTAAGTCAATGTGAGCAGAAACCATCATGACATGAATCTCAATATAAGCAAAAATGTATGTGATCTTCAAAGTATACAAATAAGACAATAGTGCAAGATGGAATGCAATTCTTAACGAAATCAGGAAGTGACGAGACCAAGCCTCAGTGTTATCATGGTTCAATTGTAGGTGTGAGTTTATAGATCGAGCCATCATGAAGTATAGACAAGTCACTATGATATTATATCAAACCATAGAGAAAATAGACGATTGCCAATACAAAGATCCGCATTATGTAGGTAGAGATATAATCACATATCACAGTGATGAAAGGAAAGCCAAAGTCGTCACTTAATTCCCAACGAAAAACCCTTGTAATAAGCTTCAGAATATACTCGCATTCTTCTTCAGAATTTCGCATTTAGCCTTAGAACCTTCCACAAAAGGTCAATTGTTTTTTTTTTGGTTGGAAACTAATGAGTTTATATGTATATTTATAGTAGTTTGATGGGTTCGAAGAGTTGCCATTGAAGGGGTAAACCAACATGGATAAGTGAGGCCGACTTGTTAATTTTAGTTAACAATGGTATGTTCTATGCTTAGCACAATTACTTCAATGTCCTTTAACAACCCAATGACAATTTCCAATTTAGTTTCTAATAACAATCACATTAACCATTAATCACATTGACAGTAACTGTAGATAGAACATGAAATAACAAAATGCAAAAGACAAGCCAAGACAAGAGAACACCAGATTTGGCGGATGCCAGGGAAAAACCCCAAGATGGGGAAAACCCTTTGATCAATTCTTCTTATTATTATATCAAATGTTCAACAAAGAAAGAGAGAGTACAAAAGTCAAAATTGACTTGCCAATAGATGTCCAAAACAACCCTGTCAAAATCTGCAATGCTGTTCTTAGTCAACAACAGTCAAATCAACCCTAACCAGTCAATGGTGCAACAACAAATAGTCCACAAAAGAGCTCAGTCAACCTTGGTCAAATGCTACTTGATCAACTGGTCAAGATGCCTTGAAAACAGTCCCAAAATTCCTCCTTAAACTTGGTCAAAGTCAAAGTCAAATCTGCTGCAGAAACCCTAGTTGCAGGTTTGAAGTCAACACAGTCAAAGTCAACAGAAAGCCTCGGTTTTTGTGCCAATAAATGCGTCTTGCTGAGATAAAGATCCTCCCAAAATATCGAAGTCAAAATCTACCTGGAAAGTCAAAGTCAACGCTGGTCAGCACTGGTCAAACTGCAGGAAAATCTGAAATTTTTGGCCCTGTAATTCTGTCTGAAATTCATCCTCCTTGCCACACGTGTGAGAGAAAAAGGTATGCCCAATAGTTGTATGAACCAATGAGAGAAGGAGAGAGAAGAATGTGAGTGATGATGATGCCAAATGAGGTGAGAGGTCACTTATATTTATACAAGTCGTTGAGGGTGAAGTGACATGTCTATTGGGCTTCATGAGCCTACATGATGATGTGGCCAACCTTGTCAATTTGCACGTGTGGGCATAACTTCAAAAACACATTTTTGATTGTCCAAAATTTATGATCTTTAGGTTGATTTTGGGCCTCTCGAAAAGAGGAATTCAATGCAATCATCTTCTCCATCAAATGCACTGTCCAAAGTGGAATTTGGCCCTAGTTGCCAATTTTAACACTCCCTCTCAACTAGGGAGAATTCCACCTGCCAATCCATCTATCATCATGCCATCCCGTCGTCATGTACCATCTCTTCATCTCATCTCAACTCTGCTGAACAATGATGTAATAATGAAGAAGAATTGATCAAGAGTGAGTCACAAGACCTTGCCACTCTCCATTGACAAAAGTCAGTCCAGGGGTAGAACCCCAATAAGATTTGATCCTGAATGATCAAGGTGTTGAACACCATGAATCCTAGACATAGGGAGTACAATAGTACACGATGTGTCCATCTGTAGTGCTATGGTCCCTATCCACTTTTACCAACTCATTAGCCAGATGAGAGTTACTTCCCATGAGTCCCAGACTACATGGGTAGGATGTATGTTGGGGCATCCGCAGGAGAAGGTGAACCACTCATCTTGCTCACATTCTATAGGAGAATGTGAGCCACTCATCCTATGCATATATCATCAATCGTAGGGGAAGGTGAACCACTCACCCTACACATGTGTCATCAATCGTAGGGGAAGGTGAGCCACTCACCCTACACACATGTCAACCATAATGGGGTATCACAGGGGAAGGTGAACCACTCACCTTATACAAAACGCACCTATAGGGGAAGGTGAACCACTCACCCTGTGGTCGCTCATAGCTCCAAGAAGTACCCCAAGCCCCCAGAAGCTCTTAGAGCTCAATGCCCAATTCAAGCGGGGCCCTCATGGGAGGGTCCTTCCATGACTCCAAGTCTCTCTCGGAAGGCTAAGAAGTTGACCTTTCCCAAAGGCTTTGTGAGGATGTCAACAACCTGCTCATCAGTCCTGATGTGTTGGATCCTTATTTCTCCTTGTTGTACCATATCCCGATAAAGTGTTACTTGATATCAATGTGCTTGGGGCAGTCATGCAACACGAGATTCTCTGAAAGGTGAATCCCACTCTGTTTGTCACAGAAGATCACGATGGTATCCAACATGTGCTCAAATAGCCCACTAAAGAGCTTCCTCAACCAAATAGGCTCATGATAGGCCATACTAGCTGTAATGTATTTGACCTCGGCGGTGCTTAGAGAAACCGATTTCTGCGTCTTTCTCATCCAAGAAATTGAAGCAGAGCCCAATGAGAAGAAACATCTAGACGTGATCTTACGATCCACCACGTTGCTAGCCCAGTTAGCATTAGTATATCCATGTAATCTCAAATTCACAGCAGTGTATCTTAGACCATAGTTGATTGTGCCACGAAGATACCTCAAGATATTCTTAGCAGCAATCCAATGTATGTGATGAGGCTTGACCATAAATTGACTCAACGTATTCACAACGAAGCATATGTTGGTTGAGAGTTTACCAAGAACATCAGGGGCCCCACAAGTTGTCTATATTCAGAAAGGTTAGCTAATTCAGGCTTGTTGCACAATATTTGTCAAAGTTCCAAGGAAGCGAAATTACAATTTTTTTCATCAAGATTGGATCATCTGTTGGCAACTTATGTGTCATTGTAAACCCATTTTGTAAATTATGTAATGTAAATGATGCTAGAAATACCTTGAATGTATGTAACAACCTAGGTAAGCCTATTATTTTGGCGGAAAGTTTCATCTTAGGAGTTTTTTTGTCTCACTGAGTCATTTGTGTTTTTAAACATGAATCGTCAACAAAGTTTTTCCCTCCAACCTCACCTCAAAGCTAGGGTGGAATTCTTCGTCAAAGTCTTAGGTGAGTTTAGTGTTCTAATCGAGTCTTACGTAAAAATGATTTGGGAATAATTTAAGCTAGTTGGCTAAAATCACTTGGTTTAGTAGATCATGTTGAATCACAGATTGTGTATGTATTTTGAGGCTCTAAGCCGAATGAGTATTCCCCCTTTTAGGGTTGAAATTGTAAATCTTATGTAAAAAAATATTTTAATGCATGGTCCCTCGTACTTAGACACCATGGTTAAAATATTAGAGGGTGGAAAAAACATTTAATCCCCTCAAGTGTCAATTAATTAATTATTTTGGCAAAATAAAATTAAATCCTAAGCCAAAAGATTATTTAATTAGAGTCAAATAAAAATGTCATAGGAAAATTAATTCTCCAAGTGGAAAAATTTATAGGCCTTAGGAGAATTAATTTTTGAAGGTTCTCCACTAAGGAATATTGTATATTTCAAGAAAATTTGGACTATTGGACCTTGGTGGTTGAGTCAAAGTCAAATTTTTGAGGAAATTAACTCAAATAATTAATTTTGTGCTAATAAAAATGGAATTAAATTATAAATTTGAAAATTTCTGAAAAATAAAAATTCAACGGCTAAGATTAAAAGATAATCAAATATTTTTTGACAGTCAAGATTACTTTGACAAGGATCAAGGAAACTAGCCGTTATTTTTCCACTTGGAGGATTTATCTATAAATTAGAGAGTCATTTGAGTCTCTAACCGTCTGATCTCTGGCTAAGGAATTGCTGTTGATGCATTCATGTAAACTATTGTCCCTCTAGGAACTATTTTTTCTATCATAATAAAAACTTTGGGGTGCAATTCATGGTGTTCCATGTTCATTGCTTTGTGGTATGTACTGACCACATGCTTTCCTATGTTGTGCTGATAAATGGTAAGATCTGTTTTTTCATTTGGTGGAGATAAAATCATGCTATTGATAGTTTTAGGCTAATCTTCAGTGATTTGATTCGCCATATGATTAACAAATTTTCTTGAGATAAATACATAGTGTTTGCAGGTACTCTAGTCCTTGGTCTCCAAATTCACAAACTGTGGGTAGGAACCACTTTGTTTGGATCCCGAATATTTATGTGGTGAATTTAATCTTTCGCTAAGGATATAGTGTGCATGGGGTTTCTAAAGTGTTTTTAGCCATTTATCAAAGAAAATAGCGATAAAGAATTTTATTTCTCAAATTTTCAAAACCTTTGTATATTTGTAAATTTTGTAAATTTAATTTGTAAATTATTTTGCTAATTTGGGTCTTGGGGTTTTGGGTATTTTATTTCCATTTTGTAGGTTAAATCAAGAGAAGGGGCCAAAGTACAACTAGATCTATGCCCTTGAGAGTAAGATCTAGTCCCTAGAAATTTTTGCAAGGCCATCCACTGAAAATTTTGTAGCACATTTCAAATCTAAAGGAAGAAGAATTTTTTGAAATCGGGTTTTCTAGTTTTGGGCCTCCCAAGCTTAGATTTGGCCTCTCCAAGGCCAATGCCCCACTCCTTAGTCCCTGCATCAGCCTATTAAGACTTTGTGTCAACCTTTTAGCCTTGTTTAGGGCTGGTCGTAAGCCCTAGGGGCCTCAACATTCCCTCCTCAGCTCTGCGCTGGGATTTCTAGGCCATTTTTGGCCTAGTCGTGGCCTCAGGAAGCCTCGACCTCCTTCTTCCACTCTAAATGGTTTCCTTTGGGCTAACTGTGGGCTTTTCAATCCCTAATTTGCCCTCTAACCCTAGTCGTCCAACCTTGTAGGCCTTTATCCCTCCAGCATTGACTTTTCTTGGCCTTATTCTTCCACATTTTCCCTTTCCTCATCCTCCTAGCCTTTTTTTGCCCCAAAGCTAGTCCTATTAGGCCTAGCGTTGGTCCTAATTTGCCCTAAATCCATCTCTGATTTTTTGGACTAAATACTTTGTAGTTTTGCAGGCTTTTGGCCTAAAATTTTTATTTTCCAAGTGGCAACTTGATCCCATAATTTCAGCAAAATTTGACCAAGGGATCTTCAAGGCCTTGGGTTTAGGGTTTGCTCTCTAAACCCTAATTTTCACTACTGTGTTACTACTGTAATTTTCAGTTTATAACAATGGTATCAAAGGCCTTAAAATCACATTTAAATTGGTCAAAATAATTTAAAATAACAAAATTTGAATTTTCGAAAATTTTGGCCACTAGGGCATCAATGATCTAATCTATATCTAAATTTCTGTTTGCTGGAATTTACTACATAAATCATTGAATCAGTTCTGAAATTTTCTGAATCACACACTCTAAAATCCCTAAAAACATGATTTTTCCAAATTTGGTAATTTTTTCTTAGTTTTGGGCATATTGAGTATTTGTTGTAGCATCATTAAGTGGCTGATTTGCTGATTTGTTTACTGCTATAATAAGTTACTTCAGATCTGATATATCACTGAATACTTCATCTTAAAGTGGGCTAAATTCATAAATTTACATCTTGCTAATCATTGGAAAATTTTCTTTTTCATATGTTTGGTAAATTCTATGATCTAAAGTGATTTTCCTACTGTTGTCATAAGTCTAATAAGTACTGGAATTTCTGAAGTAGTACCGCTGATTTGGATATTTGAGATCTAACGCTTGCTTGTCTTGTTTTAAGTTACAAGAATTTCTGAATTTTACACTTAAAGCACTCGTACACTTCAGCTCTAAAGCTCTGATCTTGTTAATGATACAGGCTGCTTTGGTATTTGAAATCTAATTGGTATTGTGATAAGAACATCTTGAGTAATCTTATTGCCATTGTGTAATCATTGGCTAATTGGCAAATTGGATAATTTATTCTAAGTATCTTGTGGATTAATTCATTGACATTTGTATCCTTGAGCACTTGTCTTGTTTTAGGATTGTCTTCTAATTGTTGTTAAGTACTATTGTCATAAATAGTAATCATACCTTGAGTACTTAAACACGTAAATAATCTTAACTCAAGTAATTTCATTAATCATCGTTGAATGAACATTCTAGGATCTAGCTTGCTTTAAAAACTTACCTCCTAGCATAAGCTAGGTTGATAGACTCCTAGGGCAACCCTTTTTCGATTAGCTTGAGGGATTCAATCCTTCTTAATGGTTAACACAATGACCTTGTAGTCGTCAGGGTCATAGTCTCTGCAATGCCAGAGGCATTGGGTGGTTGGAACACAGGGGAGGTATTGTTAATCAGGGCTTTGCTTGCTCCCTGTTGGCTTCCATCCCACAACTATTTCTCAAAAATATCAAGGGAGAGATTCAACTTAGACTAGGCATTTAATCTAAAATTTACCAACATCCTTGCATCACACCTAGTTCTTAGGACTTGCATCTCATATATTAGTCTATCATAACAAGCAACGGGTGCCCATTCAGTTATTTGGCAATAATTTATGTTAAGCGAGAATTGTGACTCCATAAGACAGTGGTCTCATACTTAAAATCTAATCTAATTATAAATCTTGCTAAATTTAACCTAGTAGCTAGGCCACTCATCCATGTCTCCCAAACAAGTTGATTTCTGATGCTCTCATATTTGACAAAGTTACATGGAAGCAGATGTACCAAATTTCTCAAATGATTGGATTATCTTTTAGCAGCTTATATGTGTTATTGTAAACCCATTTTGCAGTTTTGTAATGTAAATGATGCTAGTAAGAGCATAAATATATGTAACAACCTAAGTAAGCCTATTCTTTTGGAAAGAGTTTCATCCTAGGAGGTTTTTCGTTTCACTGACTCATTTGTGTTTCTAAACATGGATGGTCGACAGGGTTTTTCCCTTTAGCCTCACCCCAAAGCTAGGGTGGAATTCTTCATCTAATCTTGGGTGAGTCCTTGTGTTATAGTCGACTCAGATGTAAAAGTGATTTGGGAATAATTTAAGCTATTTGGCTAAATTATTTTATTACAAATCACTTGGTCTACTAGATCATGTTGTGTCGCAGATGGGGTATGTGTCTTGAGGGTCTAAGCCAAATGTGTATTCCCCCTTTGAGGGTTGTAAATGTAAAAATCTTATGTATTGGAGGATGGAAAAACAATAAATCCCCTCATGTGTAAATTAAGTAATTTTTCTTACAAAATAAAATTAAATCTTAAGCCAGAAAATTAATTAATTAGAGTCAAATTAAAATGTCTTAGGAAAATTAATTCTCCAAGTGGAAAAATTCGTGGGTCTTAAAGGAATCAATTTTTAAAGGTCCTCCACCAAGGGAATATTGTATATTTCAAGAAAATTTGGACCCTTGGATCTTGGTGGTTAAGTCAAAGTCAAAATTTTGAGGAAATTAGCTTAAAATAATTAATTTTGAGCTAGTAGTAATGGAATTAAACAATAAATTAAAAAATTCCTCAAAATAAGAAATCAATGATCCAGATTAAAATATAATCAAATATTTTTCAATGACCAAGGTTATTTTGACAAGGATCAAGGAAACTAGCCATTATTTTCCACTTAGAGGATTGATCTATAAATTAGAGTCATTTGAGTCTCTAGCACGATGATCTTTGGCTAGAAAATTGATGTTGAAGCATCTCTGTAACACTATTGTCCCGCTGGGAACTATTTTTTCTATCATAATAAAGACTTTGTGGTGCAATTCAAGGTGTTCATGCTTAGTGATTTGTGGTATGTACTGACTACGGACATTCCTATGTTGTGCTTGTTAAACACACATGGGCAGCAACAGAATCTGAAGGATAAAACATGAGAGTACAATTTTATTAACAAATCATATACATTTATAGTACATGGTTTGACCGTTGGGTTTCACATCCCAAGGTCTCTTGGACTTCTTTTTGTCTATTTGGATTCCACACTAACCCATTGAGGATTAGGTGTCCAACATTCCCCCTCTTAATCCAAAGGGTTATGTATGAGTACAAGAAGAGAGCTGTAATACAAAATGTGCAAAAATGCATGGCAGCACTAGGCTGAATGTGCTCTCTGAAATGTTGGTATAAAGGGTGGTGGTTTAGTGATGACCACCAACACTGGAATGCTTAGTGCAGTTCTCGGAACTGTTCCAAAACTGGCAAGAAGCTGAAGTCTTCTGCTAGAAGAAGTGCTCCTATTGTTTTGAAGAGGGAAACCTTCAACCATGAAAGGGAGGTCTCACCTCGCATAAAAGGGAGAACTTCAACCTGAAAAGGGAAGTCTCAACCTATGATGGTTTAAGGATGACCAACAACTCTGGAATGCTTAATGCAATTCCTGGAACTCTTCCAAAACTAGCGAGAAGATGAATTCTTCTGCTAGAGGAAGTGTTCTCAATTTTGTTCCTGGAATTCTTCCGAAACTGGCAAGAAGCTGAAGTCTTTTGCTAGAGGAAGTGTCCCAGATTACCAACTGAAGGCATGTTCAGGGGCATCTTTGTTTCTGGCTACAACTCTGAAACTGGTGTGGCAGGTTGTGGCTCAGGCTTGCTTGATGTGACTTTGAAGCTTGTAGATGACCATCATTTCCCCCCTTGTCAGATACAAGGTGAGATGATGGAGAAAACTCAACTGCAAGACTGTTCAATACTCTGGAACAAGTTCTGACATGTGACTGAAATCTTCTTGGCTGTTGATGCCCATTTTGCCAAGAAGCCATCCATCCAAGATGAATCTTTGTTCTTGCAGGACGTTTGTTTCTGAAGCATCTGTGTGAAGAATGGGTGGTTTTATGACAGTGCTTACATGGATGAAGATCAAAACAGTGATCTTTCAGATGGCCAACTCGGTCACAGTGTTGGCATTTCACAATCTGTTGTTGCCGTGGAAGATGGGCAGAATCTGGAACAGCTGGAGGTGAACTGTCATGAGGAGCAGGTGAACTGTCATGAATGAATCCAACACTTTGAAATTGGATTGGTTTGGAGTAGTTTGGAATATGAAAGGACAAGTCCTTCTCATATCCGAGACCAGTTCTGTGTTTGTTGTGGACAAGCTCTTCCCAAGGTCTGACGATGGGCTTGGGAAGTGCACGCTGAACTTCTGTATCTGCATGTAACCTTGCTACTTTATGGGATTATGTTTCAATCTTCTGAACAAAAACAGGTTCAAAATGACTTCTTTGTTTTAATTCTTCTTGCTGTAGCTGAGATTCGAGCTACAGAAAAATCAATTTTCTCTTGTGCATTTTGTAGACAGACCTGAATGTCTATGAGAGAAAATTTGCTGACTTTTAACATATCATGAGTAGTAGACAATATCAGATTTTTGAGGAACTCTAATACTTCATTGATTCTGGCCATTTTTTCTTCAATGTCAGAATTACACCTTAAAAATTGATCACAACTACTACTCAATGCAGAAAAGTAATACCCACTCACAGTACACAGTAATATCCTTTATAAATGTGCAACAAACGATTCGTGTGCAACCAACAAGCACCAATTACAATCCATTACATAAAAATAAGAGTTTACTCATGACCAGCACTATGTTCTGACAATACAACCAACTAAACTTTTCTCCACAAAAGATTACTTTTATTTGTCAAAACAATCATTGCCTTTATACAGCCCACCAAACTCTTATGCAGCAGTCGAATGAAGGAATCAATGCATATATATGTAGACTAAGACTATAATGAGTTTTATATACAATGCCACACCTTGGGGCAGCAACTACTGCAAATTTGCTTGGATCCTTCAAATACTAGAAAGAGCTGTCATAGTAGAAATACTAGCAGTAAATTTCTCTATTAGATCATCCTCTATGAGATCAAGAACTTCAGGATCAAATATCGATCCATTGTTGTATACAGACTGCACAATCAATCCATAGGAAAATGGCCGAATGCTAAACACACAATTCAAGTGGTTTATTATTGGAAGTTCAAGAGATTGAGCATATTACAACTTCACATTCAATGTTGGAGGTTGCCTTGGAAGAATTTGACAATAATGATGCATAGACAATGGGAGAGAGCTTACGGTCTTTAATTCAATGTTGCATACATAGTCAATGCTAAACACAGAGAGGGTATGTTGCAGGCTATTGTTTCAATGCTTCCAGTAGCGAGAATGTTTATAATTTCATCGCCGGACGTAGATGGAGGTGGACAACTTCACCATTAATGCTTGATGTTGAAGGATTGGAATCTTCTGCCGCTATAGCTAGGGAACATACTAAAATGTCAGAACATCCTACTTCTCTTCATCAATATATTCAAGCTGAAAGAGTCCCATTGTTGGGATCAATATCTGCAACATCTACACAATCACTAGTTCACGAAGTTGAAGAAATAGTGCCACCTAGATTAGTTAGTTCTCTAATAAGGGAACAAGACGAATTTTCAAGATCTTTGCCATCGGCTGTCAATATCAGAGCTGCCAGGTCTCTGCCATTAGCACCAAGAACTAATAGAACATCTTCACATATGATCGTTGATGGAGTTGAAGAAAGAACACCGTTGCGATTGGAGACTTCTCTGCACAAGGAGGTGGTATAATGTTGTTTATCTTGTTGGATAAACATTCACAACCTTGAGCTCATTCATCGGCGACTTAATCAATCACTCATGCCCAAAACTCATCTCATCTGCTGATATGAATCCCCACGAACATTCACCCCAGGGTTTACAAGTATCCTTGCAGATCTAGGATGTTGGAAATTTCTGAACAAAAAGCAGAACAACACTCCATACTATATGCACCGGAAATAGCGATATTAAACTTCAATGCGATAACAGGGATATCATAACGTGCAGTGAACAGAAGCAGCCTGATCTCTATTTTGGTGCACTTGGAGGATTGGGTCAATTTGGAGTGATTACTAAAGCAAGAACCATTCTTGAACGTGCTCCTCAGAGGATGAGATGGATAAGATTGGTGTACTAGAAACTCCAAGACTTCATGCACGACCAGGAGCTCCTCATTTCTCTACTACCTTTTTTGCCCAATCAATCCTTCGATACGTCTCTCATTCCATCCACAGCCGGCCCGCTGCTGTACGCTATTGAAGTTGCCCACTACTACAACCCTGGAATGGACATCGATAAGATAATCGAATCCTTTCTTTCGAAACTTGGCTTCATTAAGGGCTTACAATTCAGCACTGACCTTTCATACTTCGATTTTCTCTATCTTGTACACCTACAAGAAATAGTAGAGAGAGAAAGCAGTATCTGAGAGAGAAAGCGTTCTGAGCTGCAAATCTTCAACAGACTTTGATGGCAGTGTTCGAGAACTGTATTAAACTAGACCAGCGTTCAATGGAACCAGCGTTATAATAGAGAATCCAGTTTTCCATGACAGGTTGAAGCGCATCGAGATAAAGTATTACTTCATCCGTGACATGGTGCGAAGGGAGCAATGAAGCTCTATTATGTTTCTACTGATGAACAAATTGTTGATATTCTTACAAAGCCTCTGTCCAGGGCAAAGTTTGTATACTTTAGGGACAAGCATGGACTTGTTGAGAATGCTTTTCTCATTGAGAGGGAGTGTTGTTGAGATGGCATCATGGAATGACATTCTACTTGTGTAAAGTATATTGACCCAAATTAGGGAGATTGGTCCGATAAAGGACAATTATTCTTCCTGAGTCTAGTATGTTGACCCAAATGAGGAAGAATGGTCCTAGAGCATCAAGTTCGTTTAGCATTGGGCCTTGGATTATGCATTTAGGGTTTTGGCCTTCGAAGATTCACCATGTGTCATTGACCCGAATGATGGTGGACCATGACCATGACTAGTCTGGATGCCATGTGTTTGGTATCGACCCACATTATGGTGACTAGTTGAATGCTAAATGATGCACCATGTGCTTGAAGTACTGATTTGAATTATGGTGAGGATATATCATAGGTCTGAAGCACTGACCTGAATAATTGTAATTGATTGATATCATTGGTTTACCATGTGTCACAATTGTGACCCGGTTATGGTGATGATTTGTTATAACCTTTTTTTAGATAAATGTGTTCAATTAAAAGAACATCTGTCTAGTCATTATGAATACCTCACTAAGCTAAAAAGGGAGCATTGAATTTTGTAGTTATGGTTGGTTTTCATAATTTATATTTTAGCCCTTGTAATAGGGTAAATGCATGAAGATGGGTTACACTTTTGGGCCAAATGTGGCGATGAAGTTTCAAAATTTTACTCTTTTATCGAATTGAAGCTCCCACAATTCATATAAGCATTGTGAATTTTGATTTGGAGTAAAAAGACAATCTATGGAGAATTATGTTGTTGTCCTAATGATATTTTTTGCAAAAACATTTAGTGTCATATAATATGTCAATTTTCCATTAAATGAAATGCTTGTCCTTGCAAATTTTCACAAATCTTAAGAGGTATGCATTAGGGAAATTTTGAGGTCTAAAATGGGTTTCGTAAGGAAATTATAAAATAATAGTGGAAATAATAAAATAAGATTACATCATCAAATTTTAGAGGGAAAAAAGAAAAAAAAACTACTTTTTCAACTCATCTCCCTATGGGTTTACTCAAATTTCAGGCGAGAACACTCATTGGATGCATAATTTGATTTCTCATCCAAGGAGTACCCATGTTACATACTTTCGATGGACCTTGCTACACGAAAAATGAGAAATACATGAAAAACATTATTGCAATAATTGCTTTTCATGTATTTCTCATTTTTCGTGTAGTAGGGTCCATCGAAAGTATGAAACATGGGTACTCCTTGGATGAGGAATTGAATTTTGCATCCAATGAGTACTCCTGCTTGAAATTTGATTAAAAACTTAGGGAGATAAGTTGAAAATACAAGTTGAAAAAGTAGTTTTATTATTTTATTATTTTTTAATCTTTTTACCCCAAAAATGGTGAATCATCCCCCATGGTTGACATCATCATCTTGAATCTTATTGGTTCTTATAAAGTTTATTTTGGTTGTACATTTTTCTTAGGAGGCCCATTTTAGACCTCAAAAGTTTTCTAATGTGTGTGTTCACGTAGCATAACTTAGTCTAAAATGTGTGTGTCTATATATATATATATATATATATATATATATATATATATATATATATATATAAGCGTGATCTAGATGGAGAGAACTAAGTTTTTCATATTAAAAAAATATTTTTCATGCAAAATTATATTTTTTATTTTTCGAAGTTGGCGAAGTAATATTTCAATTGCATTTTGCAGACACGTGTTTGCGTAAGATTTTTTCTACTATTTAAATAAATTCAAAAACCAAGAGCACCCTTTTGTAGAGGGCCGGTGAACAAAGATATTTGTATTTTTTGAAGTTTTTTCGTTTTGTATTTATGTTATTGATTTTTTATTTGGGCCGGTGAACAAAGATATTTGTATTTTTTGAAGTTTTTTCGTTTTGTATTTATGTTATTGATTTTTTATTTAGCCCCTTCGAAACTGTCCAAAAACTTTTCAAGCATTATGCTTAAAAGAAATTAGATAAAAAATATCATATGAATTTGAAAATGTCAAACTCATATGCCATTGGATAAAGGGTTCCTTCCCGAATCCAATATGATCAACTATGCCACGTAGGGACAAATTCTGCTTGGAGTTCGCTAGGGTACAAAATGGTGTTGCAGAGAAATCTGCAGAAGAGGATGTAAAACTTCGTTTTTAGGCCCTCAACAGCTCGTTTGAGTGCTTAAAGCACTCGATTGAGTGTTTGAAATAAAAGTTCAAATAGCGCGATCGAGAGTTTAAGAAACCTCGATCGAGCCCTTAACGTGGTTAGGCAGAGGCTCGATCGAGCTATCATAATTATCTAAAAAAAAAAAAAAATGAAGCCTCTCAATACTTGTCTTTAAGTGAATTATAAAATTTATTTATTCCACAAAAATAAATTTTATAAATATTCAAATATATTCCAAACTCTAATTTTCCTTAATTATAAATCCAAATTTTATTTTATTTTACCAAGAAAATAATTATAATAATATATAGATAACTTTCTATAAAAGATTTTAACTTTGCTTTTTCAATTTTGAAATTCTTAAAAATGATAATTTGTTTATTGTTTTGATTTTAAATATAATATATTTTTATACTTAAATCATTTTATATTTTCTTAGAATTTTTCAATTAAATCAAATTATAATAATAATAATAATAATAAAACAAACTAAATTAAAATATTTCTCACTAACATTTATGAATTTATCACCATCGAGTGAACTTGAAATATGTTCATAGTATAATACAAAACTAAACACTAATTATAAAGATTTTATAGCAAATTACTCATTAATCATTAAAAAAAACCATATATTATATTTTTTTCAAATCATTACTTCAAATTTATGTAAATTTTATAATATTTATATTTTAAAAATAATTTACGCACATTTAAATCTAGATTAATCAAATTCAAATAATGTTTTAAAATTTATGATTTCTTGTTTTTATTATTTTAAAAATATATATTGCAAACCTAAGTAAGGAGTAAAAATTTCTATATACTTTTTGCATTTGCGCAGACTGAGGACAAAATTGAGTGCAATCACATTTTACAAGTTGAGAGAAATTTATAACCGCAGATACCATTACATCCATTACAATTATATTAAGTATAACTCATAACTATTACAACTACGTTAATTATTATTGTACTGATTTCTTTCCTGAACAAGTGGATATAACTGCATTATATCCACATTACAAAATTGAGTGCAATCACATTTTATAGGTTGAGAGAGATTTATAACTGCAGATACCATTACATCCATTACAACTATATTAATTATAACTTACAACTATTACAACTACGTTAATTATTACTGCACTCATTTCTTTCCCTGAACAAGTGAATATATATATATATATATATATATATATATATATATATATATGAATAAGATTTTAATAGATATGATTATGACTGAGGGAATCGTTGTTCATCGTTTATTAATTCTTCAATGAATTTTATAAAATATACATTTCTAGTAGCGTCAAATTCACATTTTTGAGTTACACTTATTCATATAAAAAATTATAATATTTATTAAAATCAAATTGATAAATTTTCTTATGTTTAATCAATTTATTATTTAAATTATATTTATAATAAATTTATTATTTAAATTATAACATTGAAAATTTAAATCATATTAAAAACTAATTTTTAAGTTACCAAATTATAAATATAAGAATATTACAATTTCAATTGCAAGTGGGATAGAATCCTTTTTCAAATCTATACACCAAAACGCTAGAAATGTAATGAGAAATTAATCCACACCATTGTTAATTACCTATCCAAATGTAATTAGTAATTATATTAGGTATTTGTTCTTTTAAACTATGAAATACTTACAATTTTAAAGTTTGCATATCATTATTGTTATTTACATAAATTTAAATTTTTTTTTTCAAGGCTTAATAGAGCAAATGCTCAATTGAGCCATCGTTTTTCACCTAAACGTGCCCGTTCTTGCCAAAAAGAGTAATCCAACTCCATGCTTTGACCCAATATATAATGTAAGATATGCATATGTCATTTTCATTGTTTAGCCCTTGAAATAATTTATATAAGACATGTTCTTCATGTTGGATTTAAAAGAGAAAATTTAAAATTTAAAAATTGATTTTTTGGCTCCAAATTAGTCAAGCGGGCCCTCCTTCAAGTCAAGTCGGCCCCAATGAACAAACACACCCACTTGTTTAGGAAAAACACTATATAAAGGTATTTGACCTCCTCCACAAAGGCACCATTCGACCTCAAACAAGAAAGACAGTTTCTGGGCATCCAGGCGATGAAGAAAAAGGACGAAGAAGAAGAAGGAAAAAATCATCTTTAACATCTCTCTCTCTCTCTCTCTCTCTCTCTCTCTCTCTCTTCTAGCTCGCATGTGTGTTTTTGGGCAGGCTGAATTTCTAGGCAGACTGGGAGGCCGAATTTTTGGGTTTCTCGAGAGTTTTTGGGAGGTCAATTTTCTGCCTAGGGCAGATCAGATCATGCCAAGTTGTTGGGAATATTGGAAGCTTGAATTAAGGGTAGTTGACCAGGTTTGACCATAAACATCGTTGGTTAGTTTGACCTCGTAGTTGAATCTCTACATTAAATGTATCTCTTGGTGAACTAAAAAATTTCTCTAAGAAAAAGGTTGTTAGGTTTTTCTCTCAAGTGGATTTTCCTAGGGTAAATCTTGTGTTCTCTTTGTGCATTGTGATCTCTATTGTCTTTATGGTTTTATGGTTGAATTTTTGAAGTGTAATTGCTTAATGAGAAACTGGAATTGTTAAAAGAAGATCTACATCATCTGAAGTAATTATCGGTATTTCAGAAATTTGTGCTTGTATCTATTGCACTTGAAACATCAACATATGACTCTTGACAATGACACACATTTATTATTTTTTGTTGTTGATATTTTGCTATGTTGCACGAGTTTCTGGAACATGGGAACATTGGGAACTTGGGTAAGGGTGTCCGGAATGGCTAGAGGTTTCCCCAAAATTTCTAGGAAATGGCTAATTGGGAGGGATAATATTATATAATAAAAAAATTAAAAACTAAAAAATATATATTTTTTTAAATATATAATTTATATAATAATCAAAATATTCAAATATTAAAATCAATTTAAAATTATAATTCAATTTGATTTAATCACATTTTTTTCATCGACAAAAAGAGGGCAAAAAGTCGGCCGATTTAATTGTTTTGATGAAAAAATCGGATTTTTGGGATTTAATCTCGACTTTTCGTTGACTTTTTCCACATTGGTCCTAAGTCAAGAAGTCAAAAGAGTCATTGTCATAAGTTGAAGACGCCATCGGGCATATTGTAACTTGTAAAGAAAATTATTTTTGTCCTTAAAAGTGTCAAAATAACCTTCAAGAACAAGTCGGCCTAATTTGAGGAGCAACGCCCACCTTGAGAAGCCTATATAAAGGAGGAAACTCGACCTCCTTGGATCACATTCATCACTCACTCATTCAAGCAAAGGAGGAAGAAGAAGAAGGCAACAAAGAAGGAAGAGGACAAAGGAGACTTGTCTTTGGGCTATTTCTCTCTCACACGTGTGAAGGAAGGCTAGGGTTTCTGCAGCTGATCTAGGGTTTTCTTCTACAGGTTCGATCTTGAAGAAGGAAAGGAAAGAAGGTCAAGCGAAGGTCACAAGAAGCCATCCTCAAGCTCCAAAAGGAAGAGAAAGCCAAGTGAAGGTCTGAGGAAGCCTTGGGAGGCTAAAAGAAGCTCACACGTGTGGCAACAACAACTATAGGAGGGCCGAAAATTTCAGGTCTGCAGTGAAGGCCGAAATTTTGTTGCTGGGGGTTGAAGTTGTGCTACTGGAAGAGATTTGACTGGGTTTGACTTGAACAAGGAAAGCACATCATCCAGAAGGGTTGGACTTGGTTTTGGAGGGTATTGGTCTTGGTCTTGAGGTCTTGGAATTCGTCAATTGAAGAATCTTTAAGGAAGAGAAGGGATTTGCTGGTTTTCCTCTCAAGTGGGAGAGGTTTTGGCCTTGGCTTGCAGCCTTGGACTTGGTTTTGGAGGGTATTGGTCTTGGTCTTGAGGTCTTGGAATTCGTCAATTGAAGAATCTTTAAGGAAGAGAAGGGATTTGCTGGTTTTCCTCTCAAGTGGGAGAGGTTTTGGCCTTGGCTTGCAGCCTATATTCTGTGTTCTTGTTCTTCTTGTTTTTGGTAGTTGTTTCATGATATACAAACATAATAATAAGTGAAGCTAAGAAGAAAGAAAAAGTAAAAAGACATCACAAGCAATTATCAAGAAAAGAGAAATCACTCTAATCATTTCCCTATAGATTTCTCAACATGGTTTCAGAGCTAAGGTTGGCAGAGGGCATTATGAAGATCTCTATTACATTGAAGAAGTTTCTAAGAAAGTGTTCAAAGGTAGCAAGTCATCTCAAGAAGGGTATCAAAGAAGCATGGAATCTCTTGCTCCAAAGAAGAAAGTAACCAAGACAAAGGATGAAGGACTCTTCTCAGCACTCACTGGCACATTTCAAGATGAAAACATTTGGGTAATCGATAGTGGAGAATCAAGGCACATTACCAAGCATCACAAGCAACTAAAAACATTGTCAAAAGGAAAGTCTTCTTACTCCATAGAGCTTGGAGATAATAAGAGATATCCTGTGAGAGTAATTGGATCGACCTCAATATAGTTGGAGAATGGAGGCAATATTCACCTCAACAACATCCTATTTGTTCCAGGTTTTCATAAGCACTTACTCTCCGTTTCAACTCTAGAAGATAAAGGTGATAGGGTGGCTTTCATTGATGGAAAAGTTGTAGTATTGAGTAAAAACTCAAGCATTGAAAATGCTAGAGTAATTGGGATTCATGAAGGAAGACTTTACAGGTTGCTATCCCCTCTTGCTCAAGCTTTAGTTCACATTGAAATCAACCCATGTGAACTTTGGCATAGAAGATTTGGTCATCTCCATTTCAAAATTATTCCAACTCTAAGTTCTATAGTAGATGGAATCCCCGAACTGAAAGAAGATCATGAAGGAGTATGCAAGGGATGTGCATTGGGTAAGAACACCAAGAGACCATTTGGAAGCAGTGCTTCAAGGTCAAAAGCTAAGTTGCAGGAAACGTGGGCAGGGGGTCCGTTTCCCCAGGGGAAACGAAACGAAACTCGTTTCCCCGTACCGTACGGCCTGGAAACGCGTTTCCGGCCGTACGGCCACGTTTCCCGAAACGGAAACGTGGCCGTACGGCCGGAAACGCGTTTCCAGGCCGTACGTGCCACGTTTCCCCAAAAAAAACACTTGTTTTTTTATTTTTTTTAATTTGTTTTTAAATTTTTTTAGGGTTTCCTGGTAGTCCTAGAAACCTATTCTAAAGTTATAAAAGAGCAGCTTGGCTCATTCTCTCATCACATCATTCATGCTTTATGATTGCACATATATATAATAATAATTTTTAAATATTTTTAATATATATATATATATATATATATATATATATATATTATATATATTCGCGTTTCCCCGTTTCCAAAATTTGGGGAGGTCGCGTTTCGTTTCGCTTCCCGTTTCGGAAACTCGTTTCCGTTTCCCCGTTTCGTGCAACTTAGGTCAAAAGAAATGTTGGATCTTATTCATTCCGATGTTTGTGGTCCGATGACTCCTAATTCACGTGAAGGTCATCTATATAATGTCACATTTATAGATGATCGTTCAAGGAAGACTTGGGTTTACTTAATGAAATCCAGGGATGAAGTATTTACTAAATTTCAAGTATTCAAAGCTAAAGCAGAGAACCTTACAGAAAGAAGAATCAAGATATTAAGATCCTCTAGAAGATAAAGGTGATAGGGTGGCCTTCATTGATGGAAAAGTTGTAGTATTGGGTAAACTCGAGCATATAAAATGCTAGAGTAATTGGGATTCATAGAAAATGCTAGAGTAATTGGGATTCGTGAAGGAAGACGTTACAGGTTGTTATCCCCTCTTGCTCAAGCTTTAGTTCACATTGAAATCAGCCCATGTGAACTTTGGCATAAAAGATTTGGTCATCTCCATTTCAAAATGATTCCAACTCTTAAGTTCTATAGTAGATGCAATCCCCGAACTGAAACAAGATCACGAAGGAGTATGCAAGGGATGTGCATTGGTAAGAACACCAAGAGACCATTTGGAAGCGGTGCTTCACGGTCAAAAAAAATCTTGGATCTTATTCATTCTGATGTCTGTGGTCCTATGACTCCTAAATCACTAGAGGCCATCTATATAATGTCACATTTATAGATGATCACTCAAGGAAGACTTGGGTTTACTTAATGAAATCCAAGGATGAAGTATATAATTGTTAACTTTAGCTATGTTCTATGCTTAGAGCAATTTATTTAAATTTTCTCAGTTAGCTCAATATCTTTTCCAGATTAGCAATCATTGCAGATAGAACATAAACATAAATCGTTGAAGACAAGCCAAGACAAGATGACACAAGCTGTGGCGCTAGCCAGGGACAAACCCCAATGTGGGGAACCCTTGATCAATTCTTCTTATATATTCTTCAATAGTTCAACAAAGAGAGAGAGAGAGAGAGAGAGAAAGAGAGAGAGAGAGTACATTTACAACAAAAGTCAACACTTTGACTTATCTAGATAAGAGCATAGATCATCTCTAACAAGATGATACATGAGATCAGTTGAAGACATGTTGCTTCAACTGATTCTCCAAGGTGACTTCCATCACCTATCATTGTGTTGCATCTTGTCATCATGTTGCACCTCATTGTGCCACTGCTGCACAATGTCATGGTTGTCCCATTGTGCTTTGCCATACCATAGCAGCACCATGAATTTGCTGCACTAAATACCCATGTATCATACCACTATGTACAACCACCAATTTGGCTCCCACAGTCTACCCAACAATCTGGTTCAAACTGATCCTCATCTAGGATCCAACACCTACAAGAGATGTCATAGACAACATGTCTTAGCTCACTGTATTGAGGTCTGATATGTTTGCAACAAACTGGTTAGGGCTTCCTAACAGTCCTTGTTAGACCCCTCCAATCAGCTCCTAAGGCCTCCTACAACTGCGGTCTTCCCTTCTAAGCTTGTTGCTCCAACACGCTATCCTTAAGGCTAATTCCCAGCCCCTATACTACTAGTGTTAGGCCCCTATACTACTAGTGTAACCCCTTATTGTTATTAGTATAACCCACTTATTATATTGATGTACCCATGTAGTGCCCATATTGTTACTATTATGCCACATAGAAGTCCACCATTGTTACTGTTGTGCCCTACAATATAATTGTTATGTAGGCTTTGATTGTATTGGGACCACTTAGACTCCTATATATAGAAAGGAGGTATTGTCATTTGTATCATCCAAGAATTGTTCATTTATGTAATGTAAAGGAGGTTGCCCCCTCGAAGAGGCTGAATTCTAAGGCGTAGATCTCTCTTTTCTATTTTTTTGTGAGCTGGTTTCATAACATTTGGTATCAGAGCTTTGGATCTAGGGTTTCGCTGCTCCAAAAAGGTCATCGTGGCATTTTCGCTATAACCTTTTTTTCTGTGACGTTTCAGAAGTCGCAAAAAAAACCCATTTGAGAAGAATTGGCGCTGAACCTTGGGTCCGAATTTCAGATCTTTTCGCGCGATATTTTCGGAGATATTATCTGCGGAAGTTGGTCTTTTTGCAGACTCCCGAATTACACTCAAAACAGGTGACCTGGGGAAAATCGTCATAACTTTCTTTCTGAGCATCGGATTGAAATTTCGTAAGAAGGTACAGAAAGAGGACGGACTGTAATTTCTGTTTATATATTTTTCAGAGTCAAAGGTTGAAACAGTGACATGTGGCACTTCATAAAAGTTCGCTCTATTGAACTAGTCTATAATCAGGTCACTGCGGGAGATTGTGCATAACTTTTTCTTGGAGAATCCAATTTGGATCATACTTGTGGCATTGGAAAGAGGACACAGAGGGCTACTACAGGTCACAATTTTAGAACTTAAAGATCCGAAAGTACAGAGTTACAGTCGTTTCAAGGTAGAGCTCCTAAAATCAAGAAAAAGCAAGATGAGGAAGTTTGATGGCAAGGATCCGGTAAATTGGATACTTCAGATGGAGCAATATTTTGATATACATGGTGTGAAACTGTTACAAAAGGTATGTATTGCATCTTCATATTTAGAACCAGATCAATTTTTATGGTACAAAGGGCTTTGTTCTCGTAAAAAACTTGTTACGTGGTCAATTTTCACGGAGGAAATGATAGCACATTATGAGGATACAAAGAGCAACACCTTCTTTAGAGCAACACCACAACAACTGGAAAGAGTAAAAGGGCTTTGTGACATAATGGAAAGCAAAATTATGGAAACCAGGAAGCATACCCCTCACAACTATAAAGATGGAAGTGTTGTTTCTCCCAGCCTTCCACAACCTACAAGGGTTACACCACAACAATTGGAAGAAAAAAGAGAAAAAGGGCTTTGTTACAATTGTGATAGCAAATGCACTAAAGGTCATAGGTGTGCTGAGAAGAAATTATTTTACATAGAATATGAAGAGGAGGAAGAAAAGGATCAAGAAACATCAAAAGAAGAGGATATACGTCAGGACACCACCCCAGAGAAAGAAGAAATGAATCAGACCATATCTTGTAAAGCATTGGCAAGAATTACCACTCCTCAAACTCTCAAGATAGAAGGACATATCAAGAAGAAAAAGGTGCAAGAAGTGAAAGATCACATCGAGAAAGAAGAAATGAATCCAACCATATCTTGTAATTTAATGGATGAAATTACCACACCTCAAACTATCAAGATAGAAGGACAAATCAAGAAGAATAATGTTCAAGAAGTGAAAGATCACATCGAGCATCAAGAAATGAATCCGACCATATCTTGTAAAGGACTGGAAGAAATTACCACTCCTCAAAAGATAGAAGGACATATCAAGAAGAAAAAGGTTCAAGTAGAGAAAGATCATATCGAGCATCAACAGCAAGTTCTCCAACTTTTAAAGGATAACGCCACTTCGGTGCAAAATCAAATGAAACAATAGGTAGATCAACATCGTAGTGAAAAATGTTTTGATGTAAGTGATTGGGTATTTTTACTGCTACATCTCAAGCAAGCTATTTATGAGAAGGAAATGTTGGCAATACTACATGCACTTAAAAAATGGCGACCTTACCGAATGGGAAGACGCTTCAAGGATGAGGATGTGGAAGCATTGTTTTGTGCTATTTATATTATCCAACCAAATTGGATAAACGAAACAACGGATGAATGGAAGAAGAACGAAGAAGTATGGCCACTTATTCAAAAGTTGCAAAAGATCCCAATTCAAGCAATATTGCCAGAAATTGAAGAGGAAGGAAAAATCATATTGGAACCTGGAGCAGTCACAGAAACAAGAACCCGACAGCTACGAAATCGATCAATTTCAGAGTATCTCATCAAGTGGAAGAACTTACCCGCTGAATATTCCACATGGGAGGACAAGAATTTTATATAGAAGCATCAAGAACTACTCAAGCGTTGAGGACAACGCTTTTTGAAGGAGAGGGGCATGTTAGGCCCCTATACTACTAGTGTAACCCCTTATTGTTATTAGTATAACCCACTTATTATATTGATGTACCCATGTAGTCCCCATATTGTTACTATTATGCCACATAGAAGCCCACCATTGTCACTGTTGTGCCCTACAATATTATTGTTATGTAGGCTTTGATTGTATTGGGACCACTTAGACTCCTATATATAGAAAGGAGGTATTTTCATTTGTATCATCCAAGAATTGTTCATTTATGTAATGTAAAGGAGGTTGCCCCCTCGAAGAGACTGAATTCTAAGGCGTGGATCTCTCTTTTCTATCTTTTTGTGAGCTGGTTTCATAACATTTGGTATCAGAGCTTTGGATTCTAGGGTTTCGCTGCTCCAAACAGGTCATCGTGGCATTTTCGCTATAACTTTTTTTCTGTGACGTTTCAGAAGTCGCAAAAAAAACCCATTTGAGAGTAAATCGCGCTGAACCTTGGGTCCGAATTTCATATCTTTTCGCACGATATTTTCGGAGATATGATCTGCGGAAGTTGGTCTTTTTGCAGACTCCTGAATTACACTCAAAACAGGTGACCTGGGGAAAATCGTCATAACTTTCTTTCTGAGCATCGGATTGAAATTGCGTAAGAAGGTACAGAAAGAGGACGGACTGTAGTTTCTGTTTATATATTTTTCAGAGTCAAAGGTTGAAACAGTGACACGTGGCACTTCATACAAGTTCGCTCTACTGAACTAGTCTATAATCAGGTCACTGCGGGAGATTGTGCATAACTTTTTCTTGGAGAATCCAATTTGGATCAGACTTGTGGCATTGGAAAGAGGACACAGAGGGCTACTACAGGTCACAATTTCAAAACTTAAATATCTGAAAGTACAGAGTTACATTCGTTTCAAGGTAGAGCTCCTAAAATCAAGAAAAAACAAGATGAGGAAGTTTGATGGCAAGGATCCGGTAAATTGGATACTTCAGATGGAGCAATATTTTGATATACATGGTGTACAACTGTTACAAAAGGTATGTATTGCATCTTCATATTTAGAACCAGATCAATTTTTATGGTACAAAGGGCTTTGTTCTCGTAAAAAACTTGTTACGTGGTCAATTTTCACGGAGGAAATGATAGCACATTATGAGGATATAAAGAGCAACACCTTCTTTAGAGCAACACCACAACAATTGGAAAGAGTAAAAGGGCTTTGTGACATAATGGAAAGAAAAATTATGGAAACCAGGAAGCATACCCCTCACAACTATAAAGATGGAAGTGTTGTTTCTCCCAGCCTTCCACAACCTACAAGGGTTACACCACAACAATTGGAAGAAAAAAGAGAAAAAGGGCTTTGTTACAATTGTGATAGCAAATGCACTAAAGGTCATAGGTGTGCTGAGAAGAAATTATTTTACATAGAATATGAAGAGGAGGAAGAAAAGGATCAAGAAACATCAAAAGAAGAGGATATACGTCAGGACACCACCCCAGAGAAAGAAGAAATGAATCAGACCATATCTTGTAAAGCATTGGCAAGAATTACCACTCCTCAAACTCTCAAGATAGAAGGACATATCAAGAAGAAAAAGGTGCAAGAAGTGAAAGATCACATCGAGAAAGAAGAAATGAATCCAACCATATCTTGTAATTCAATGGATGAAATTACCACACCTCAAACTATCAAGATAGAAGGACAAATCAAGAAGAAAAATGTTCAAGAAGTGAAAGATCACATCGAGCATCAAGAAATGAATCCGACCATATCTTGTAAAGGACTGGAAGAAATTACCACTCCTCAAAAGATAGAAGGACATATCAAGAAGAAAAAGGTTCAAGTAGAGAAAGATCATATCGAGCATCAACAGCAAGTTCTCCAACTTTTAAAGGATAACGCCACTTCGGTGCAAAATCAAATGAAACAACAGGAAATGTTGGCAATACTACGTGCACTTAAAAAATGGCGACCTTACCGAATGGGAAGACTCTTCAAGGATGAGGATGTGGAAGCATTGTTTTGTGCTATTTCTATTATCCAACTAGATTGGATAAACGAAGCAACGGATGAATGGAAGAAGAACGAAGAAGTATGGCCACTTATTCAAAAGTTGCAAAAGATCCCAATTCAATCAATATTGTAGGGCACAACAGTAACAATGGTGGGCTTCTATGTGGCATAATAGTAACAATATGGGCACTACATGGGTACATCAATATAATAAGTGGGTTATACTAATAACAATAAGGGGTTACACTAGTAGTATAGGGGCCTAACATGCCCCTCTCCTTCAAAAAGCGTTGTCCTCAACGCTTGAGTAGTTCTTGATGCTTCTATATAAAATTCTTGTCCTCCCATGTGGAATATTCAGCGGGTAAGTTCTTCCACTTGATGAGATACTCTGAAATTGATCGATTCCGTAGCTGTCGGGTTCTTGTTTCTGTGACTGCTCCAGGTTCCAATATGATTTTTCCTTCCTCTTCAATTTCTGGCAATATTGCTTGAATTGGGATCTTTTGCAACTTTTGAATAAGTGGCCATACTTCTTCGTTCTTCTTCCATTCATCCGTTGCTTCGTTTATCCAATTTGGTTGGATAATATAAATAGCACAAAACAATGCTTCCACATCCTCATCCTTGAAGCGTCTTCCCATTCGGTAAGGTCGTCATTTTTTAAGTGCATGTAGTATTGCCAACATTTCCTTCTCATAAATAGCTTGCTTGAGATGTAGCAGTAAAAATACCCAATCACTCACATCAAAACATTTTTCACTACGATGTTGATCTATCTGTTGTTTCATTTGATTTTGCACCGAAGTGGCGTTATCCTTTAAAAGTTGGAGAACTTGCTGTTGATGCTCGATATGATCTTTCTCTACTTGAACCTTTTTCTTCTTGATATGTCCTTCTATCTTTTGAGGAGTGGTAATTTCTTCCAGTCCTTTACAAGATATGGTCGGATTCATTTCTTGATGCTCGATGTGATCTTTCACTTCTTGAACATTTTTCTTCTTGATGTGTCCTTCTATCTTGATAGTTTGAGGAGTGGTAATTTCATCCATTGAATTACAAGATATGGTTGGATTCATTTCTTCTTTCTCAATGTGATCTTTCACTTCTTGCACCTTTTTCTTCTTGATATGTCCTTCTATCTTGAGAGTTTGAGGAGTGGTAATTCTTGCCAATGCTTTACAAGATATGGTCTGATTCATTTCTTCTTTCTCTGGGGTGGTGTCCTGACGTATATCCTCTTCTTTTGATGTTTCTTGATCCTTTTCTTCCTCCTCTTCATATTCTATGTAAAATAATTTCTTCTCAGCACACCTATGACCTTTAGTGCATTTGCTATCACAATTGTAACAAAGCCCTTTTTCTCTTTTTTCTTCCAATTGTTGTGGTGTAACTCTTGTAGGTTGTGGAAGGCTGGGAGAAATAACACTTCCGTCTTTATAGTTGTGAGGGGTATGCTTCCTGGTTTCCATAATTTTGCTTTCCATTATGTCACAAAGCCCTTTTACTCTTTCCAATTTTTGTGGTGTTGCTCTAAAGAAGGTGTTGCTCTTTATATCCTCATAATGTGTTATCATTTCCTCCGTGAAAATTGACCACGTAACAAGTTTTTTACGAGAACAAAGCCCTTTGTACCATAAAAATTGGTCTGGTTCTAAATATGAAGATGCAATACATACCTTTTGTAATAGTTGTACACCATGTATATCAAAATATTGCTCCATCTGAAGTATCCAATTTACCGGATCCTTGCCATCAAACTTCCTCATCTTGCTTTTTCTTGATTTTAGGAGCTCTACCTTGAAACGACTGTAACTCTGTACTTTCGGATCTTTAAGTTCTGAACTTGTGACCTGTAGTAGCCCTTTGTGTCCTCTTTCCAATGCCACAAGTCTGATCCAAATTGGATTCTCCAAGAAAAAGTTATGCACAATCTCCTGCAGTGACCTGATTATAGACTAGTTCAGTAGAGCGAACTTGTATGAAGTGACACGTGTCACTGTTTCAACCTTTGACTCTGAAAAATATATAAACAGAAACTACAGTCCGTCCTCTTTATGTACCTTCTTACGAAATTTCAATCCGATTCTCAGAAAGAAAGTTATGACGATTTTCCCCAGGTCACCTGTTTTGCGTGTAATTCAGGAGTCTGCAAAAAGACCAACTTCCGCAGATCATATCTCCGAAAATATCGCACTAAATGCTCTGAAATCCGGACCCAAGGTTGAGCGCGATTTCTTCTCAAATGGGTTTTTTTTTACGACTTCTGAAACGTCACAGAAAAAAAGTTATAGCGAAAATGCCACGATGACCTGTTTGGAGCAGCGAAACCCTAGAATCCAAAGCTCCGATACCAAATGTTATGAAACCAGCTCACAAAAAGATAGAAAAGAGAGATCCACGCCTTAGAATTCAGCCTCTTCGAGGGGACAACCTCCTTTACATTACATAAATGAACAATTCTTGGATGATACAAATGAAAATACCTCCTTTCTATATATAGGAGTCTAAGCGGTCCCACAACAATCAAAGCCTACATAACAATAATATTGTAGGGCACAATATTGGTTGTGTAGCCCTCCAAACAGTGATGAAAAGGCTACAAACCTAGCCTTTTCTCCTTCGCTAAGGTGCCTACTAACTTGCGGCCTGAACATAAGATCTCCTCTCCAAAATGCGAGTTCTCCTTATGTCTTCTCCAAATGACGCTGTCCAAAATTTCCTCGGCCTCCCTAACAGCTAGGTTAGGACAGCGTATAGGATTGCTGTCATCCCTTCTTACCTAGGGCACCTAACCCTCCTTGACTATGTGTGTGAGTCTTCTTTAGATTAGCGTTCCTTCCTTGATTGTGGCTAGGTGTCATGGCCTCTTTAGGACAACGTTTAGATCTATCCTCCATAGCTGCATTGAGAGCTAGATCATCCTCCTTAGACTGCGGCTAGGTCATCCACTTTAGAACTGTGTTTAGGGCTTCCTCCTTAGGACTGCATTTAGGGCGTCTACTCCTAGATTTCTCTTCCATTAAAACCCAAGACAAGTGGAGATAAATCAAGAGACAAGTGTGTGTGAAATGACTCTCAAGTCATCTCCTTTTATACTAAAACGTTGAGCACATGTGGGTGTTATTTAGTCACTGGCCGACCTTGATGAATTGTCTTATAACACAAATAAATTCATAACTCCATGAATACTTATCGGAATTGGATGCTCTTGATTCTTTAGATCAATCCTACATCTCTTGATGAGAGGGATCCAAGAAAAATACCAGCTGCCATAAATAAGATGACCCACATGGAGTTTGGCCCTAGTTGCCAATTTTAACACTCCCTCTCAACTAGGGAGAACTCCATCCACTGATCCATATGTCCGACTATACTATCTCTGCCATCAGTGGCCTGCACTGCTCTGCTCTGTTGAACCATGAAGAAGAAGAATTGATCGAGAATGTCTCATACCATTCTCTACTGACCCGAAGTCAGTGTTATTGATCCCAGATCAATATCACAAGAGGGTGTCTCAAACCACTCATATTGATCCCAGATCAGTTCCATTGATCCCAGATCAATGGAGTTCATCCTAGCATAGGGAGTACGGTAGATAAAATGATGCGTCCATCGATAATACTACTATGATGCCTAACCCCATTTCCCTGCTCATTGATTAGATGAGAGGTACTTCCCATGAGTCCCAAACTACATGGGTATGATGCCTCGACAGGAGAACTAATCATCCTGTCACCAAGTCACCATGGGGTATCACAGGGGAAGGTTGAACCTTTCACCCTATACACAGTGCACCATTAGGGGAGGGTGAGTTGCCCTATGGTCGCTTGTTGCTCCAAGCAGTACCCCAAGTCCCCCGGAGCTCGCAGAGCTCAATGCATGCATCATGCGGGACCTTTATAAGAAGGTCCCTCAACGACTCCAAGTTGTTTAGGAAAGTCACAAATTTGACCTTTCCCTTGGGGCTTTGACAGAATGTCTGCAACCAGTACATCAGTCTCAATGCGATAGAGCCTCCTCGCTCATCGACGTACCATATCCCAGATAAGGTAGTATTTGATATCTATACGCTGGAGTAATCATAGAATACGAGATTCCTTAACAATCGAATCCCCCCTTGGTTGACATAGAGGATCTCGATGGTATCCATCATGTGTATAAACAACTCGCTGAAGAGCTTCCACAACCAGGGAGCTTCACATGAGATCATACTCGTAGCTATGTATTTGGTCTCAGCAGTGCTTATAGCAACCGACTTCTGCGTCCTGCTCATCCAGGATATCGAACAAAACCCAAAGAGATCCAACGCTTGGAAGTACTCTTGAAATCCTCCACACTACCTGCCCAGTCAACATTTGAATAATCATTCAGCTTCACATTTCCGGCAGTGTATCTCAATCCATGAGAGATTGTGCCCTAAAGATATCTAAGAAGATTCTTGGCACCAATCCAGTGAGGTTCAACCATATATGAGCTCATCATACTAACTGCAAATCATATGTCTAGACGGAAATTCACCAAGAACATCAATGCGAATGAGTTTATGAGACTCAGAGGCATTTCCCAAATCTGGTCCTGCATCACTACCATATAACTTCTGAAAGTTAAGATCCTCGAGGTAGTCATGGGCTTGCAGTTTACCATTCCACATCCGGAATCCAACTCCCTCTTACTTTTGCAAATGAAAGGGTCTGCACCTGTTAGAAATAGGTCGTCCTTAGAAGGTGCTAGTATGAGAGGTCTATCATCCACAACCTTCAAGCAAAGGTTTGGATCAGCTTCACTCTTAGTGAATCTCAACTTCATCTGATAGCTATCAATCCTCTCATACTATGCCGGGGTGTTTTGCTTCAAGCCATAGAGGGCTTTCTTCCACCTGCATACATGAGATTCCCGATCATGAATCTCAAATCCCTCAGGTTGTTCCAAACCTGTGGACCTGCTACATGACGGGAATGGTCCCCTTGTAAGATTTTCCTTCGGTACATCTCAGACATGTACCTTCATGCTCTTCTTGAATTCAGGCATCCCAGTCACCATCTGACTCACATCGTGTAGGGTCCTATAATAAGTAGACCTCTGGTGCTATAGATGAGATGTGTCAACTGACATGGTCCCCAATGGACCATCCTACAACTTGATACAAATTGCCAACCCTGAACCCATGAGTAAAAGCATTTTTTGAAAATTCTATTTTCAAACACGTACCTTTCCGTTGATGAATGCCACCCTGAAACCTTTGACTTCCATTGCCGAAATGGACACCAGGTTCTTCTTGCGATCAGGTACATAAAAGAGATTCTGTAAATGAATTGAGTACCCTAATTCAATTGAGGGGTAATATTTCCTACACCCTTTTCAGGATAAGTGGCATCGGCTCCAAGTGTAATCTCATGATTGTTTCCATCTCTACCAAATTAGAGAGAGACCCCTTCTATATGTTGAAGTGCTTTGGAGCACTACAATCAATAATCCAGATTCCTAAAGAATTGAAGGAGAAGGCCAATATAGGATAGCGCTTCTTTATCTTATCAAAAACAACATTTGATTCTTCATAACTGGGGTTCCTTGCTTTCTCTGAAGAGTCAGCCGTTTCCTTGATGACCTGCATTACATGTCATTCCTCTGATCATTGAAGATGTCCCTAGAATGATTGTTATCATCATCAAGTGATGTGCCCCTACCTCGGACACTCCTTCGCATAATGGCCGAACTTATTACAACCTAGGCATTTGCCTTTCCTTCCACCCTTAGATCCGGACTTCCCAATACAATGATCTTTTAGGTAGGTCATCGAAAGCTTCCGTTGCGCCATTCTGATAATATTCTCTGCTTCGATTTCATCCTCGTTGAATTTGAAGAGGGATGAGGAATCCACTGATCCTTTTGTCCTTTCCCAATTGTCTTCGGTGATTGCTCTTTCACTCTTTCTTGGGCATTGTCTTCACCTCAGCTTTGATCCCATGTTAATTTTAGGTATGTTCTATGCTTAGAGCAATTTATTTAAATTTTCTCAGTTAGCTCAATATCTTTTCCAGATTAGCAATCACATCAACATTAAAGTAAACTGCAGATAGAACATAAACATAAATCGCTAAGGACAAGCCAAGACAAGAGGACACAAGATGTGGCGCTAGCCAAGGACAAACCCTAATGTGGGGAAACCCTTGATCAATTCTTCTTACATGTTCTTCAATAGTTCAGCACAGAGAGAGAGAGAGATAGTGCATTTACAACAGAAGTCAACACATTGACTTATCTAGATAAGAGCATAGATCATCTCTAACAAGATGATACATGAGATCAGTTGAAGACATGTTGTTTCAACTGATTCTCCAAGGTGACTCCATCACTTATCATTGTGTTGCATCTCGTCATCATGCTTCACCTATCATTGTGCTGCATCTCGTCATCATGCTTCACCTCATTGTGCAGCACCATGCTGCACGTGCTTGCTGTCCCATTGTGCCATTGCTGCACAATGTCATGGCTGTCCCGTTGTGCCACTGTTGCACTATGTCATGGCTGTCCCATTGTGCCACTACTGCACAATGTCATGGCTGTCCCGTTGTGCCACTGCTGCACTATGTCATGGCTGTCCCATTGTGCCACTGCTGCACAATGTCATGGTTGTCCCATTGTGCCACTGCTGCACAATGTCATGTTGTCCCATTGTGCTTTGCCATACCATAGCAGCACCATGAATTTGCTGCACTAAATACCCATGTACCATACCACTATGTACAACCACCAATTTGGCTCCCACAGTCTGCCCAACAATCTGGTTCAAACTGATCCTCATCTAGGATCCAACACCTACAAGAGATGTCATAGACAACATGCCTTAGCTCACTGTATTGAGGTCTGATATGTTTGCAACAAACTGGTTAGGGCTTCCTAACAATCCTTGTTAGACCCCTCCAATCAGCTCCTAAGGCCTCCTACAATTGCGGTCTTCCCTTCTAAGCTTGTTGCTCCAACACGCTATCCTTAAGGCTAATTCCTAGCCCCAAGACTCTCCAACTAGCCCTCTGATTACTTCAGAACAGGCCTCGGTCTCTTGCTGTAGCAGTCGCTGCCCTAGATCACAGGAAGACAACCCTCAAACTCGTCACAAGTAGCCTAGATCTCCCTTACACAACTCAACCCTCTTGCTTGGTTGTGTAGCCCTCAAAACAGTGATGAAAAGGCTAGAGATCTAGCCTTTTTTCCGTCGCTAAGGTGCCTACTAACCTGCGAACCCTAAAACTTGTCACAAGTAGCCCATATCTCCCTTACACAACTCAACCCTCTTGCTTGGTTGTGTAGCCCTCAAAACAATCATGAAAGGCTACAGATCTAGCCTTTTCTCCGCGCTGAGGTGCCTACTAACCTGCAGACTGAACATAAGATCTCCTCTCCAAAATGCGATTTCTCCTTATGTCTTCTCCAAATCACGCTGTCTAGAATTTCCTCGGCCTCCCTAACAACCAGGTTAGGACATCGTAGATGATTATTGTGTCATCCCTTATTACCTAGGGCACCTAACACTCCTTGATTGTGTGTGTGAGTCTTCTTTAGATTAGCGTAGATAGATCCTTCCTTGACTGCGGCTAGGTGTCATGGCCTCTTTAGGACAACGTTTAGATCTCTCCTCCATAGCTGCGTTGAGAGCTAGATCATCCTCCTTAGGACTGCGGCTAGGGCATCCACTTTAGAACTGTGTTTAGGGCTTCCTCCTTAGGACTGTGTCTAGGGCTTCTACTCCTAGATTTCTCTTCCATTAAAATCCAAGACAAGTGGAGAGAAATCAAGAGAGAAGTGTGTGTGAACTGTGAAATGACTCTCAAGTCATCTCCTTTTATACTAAAACATTGAGCACATGTGGGTGTTATTTAGTTGCTGGCCGACCTTGACAAATTGTCTTATAACACAAATAAATTCATAACTCCATGAATACTTATAGGAATCAGATGATCTTTTGATCAATCCTACACCTCTCGATGAGGGGGATCCAAGAAAAATATCAGCTGCCATAAATCAGATGACCCACATGGAGTTTGGCCCTAGTTTGCAATTTTGACAATACTAAATTTCAAGAATTCAAAGCTAAAGTAGAGAACCTTACAGAAAGAAGAATCAAGATATTAAGATTCGATAATGGAGGAGAATATACATCCAACGAAATCATAGCTTTCTTTAAGGAGTCTGGGATTAAGAGGGAGCTGATAGTCCCATATAATCCCAAACAAAATGGAGTTGCAAAATGAAAGAATCGATCCATTGAAGAAAGTGTGTTAAAATTGGCAACTAAGGTGAAATTCCACCTTGGGACAACTCATTTGGAGATGATGATTGCATTAAATTCCTCTTTTTGAGAGGAAAAAAATTGATATAAAGATCATCTCAATTGGACAAGCAAAAGTGTGCTTTTGAATTTATGCCCACATATGTGCAAATTGTTTAGGCCAGCCTCATCATCATTTTGGCTCGTGAAGCCAAATGGATGACACTTCATCCTCAACGACTTGTATAAATACAAGTACCCTCTCACCTCATTTGGCATCTTCATCACTCACACATTCTCTCCTTCTCTCATTGGTTTGTACTACATTGGGCATTCTTCTCTCTTACACGTATGGATCAAGAAGGATGAATTTCAGAAGCAAAATTACAAGGCTGAAATTTCAGAGTTGACTACAGTTTGACCAAAGTTGACCAGTGTTGACTTTGACCTTCCAAGGAGAATTGACTTCGATATTTTGGGTGATTATCTGTTTGGGTAGGCTAGATTTCTAGGCACAAAAATCGAGGGAATCTGGGAAGTTTGACCAACGTTGACTTTAGGGTTGACTGCAGTTTGACCACAAAAAATACAATAGTTTTCTCTCTCCTTTGACCAAGGTTGATTGCACTGTTTTTCATTGACTTTGACCTTATGGTTAGGCTGAGTTTGACTGGGGAAGACCGCTTTGTTTTGAGGACATTCTATTGCTTCTTTAACCAGCATTGACTTTCGGGTTAACCCTGTTGACTGCTGCAGAAAATCACTGATTTTGAGTGGGCTGTTTTGACTTGAATTTAGCTAGTCGATTTTGACTATTGTACTCTCTCTCTGTGCTGAACATTTTGATATAATAATAAGAAGAATTGATCAAATGGTTTCCCCACATTGGGGCTTTTCCCTAGCATCCGCCAAATTTGGTGTCCTCTTGTCTTGACTAGTCTTCTGTAGTTTTTTTCATGTTCTATCTACTTTTACTATCAATGTGATTATTGTGATTGCTATTGTAAATTGGAAATAGCTATTGGGCTGCTAAAGAGCATATAACATACCATTGTTAACTAAAATTAACATGGTATCAGAGCCTAGGTGAAAACAAAGCCAAAGCAAGAGAGAGAAAAGAAATCACTAAGAGAGAGCTGTTAGACAAGAATATTGGTCTAGCTTCAATGGCGACTACATCTTACTTCAAATTTAAGGATAAGCTCAAGGACAAATCTGACTATCATGCATGGAAGATGACTTTGGACTTGACTTTGGAAGAGCATGATGCAATGGACTATGTAAAGGGAAGAATGGTGGAGCCTCCTTCAAATGCACCTGCTACTGTAAAAAAAAGTACAAGAAAGGTGAGGTCAAAGCTAAGAGAATTATCATAGACTCCATTCAAAAGCATTTGGTTGCCTATATTTCTGATTTGGAAACATTTAAGGAGATGTATGACAAGTTGGTTGGGATGTTCAAAATGAACAATGCAAATCAAATCCTCTTTCTCAAGAACAAGTTGAAGGACATCAAAATGGACAAAGGGGAGTCTATCCAATCCTACTTCATGAGGATCACACAAATCAAGAATGACCTTCTATCTATTGGAGAAGTTGTTGCTGACAGGGAGCTCACTCTCATTGCACTTGGAGGTCTTACAAGAGCATGGGATGTGTTTAACACCACCATCCTCAACAATGACAAGATTCCTGGTTTCGATGAATTATTGGCTAGATGCACTCAAGAAGAAACAAGAATGATGGAGATAGACAAGCCTTCAAATGGAAATGATCCTACTAGTTTCTACGCTCATGCTAAGAGGAAGAACAATGCTGGTCCAAGGAAACAAGGTCAAGGATCCAAGCCATGATTCAAAGAAGGAAGAAAAGGAAGGTGCTACAATTGCAATAGGTTGGGCCACTATGCTAGAGAGTGTCCTCACAAGAAGGATACTTCAAGGGATGATGATAATAACAACCACAACAATTACAAAGGCAATGGCAATCAAAGGAACATCAAGTTCAATAATAAAGGAAAGAGGAATGCTCCTTCCGCTCGATATGGAAATGGTCGACCTCCCAAAAGATCAAGAAATTCTAGATATGATGAAAGTAATGTTGTAGAAAAACAAAATTAATTTTATCTTATTTTTGCTTTATCTACTACCTCTCCTCTGGATGCGTTGGATAATTGGTTGATTGATAGTTTAGCCTCAAGGCACTTCACTAGGTACAAAGAGGCCCTTTCAAATTTGATTGAAAGAGGACTAATTTGGAGATCATACTTGGAGATAATGCCACCTATCCTGTAAAAGGCATAGGTACTGTCACTCTTCACTTGAATCAATGTCAAACCATTCATCTAAGCCTTTATCTTCCATTGTAGAAATAGACCCCATTCATTGATGGAAAGGTACGTATTTGGCAAAGGAACCCTAAAAATGCATTTACTCTTGGATTTAGGGTTGAAGGTCTCTGTCAAGTTGGAGGAAGTCCTTTGGGAGCCATGACGTGCGATACTTCTCTTCAATTTGAATTATGGCACCGAAGATTTGCTCACCTTCATTACAAAGCCTCACTTGGGAAGGAAGATGGTCACAAGTATGCCCGAGTTCAACATGGATCATGACGAAATTTGTCAGGGTTGTGTAGCTGGAAAAATTAGAAGGGGACCATTTCCTTCAAGTGAAAGTCAAATTACTGATATTCTTCAATTACTCCATCCTGATCTATTTGGTATGTTTCCCATAACATCATTGGGATGATACTAATACTATGCAATTTTTGTGGATGGTTTTTTTCGCAAGACATGGATCTATTCCTTGAATAAAAAGGATGAAGTGTTCAAATGGTTTCGTTTCTTCAAAGCCTTGGTGGAAAATAAAACAGGGAAGAAGATCCAAATATTAAGGACCGATAATGGAACCAAATATGAATCAAATGAATTTAATGACTTTTGTAGAGAGGCTAGCATTAAGAGGGAGACAATCATTCCATATATTCTTGAGCAAAATTGAGTTGCTGAAAGGAAGAATCAAACAATCATGGAAGCCACACATGCCATGCTCCATGATCAAGGCCTATTGAAGTTCTTATGGGAAGAAGCTACCAACACTGCCGTATATGTTCAAAATAGGAGCCCACATCAAGCATTGGATTTCAAGACACCTGAAGAAGTTTTCACTGGTAAGAAACTTGATGTTTCTCATTTTGGAATATTTGGTTGTCCTGTATATTTTCATTTGCCTAAAGAGAAAAGAAACAAGTTAGAAGCATCTGAGAAGAAAGGTACATTTGTGGGCTACAGTGAAAATTCAAAGGCATATAGAATCTATGTGCTTGGTTAGAGAGAAGTGGAAATAAGCCATGATGTCACTTTCGATGCAGATTCTGCCCTTGGGAAAGCCAGAGATCTCCCTATCCGAATGAAGGACAATGATGATGCTATAGAAAAGCAAGATGAGCCTTCGTCAGATGAGCCTATTCCCGATGTTGAAGGACCGATGGATCCCATTGATCCACCTAGTGATCCCTCTACCTCAAGAAAAAGACCTTTGTGGCTTGAAGACACTCTCCAAGATGTTGAAAAGCATATTGCTCCAAGAGGGACATTTCGTGAAAGTAAGAAGCCGAACAGGTATCAAGGGTACTTTGCTGCTATGAGTACTATTGTTCAATTTGAGCCATGTACGTTCGAAGAAGCCGTGAAACACGAAGTACGGAGGGATGCGATGAATGAAGAGTATGGATCAATCATGAAGAATGATGTCTAGGTGTGTTTCCTAGACCCAAGGACAAGTCTATGGTCACTTCTAAATGGCTTTACAAAATCAAACATGGAGCTGATGGCTGTGCTGAAAAATACAAGGCAAGGTTCGTTGCTCGAGGCTTTTCTTAAAAGGAAGGAGTGGACTATGACAAGATATTTGCACCAGTTGGTTGATATACCACTATCTGATTGATTATTGCTCTTGCTACCTCTCAGGATTGGAGCCTACACCAAATGGATGTTAAGACTTCTTTATTGCATGGCTTGCTTAAGGAAGAAGTCTACTTGGAACAACCTTCGGGGTTCGAAGTACAAGATTGAAGGACACATGTGCAGGTTCAAGAAAGCCCTCTATGGGTTGAAGCAAGCCCTCAGGGCTTGGTATGAGAGGATTGATAGCTATCTTATGAAGCTGGGGTTTACAAAGAGCGAAGCTAATCCTAACCTATATATCAAGGTTGAAAATGATATGCCTCTTATTCTGGTCCTTTGTGTAGATGATCTCTTTCTGACATGTGTGGACCCTCTCATTTATCCATGTAAGAGGGAGTTGGCTTCCGAGTTCGGGATGAAGGACCCAGGTTTGATGCACTACTTCCTAGGCCTGGAGGTTTGGCAAAAACCAGGTGAGATTTTCCTTTCTCAAGGAAAATACATTGTGAAGCTACTCTAGAGGTGTGGGATGGTGGATTGTAAGTCTATGTCTACTCCGATGGAAATCAACTTCAAGAAGCTATGTGGTAGTGTTGTTGGCCATGAATTGGAAAGCCCTTTCGAATATAGACAACTTGTGGGGGCACTGATGTTCTTGGTAAACTCCTGTCGTGACATATGCTTCACTGTGAATACGTGGAGTCAATTAATGGTTGAGCCTCATCACATACATTGGATTGTTGCCAAGAGTCTCTTGAGATATCTCTGTGGCACAATCAACTATGGTTTGAGATACACTGCCGGAATTTGAGGCTACATGGATATTATGATGCTGACTGGGCTAGTAGTGTGGTGGATCGTAAGAGCACGTCTAGATGTTGCTTCTCGTTAGGGTTTGCTTCAATTTATTGGATGAGCAGGAAGCAGAAATCGGTTGCTCTAAGCATCGCTGAGGCTGAATACATTGCAGCTAGTATGGCCTATTGTGAAGCTGTTTGGTTGAGGAAGCTCTTCAGTGAGCTATTTGAGCATGTGCTGCATACCACCATGATCTTCTGCGACAACAAGAGTGGGATTCGCTTGTCATACTATCTCATGTTCCACGACCGCTCCAAGCACATTGATATCAGGTACCACTTTATCTGGGATTATGGTACAACAGGAAGCAATAAGGCTCCAACACATCATAACTGATGAGAAGGTCGCAGATATCCTCACGAAACCCTTGGGGAAGTTCAAATTCTTAACCTTCTGAGAAAGACTTGGAGTCGTGGAAAGACCCTCCTATGAGGGTCCCGCTTGAGTTGGACACTGAGCTCTGGGAGCTCGCGGGGGCTTGGGGTACTTCTTGGAGTTATGAGCGACCATAGGTTGAGTGGCTCACCTTCCCCTGTTGGTGCGCTATGTACAGGGTTAGTGGTTCACCTTCTCCTGTGATACCCCATGATGACATGTGTGTAGGGTGAGTGGTTCACCTTCCCCTACAAGACACATGTATGTAGGGTGAGTGGTTCACCTTCCCCTATGATTGACATATGCATAAGATGAGTGGTTCACCTTCTCCTATGGCATATGAGCAGGATGAGTGGTTCACCTTCTCTTGCTGGTACCCCAACATACATCCTACCCATGTAGTCCGTAACTCATGGAAAGTACCTCTCATCTGGCCAATGAGTTGGGAAATGTGGATAGGGACCATAGCACTACCGATGGATGCATCATGTACTGTCGTACTCCCTATGTCTAGGATGCATGGTGTTCAACAACTTGATCTGGGATCAATTGAGGTTCTACCTCTGGACTGACTTTTGTTAGTGGAGAGTGGTAAGGTCTTGTGACTCACTCTCGATCAATTCTTCTTCATTATTACATCATGGTTCAACAGAGCAGAGATGAGATGAGATACAAATATGGTTCGTGTCGACAGGATGACATGTTGGATGGATTGGCAGGTGGAATTCTGCCTAGTTGAGAGGGAGTGTTAAAATTGGCAACTAGGGCCAAATTCCACCTTGGGACAACTCATTTGATGGAGATGATGATTGCATTAAATTCCTTTTTTCGAGATGACCAAAATTGATATAAAGATCATCTAATTTGGACAAGCAGAAGTGTGATTTTGAATTTATGCCCACATATGTGCAAATTGTTCAGGTCAGGGTCATGATCATGTAGGTTCATGAAGCCAAATGGATGTGACACATCACCCTCAACGACTTGTATAAATACAAGTACCCTCTCACCTCATTTGGCATCCTCATCACACACACATTCTCTCTCCTTCTCTCATTGGTTCATACTAAATTGGGCATTCTTCTCTCTCAAATGTGTGGATGAAGAAGGATGAATTTCAAAAGCAAAATTACAAGGCCAAAGTTCAGAGTTGACTGCAGTTTGATCGAAGTTGACCAATGTTGACTTTGACTCTCCAAGGAGAATTTGACTTCGAAATTTTGGGTGATTATCTATTTGGCGAGGCCACATTTTTGGGCACAAAAATCGAGGGAATTTGGGCAGTTTGACCAACTTTGACTTTAGGGTCGACTACAGTTTGATCGGAAAAAGTTACAATAGTTTTCTCTCTCCTTTGACCGAGTTTGACTGGACTGTTTTGGGCAGACTTTGACCTTTTGATCAGGCCAAGTTTCACTGGGGAAGACCGAGCTGTTTTGAGGACATTCTATTGCTGCTTTGACCAACGTTGACTTTTTGGTTAAGCCTGTTGACTGCTGCAGAAAATCACAGATTTTGACGGGGTTGTTTTGACTTGAGTTTAGCAAGTCAATTTTGACTATTGTATTATCTTTCTCCACTGAAAATTTTGATATAATAATAAGAAGAATTGATCAAAGGGTTTCCCCACATTGGGGTTTTTCTCTGGCATCCGCCAAATCTGGTGTCCTCTTGTCTTGGCTTGTCTTTTGCATTTTGTTTCATGTTCTATTTGCTTTTATTGTCAATGTGATTATTGTGATTGTTATTGTTATTGGAAATTGTTATTGGGTTGCTAAAGAATATTGAAGTAAATTGTGCTAAGCATAGAACATACCATTGTTAACTAAAATTAACAAAGTGTAAAAGCAATGTTACATGATCAAGATTTACCAAATTTTTTGTGGGGTGAAGCTACAAAGACAATTGTATACATACAAAATCGAAGTCCCCAGAGTTCTCTAGATAAAAAGTCTTCGAAGAGGTGTTGAATGGGAAAAAACCAACTGTAGATCATTTCCAAATTTTTAGTTGTCCTGTCTATATACATATACCTAAGGACAAAAGAAAGAAGTTGGATCCATCTGGCATGAAGGGAACATTTGTGGGCTACAATAACTCTTCTAAGGCCTATAGGATCTACATAAAGGAAGGACACCGAATAGAAGTCAGTCGAGATGTGATATTTGACGAAAGTATTGCATTCAAGAAATCAAAGGATCTCCTTATGGACTTTGATGATGAAGAATTTCTGGTAGCCGAAGAAGAAGTTACCAGGGAATAAGAATCAAACCATGAAGATGAAGGTCCTTGTGAACCAATACAATCTGTGGTAATTTTTGAAACTAGAAAAATACCTAATTGGTTGAAGTCTATACTTCTAGATGCAGAGGGTCGTGGAGCAGCCCAAGGTACATTGAGGGAAAGAAAGAATCCCAAATGATATTCTGGGTATGAAACCTACATGACAAAACTAATTGAAGCAGAGCCATCCACTTTTGAAGAAGCTGTTAGTCACCAAGAATGGAAGGATGCCATGAATGAAGAATATCAATCTATAATGAAGAATGGAATTTAGGAGATCATACCTAGGCCCGAAGACAAATCTGTGGTAACTTCCAAGTGGCTCTACAAGATCAAACATGCAATAGATGGAAGTATTGATAAATATAAGGCAAGATTGTGGCTAGGGGCTTCTCTCAACAAGAAGGCAGCGATTATGAAGAGACAGTTTCTCCAACAACAAGGTATACAACTATTCGTTCGTTGGTCTCTTTGGTAGCATTGATGGGATGGAACATCCACAAAATGGATGTCAAGATTATATTCCTAAATGGCACAATTGTTGAGGAAATCTATATAGAGCAACCCTTGGGATTTGAAGTCAAAGACAGAAAGGCATATGTTTGCAGATTGAAGAAGGCATTATACAACCTCAAGCTAGCACCAAGGGCATGGTATGCGAGGATGGATGCATACCCACATTGATTAAGCTTCTCAAAGAGTTATGCTGATCCAAACCTTTATAGTAAGGTTGTGAATGGAGAGCCAATAATAATTCTTCTGTATGTAGATGATCTTCTCTTGACAGGTGTGGAAGGTCGAATTGAAGAATGTAAGAAGCAACTAGCAACAAACTTTGACTTGAAGAATCTAGGGTTGATGCACTACTATTCGGGACTAGAAGTTTGGCAAGGACGTGATGAGATCTATCTAGGTCAAGGAAAGTATGTGATCAAGATGTTGGAGAGGCTTGACATGATGGATTGCAAACTAAGGACAACCCTGATGATCACAAACTTGAAAATACAAAGGAGTTCTGAATCAAGCCTTGTGGATCCTTCCAGGTATAGGCAATTGATTGGCTCGCTGATGTACTTGGTGAATACTCGACTAGACATATGTTTTGCAGTAAATATTCTCAGTCAATTCCAAGTGGAGCTGAAACATGATCATTGGATAGCAACTAAACATATACTGAGATATCTGCAAGAAACCATCCACCGCTGCCTAAAATATGATTGGAGGAATGATGTCTACTTGATTGGATATACAAATTCCGATTGGGGAGGTAGTGAACAACATGGAAGAAGCACTATAGGAGGATGTTTTTGTTTGGGATCCTCCATGATCTCATGGATGAGTAGAAAGCAAGATACGGTTGTTTTGAGTAGTTGACGCTGAGTACATTGTAGCATGTGAAGTAAGCAGAGAAGTTGTTTGGTTAAGGAAGTTGTTATTGGACCTATTTGAAGGACCAATGGACCCTACAGTGATACATTGTGATAACACTAGCTTTATCCGATTGTCTGAAGACCCAATATTTAATGGAAAGACAAAGCATATCAACAAGTATCACTACATTCAGAAGGTAGTACAAGATGGTGTGTTGTAGCTACAGTGTATCTCCAGCAATGAGCAGGTAGCTGACATATTGACAAAATATCTTCGTAATAAGAATCTTGTATACCTGAGAGACAATCTTGGTTTGGTTGATGTATCCTCCCTAATTGAAAGGGAGAGATAGGTACACCATTCTTGTCTTCACTTGGGAAGACAAAATAGAGGACTGGGTAAACATCTGGCATCCGATACTCTTTGAGGACGTGGTAGGGAATCCAAGATAAGAATTATTGTGGACCGAGATTCTTTGAGGACTAGCTATCCAAGATAAGAATAGTTCAAAGAAGGTCATACTCTGTGAACACCCAGGTGGGGTATGTACCTTGAGAGACAATGATGATGGTGTCTATAAATCATTGGTCTCGCGAGGATTTTGCTCTGATCTTGTGGAGAGATAGAGTTGTTAGTCAAGGCTTTGCTATATGAAATGTTGGTTGATATGATGCTAAATAGATGGGTTACCAAGCCAACTCTTCTTATGAGATCTCTTTAGGTTGAGAATGTCCATGTACCATTTATGAATACCTCCCTAGTTAAAAGGGAGTGTTGAAAAATGTGTAACTAGGTTTGGTCTTCATAAATATGAAATGAACTTTTGACTCTTGTAAATTGTAAAATCAAAGAAAATTATTATTATTATTATTGGAGCATGGGTTTCATGCTCAAGGTCTTTTATTTTATAGGTCAAGCACCCATTGAGTTCTTCTAGGGTTGGTCCTAGGTCAAGAAGTCAAAAGAGTCACTATAATAAGTTGAAAACCCCATCGGCCACATTTTAAGTTGTAAAGGAATTTATTTTTGTCCTTAGAAGTGTCAAAATACCCTTCAAGGCCAAGTCGGCTTGGCAGCTGGCAAGTTGGCCTAATTTGAGGAGCAACATCCACCTTGAGAAGCCTATATAAAGGAGGAAACTCGACCTCCTTGGATCACATTCATCACTCAGTCATTCAAGCAGAGGAGGAAGAAGAAGAAGGCACCAAAGAAGGAAGAGGTCAAAGAAGACTTGTCTTTGGGCTATTTCTCTCTCACATGTGCGAATGAAGGCTAGGGTTTGTGTATTGATCTAGGGTTTTCTTCTACAGGTTCGATCTTGAAGAAGGAAAGGAAAGAAGGTCAAGGGAAGGTGAGAAGAAGCCATTCTCAAGCTCTAGAAGGAAGAGAAATCCAAGCGAAGGTCTAAGGAAGCCTTGGGAGGCTAAAATAAGCTCACACGTGTGGCAGTAGCAACTGCAGGAGGGGCGGAAATTTCAGGTCTGCAATAAAGGCATAAATTCTACTATTGAGGGTCGAAGTTGTGCTACTGGAAGAGATTTGACTGGGTTTGACTTGAACAAGGAAAGCACATCATCCAGAAGGGTTGGACTTGGTCTTGGAGGGTATTGGTCTTGGTCTAGAGGTCTTGGAATTCGTCAATTGAAGAATCTATAAGGAAGAGAAGAGATTTGCGTGTTTTCCTCTCAAGTGGAGAGGTTTTGGCCCTGGTTTGCAGCCTATATTTTATGTTCTTGTTCTTTTTGTTTTTGGTAGCTGTTTGATGATATACAAACATAATAATAAGTAAAGAAGCTAATAAGAAAGAAAAAGTAAAAAGACATCACAAGCAGTTATCAAGAAAAGAGAAATCACTCTAATCATTGCCCTCTAGTAGATTTCTCAACTCAAGGTGCCCTACATTACCCTCAAACGAGAAGGGGTGACAAGGCACAAATAGTTCAAGTGTTGTGGATCCATGGTGATGTACAGGCCCTCCCTTGTCATCTCAAGGATGACCATCATCATCTATTCTCTGGAATAAGTGATGCCCATCAAACAGTATCGATGTCAGTCTAGGGTCACCAATAAAATCTACTAAAGGCTTTTTCTTGACTCATGAAGAAAGTGAAGACTTAGAATTTAGGTGCTCTCAATTAGAGAAGAAAGTGAATGAAATGGATGGGTTCACTAGGCAGATCATCAATATCTCCAACACCAAGCTTCATGGGCTTAGCGTTTTAGCATCTTGAGTACCTTGAGGTGTCAAGCATCATTTGAAGTCATGAAATAGCCCAACACTCTACTCTGGGTAGGAAACACTCCATCATTAAAGCCAATCTCTCTCTCTCTCTCTACAATGTATAGTATGACCTTCGTTGCTCTGTTGAGGAGGTGGGGCAAGAAACTGAGAACCATCATAGTGGACGATACTTAATGTTAGGGGTACATTTAATACTTCATAGAAAGGCCACCTTCAAATATCTTGCTAGAGCAAGTCTCATATAAGTGTTCCCTATATTATGTAAGAGATGGCTAGATGGATAACCCTATTAGGTGTTTCCAACCCCCATGGAGAAGTGATAGGTCCCAGGGAAACTCTTCAATACATAGGTTCATGTGAAAATGGTGGTAATGGAGTGGGAATGACTTCAAGGCAAGGTGCCATAGCCAAGTGACCAGCTAATGGTAATTCAACATCCCTAGTGTATAGATATAAGGAGGGAGCAATCATGGAGGCATGAGTTACCCATTTTTTTGGCTTGCGCTTTTCACCCTTCTGATGTGCTTTTTACTTCTTTATGATAATGCTTTGATATGGTGCATAGCTTAGGAGCCCAAACTTGCATTTGAAAGATTTAATGTTTATTACCCCTTAATGATGAGAATTTATTGCTCATCAGGGTCGAGACAATACAAGGGTTCCTTTTTATGGATGGAGCATTAAGTGCTCTAGGAATTGGGTGATCACTAATGAGGGGGGTAGAGCTCATGTTAGGCTTTTGTCCACATGCTAAATTTTGTCCCAACCATCATTTGTGTTCTATCTTTTTTTTTCATTGTGGTGTTCTTTGCTTTTATCTTTCTTTTCGCTGTGTCATCCTCTAGGGAAAAGTTTTTTGGCCCACACTCAAGGATGAGGATGAGAGGGTGCCAATTCCCATAACCAATGACCACAAGCCTGAAGAATGGATATGGAATAGAGGGAATGGTGGAAAGTGGTAAGTATGGAATATCATGGGCATGCTAGTTCAATCAAAGCTTCGGAGGAGGTTCCACTAGGATAGAGTGAAAGACTAACCTCCCAGGTGAAGTGAGGGAACAAGACTACAGTGAAAGATCGGTCAATCATTTGGTTCACCCCTTGATTCATATTAGTATGCCCCGAAACATTAATAAAAGCACATGATTACAAAATGGTTAAAGTATCTTTCGATGGGTGATGTAAGGACCTTCGGTTGTGGTTACGACAGACGCCGGGCGGGCATCGTGCACGAAAGCGAGTCCGGCGCGCGGACGGGCGCGTGGGTGCGCGAGCGGACGAAGTACGACGGAGCTGCGGTAGGACTTGCGACGTTAGTAAAACACACCAAAAATTGGCTAAGTGTCATTCACACTTGAGCGTACACGAAATGAGGGTGCACAAAGGTTTATACGCATTCACGTGGAGCATAAGGTATACCCAAAGCCGACGCCATAAAGATGTAACGTGAGGGCTTCATGATGTCATTTTAGATGTCGGCCCAAAAGTATATGATAAAGTATGGTGCGTATATATATATGAGGTGGCTGCACCTCATTTCATCACCAATCATTCGCACTTCTAAATCAGCGAAAGGGGTAAAAGGGCTGCGCAGGGGTAAAAGGAGAATACACATGTCTTATGTGTAGCTCTTCCCTTATGTGGAGATGGAATTTTGACCCAGGTTGAGAAGTGGAGTTTGTGCAGGCAATTGTGTGCAGGATTTGGCAAGGTGAATTAAGAGGCTCGGGAGAGTGTTTCACTTTGTGCAAAGGTGCACATAATTTGTAAGAAGGCTGTTCTATGCCTTGATGTAAAAATATTCTAAGTGTTGGCTTGAAGTTTGTCAAGCATCACTTGCATTTGTACAATTGAAGTAAAGCTGTTATAATATATATTGCTGGGCAGACTTTCTGGGAGTTGCCCCTCCCTTTGTACTTGTTTATTGTTGATGTTCTCGGTTTATTGTACATGGTTAATGATTGAGAATGATCTTCTTTAAAGTATGAAGGATAACTCTTTACTTGGTTGCAAGAAAACATAAGTTAAAGTAAGTTTGTGTTGGAGTAGGCGTAGCCCATAAACGTTAGTATTGTTAAAAAGAAAGCGTTCGGTGGTGCCGCACCTCGCTACAAGCGGTTGGAAGATCACCGCAGGTGTAGGGGCGTGACAGTTGGTATCAGAGCTCGGTTGGAGCTGGTGAGCAAAGGTTGCTCGTGACAGTGACAAGGGTACTTGCAGGTGAAGGAGACCGTTTCACACGAAGTGAGACAAGGGCCGGTTCAGGTTGCAGGTGAAGATGTCTATCTTGCAGAAATTGGGTTATACATCCTTCAAAGAATTCGGAAGGAGTCTACTTGAAGAGTCAGAAAGAGTAACACAAAGATTTGTAGAATGTGGCAAAAGGATGTTTGAAACAAGGGAAGCTCTTCGTGCCTTGGTTAAGGAAGGGGTTCCTGATATGGGGGAAGCTCTTCGACTTGCAAAGGAAGGAGAATTGATTGAAGCAGAATTCAAGGAGCTCGAGATAAGACAGAAGGAAGTGAGGCATCTCATAGCCTTGAAGAGGGAGGCTGAAGCTAAGAAAGAACTTCTTCAACCCGGTTGGGCAATGGAGCAAGGTGAAGTTGCAGATTGTGCCAACAAGGAAGAGGAAGCCGTGATAGAGGAAGATGCTGCAGACTTGAACATGATGGAGGATAAACTTGAGGCTGATCAAGTTGAACCAGGATCGTACAGTTTATCAACATGTATGGATGAGGTCACTCACATGGAGGAGCCTCATGATGATGAAGTAAGTGATGATACTTGTGTTTCATTTGGGCATTTGGGAGATGGACCGTGTGCAGGAAAGGGCAAAGCCAGTTTGCCAATGCTAGGGAGGATCTCACCATGGTTGACTATGATGGAACCTTGTATGGAGAAGCAAGGATTGTCAAACATTGCAGGGCTTGTTGGGGCTACTTGTGACCTTGTGATGGAAGGTGCAAGAACCCGAGACAAGGGTGGAACTTGATGATCGTTGCGGAGGATTGGGTCATGCTTTAGCCACTTTGGCTAAGTGCCCGGCATGACTCATGGACAGATTGAGGAGGGCACACACTTGTGATGTTTTGGGTGGGCTTCTCATGGCCGAGACCAAGAGATAGTCTTGATGGACACTTTGGTGGAGGAGCTATGATGAAGAGACTCATGACATGATGACACGATGGTGAGATGGTTGAGTGACCGAGTTCACTAAACCGAAGTTTGAAGACTTGGATGAGATGGCCAGATGTTGTGATGTGTCTACTTGGTTGGACTACATGGGCAACTTAGTCATGGACATCAGGTTGGGGACTTGAAGACATGGAGCATGGCAGAGACCTATGCAAGGACATTGTGTGGAAGCACTTGTAGAGATGTCAAGGGACATCCAAGGAGGAGTGCTAGGGCAGGAATGTTATGCAGGAGGACTTGCTAGTGTGACATGGGAACTTGAGGATGGCACATTGCAGATGATGAAGAAGACTTCATGGACCTGAATGGAGCACATCAAGAGTTGATAAGATTGATGACTATGAGGCTGTATTGGGGATGGAGTTTATGAAGCAGTTTGATGCTATGATTGTACCGCATTTGAAGAAGCTCTACATTTACGATGGAAGGGAAGATGTACCTATTGGTGTGCCTACCATTGGTGCAACAAGGCCTCATTGTAAAGTGGGAGCGATGCAAATGGAGGATAAGGAAAAGGAGAACAAGCGATTGTCCACTGTTGAGGCAAAGCTTGTGGAACAATCATTGGTCATTAGATCACTCTCAGATAGCATCTTGGACTTAACAAGAAGGCTAGAGTTGGTGGAGGATGATGATGATGATGAGGTATATGTGAGGCCGGATGTCCAGAAGGAAGATCGGGTTGCTTATCTACAAAGGATGGAGATTGAGGATCCTGATAGATGGATTGAATTGATTAGTGAGGAGGAGCCTTTAGGCTCTGCTCCCTCTACATCTTCTTAGATGAATAAGAAGGTGGGCTCATTGTTAGCTGCTCATGGCAGTGAGCCCTCAAGCACATGGAGCAGGTATGATTGATGGTGGCACATTGCAGATGATGAAGAGGACTTCATGGACCTGAATGGGGCACATCGAGAGTCGGTTTGATGAGATGATCTCTTCAATTTGGAGGAGACACACACATGGACAACATGTTGCAGATGAGATGGATGGAGTTTCCATGGACCTGAGCATGGATTATAGACATCATGGATGATGGTATGTTGTCGAGGACGACAACGATTTCAGGTGGAGGAGAATGTAAGGACCTCCGGTTGTGGTTACGACGGGCGCTGGGCGGGCATCGTGCACGAAAGCGAGTCGGGCGCGCGGACGGGCGCGCGAGCGGACGAAGTACAACGGAGCTGCGGTAGGACTTGCGACGAAACCTGCGACGTTAGTAAAACACACCAAAAATTGGCTAAGTGTCATTCACACTTGAGCGTACACGAAATGAGGGTGCACAAAGGTTTATACGCATTCACGTGGAGCATAAGGTATACCCAAAGCCGACACCATAAAGATGTAACGTGAGGGCTTCATGATGTCATTTTAGATGTCGGCCCAAAAGTATATGCTAAAGTATGGTGCGTATATATATGAGGTGGCTGCACCTCATTTCATCATCAATCATTCGCACTTCTAAATCAGCGAAAGGGGTAAAAGGGCTGCGCAGGGGTAAAAGGAGAATACACATGTCTTATGTGTAGTTCTTCCCTTGTGTGGAGATGGAATTTTGACCCGCGTTGAGAAGTGGAGTTTGTGCAGGCAATTGTGTGCAGGATTTGGCAAGGTGAATTAAGAGGCTCGGGAGAGTGTTTCACTTTGTGCAAAGGTGCACATAATTTGTAAGAAGGCTGTTCTATGCCTTGATGTAAAAATATTCTAAGTGTTGGCTTGAAGTTTGTCAAGCATCACTTGCATTTGTACAATTGAAGTATAGCTGTTATAATATATATTGCTGGGCAGACTTTCTGGGAGTTGCCCCTCCCTTTGTACTTGTTTATTGTTGATGTTCTCGGTTTATTGTACATGGTTAATGATTGCGAATGATCTTCTTTAAAGTATGAAGGATAACTCTTTACTTGGTTGCAAGAAAACATAAGTTAAAGTAAGTTTGTGTTGGAGTAGGCATAGCCCATAAACGTTAGTATTGTTAAAAAGAAAGCGTTCGGTGGTGCCGCACCTCGCTACAAGCGGTTGGAAGATCACCGCAGGTGTAGGGGCGTGACAGGTGACCTACCTTCCTTCAAGAAGGAACGTCCCATGAGAGAGAGTAATCTGATGGGAGCAATATGTGGAGGCTCTATGGCATCATGTCATGTGCTGATCAATATGGCAGCTGGCTGGCTGGCTGTCCAAGGAAGAGGAAAATTTCTCCTATAGGTTACCCGCCTTTTGGTGGGTAACAGGGAAGGCAACTTGCTCTAAATGTGTACACCTGAACTTCCTATATGTGCTCCTACAACAGGTTCACCATTTCTTTCTCTAAAGAAAGAAAAAATCATATCTTTGTTAGTGCTACACTTCACATAAGCATAATCTTGAACGAATTCCCCTAATGATTCCCTATTAATGGTTGGAGGCTTTTGAATACTCTCTTGGTTACATTTTTTATTTAATGCATTTTTAGTACAGGTTGTTTTCTGCAGTTCCTTTCCATTGCTCAATCTTGTACTAGTTAATCCTTGAAAGAATTGAGTTCATATTTCCTTTCGAATTGTCCAGGATGTTGATTACAGCAACCCGACATTAGATAGGGTTTCTGTCAGGTATTGTGCAAAACTCTTGCATTTCTTGATTTATTGATACGTTACCTGAAATGAGGTAGCCTTTTTTGATAAGACCTGCGCAAAACTCTTGCAATTATTGATGCATTATGGGAACAGAAACATATCTGATCCATTTTTTAAGTTGTACACTTGTGTAGAGTGCCATGGCACCCTCGTGGCAGGGGCTAGGGGATATTTAACATTAATAATTATTGCAAAGGGACACAGGTACTTCTTGTTTGCGTTGATTATATTGATGTGCGCCATACATTGTCTTTGGTTCCTCCAGAAGGGGCAAACCAGCTTTTGCATTGGGAACTGGGAACCAAACTGTTCATTTCTGGTGCAGGCATAGATGTTCCTTGCATGCTTGTCTCAATTCACCTAACTGTTTTTTTTTTTTGTTCTTTTCATTAAAGACGGGCTACAGATAAAGGTTGGGGAACTCTATGAAGGTTTCTGTTACAAATTGTTGTAAACAATTTACCTATTTCAGTTAATGAGCTTTCATATGCCATCTGACCTATATCCTCTTTTACAGTCATTAGTATATTTGATATCATTCTTGTGATAAAAAGTTTTATTCCCATGGTGATTGTTTTGCACTAATTTGCAGTAACAGTTGTTTTTATGGGGTGTCTTTAAGCATGTATTTAACTGGTCCTCTTACCGTTTTGAGCTGTCAATATACTCAATTTCTTCAAACTCGAAATCAGCAATGTTTTACTTTGTTCTTCCTGTGTACTTGCTTGCTACAATATTATGCGGGACAGTATTTGGCTATTGTGTACTGCACGTCGTAAATGTCATGGTTTGGTTTTTTGCTGACCAGTTGGGGCACTGAATCTCATAGTTGTTATTGCAGGTTCTGCACCCTTCCTTTGGAAGCTTAGTGTCTAACAAGATTCGGATTTTGCATAAAGGTACTCCCGAGTATGAACAAGCTGAATTATTGAAACAGAACTTTTTGGACTGGAGGAGGTGCCTCAAAAAAATACACAACAGATTAGGTGAAGAGGAAAGTGAAATAGAAAGAGAATAAGTCAAGGATTACACACCTACCGGTTATATGATGGCATTCAAGATGCCAACTGTTTTAACAATATTGGTAAATGTATATCTTTGATCATGGCAACCTGAGGATGACGTTAGTGTTCATTACTGTACGGAGCTACAAGTTATAACATAAAACAAAATATATTTGTATCTTTTTGGTTTGATGCTGCTAAACATCTTTTATAGGATTGAACAAATGGTGCGGCAACAGTTGGGCTTATCTGTCCGATGCATGTAATTTCTCCAGATTTTGATGTAACATTTGCTGCTCTCTGGCTATTAATTCAAAATGAGATAGCTAAGACAGCGCGATACATGAATAACAGTTGTATTGGTATTGGTGCATGCACAGCTATGCCACAGTAGTGTAGGTCTGCATAATAACTTAAACTTGCACAGCTATGCCACATTTTCAAGATGATAATTCCCACATCTACAATACAGTGTAAACGTTGTACATCTGTTTCAATAATACGGGTAATGTTATTGGAACGAGATCTCAAATATGATCAGAGTGTCAAGCCAGCGAAATTTGTTATTATAATGCTGTTTTGCTGCTTACCAGTTTTGTTTGAAAACCAGTGTCATTAGGCATAGCATTGTGCAACGCGTTTATCTTACAGGTGTTACTTATCATTGAATTTTTTGGAATAAATTCATGATAATTGAAAGAAATACATGAAGAAGCAAACATAATGAATGTGAGACCAAGATTAAAATATTGCAAACAGAAATCATGTTAAATGAAAGAAATATATGAATATGCAAGCAGACAAAATATACGATCAATTAAAATGTTGCAAACAAGGGATTTGTACCAGCAGATGCAGTGTTTAACCTCCATGTTATATAATCCAAGCCTCTCTCTAAACTGAAGGGTGTTATATAATCCAAGCTTCTCTCTAAACTGAAGGGTATAAATTATTGTTTAAAGAGGAAATAATGAAAATGTTTTTTTTAACAATTTTTTGTTAGATTTTTAGGCACTTACCCTTATTTGAGGATGCTATCTAGTGTAGGTGTTGTAGACTAATGCACTTGACCTTGAGGGAATGGATTACTGATAATGTTTGGGAAAGACTAGAAACAACGGATTGAGTTAACTCTTTGGGCTGAAAACAAAATTATGTTATTAGCCACTTTAAATCTAATTAGGTCAAAGGGACCTGAAAATAAAGGGAGTAGAAATTATAAAACAGTACCTTATATTAGTCAAATGAACATTCAAGGGTGTTGGGAATCCTAATTCTAATCATTCTAAGGCATCCAAGTGTGCTTGGGAATCCTATTTCTTAGCCATCCGAATGCAAAAGCACTGAAGATTGCTGAAGTCATTTGATTAGCAAATGCATAGAAACTCCTTGTGGGTGATGTGCATGTAGACACTTCCGTGCATCAGCTCTGAAACAACCACCTAATAAACTTTCACATGACCTGCCATGTATCAGCTGTGAAATAACCACCTAATAGGTCATCTGAATAGCAGATGCATAGAAACGGTGATGTGCATGCAGACACTGCCATGTATCGGCTGTGAAACAACCACCTAATAAACTTTCACATGACCTGCCATGTATTAGCTTTGAAACAACCACCTAATAAACTTTCACATGACCTTCTATCGGCTATGCTCAGATCCTTTGTATTTGAAGTCTTGCCCATTTAAGTCATTTTGGGTTGAGAAAATATTGTAATTTAATAATTTTAGAAAGATGAGAACACAAAAGTACTCTATATGGTCAAACCAATTTTTGCCCAAGTGGGCATATGGAATTTTATCTTGTTTTCTATGTGGACCATGCCTTAGTTTATGTGAATGTTTTCATGTGTTGTTTATATGCCATATTTTCATGTTTATGTGATTATTTTAATGTTTTCTTTGTATCATTAACAATTTTATTGTCATTAGATATGAATTAATTGCAAGTTAAACTGTGTTGTTTATATGCCATATTTTCAGGTTTATTTTAATGTTTTCTTTATGTATCATGTTTTAATTTTATTGTCATTAGATATGAATTAATTGCAAGTCAAACTCTTTTAATGGTATATTCAAAAAGTATATTTGAATATTACATTGTAAATATAATGCAAATATTTTATCGTTAGTTTTTTCAAATTTAAACAATTTGATTATTTATCTCTTGATATATGGGGTGGATATTTCATCAAATTGATATTATAGATTAAATGCTAATAATTTACAATGTTGATGTAGTTGTACACATTGTTTATTAATTACAACATTGTTAGTAGCACTTTTTTGAAATTGTGTTTGTAACACTATTTTTATGTGATTTATGGGTTTAAAATATGTTCTTTGTACCCAAAGTCTTTTGCATATTTTCTTTTTAGACACTAGTTGGTTGATTAACTACATAAATGATTTGTTAGTCAAAGTAGCTTTGTTGCGTGAGTATATATTAATTGTCTCATTTATCATTTTACATTTTTATTCATGAGAACTATTAATTTTCCATTGTTCTATGTTGTTACAATCACTTTAGCCCAATTCATAACTTCAATTAGCAATCAAATCAAGCTTCTAGTAATAAATAATAATTTTAGATAGAAGAATAAATGAAATGTACTTGAAGACGAGCAATAACAAGAGACACCAGAATTGGTCAAAGACTATGGAAAAGGCCCACAAGGGGGAAGAGTATTTCAAATTTTTCTTCTTATTAGATTGTCATAAAATGTTCAACAAAGAGAATATGATGATCCAATTCATCAATCGAGAGCCAAGGTCAATATTTTGACTATCCAACAAAACCAACCACACAATATCCAAGAGATGAGCCCAATAAACAAATATGATCAAAGTCAAAGTCTCCAAAACTGATCCAAGTCCGTGGCCAACGGTCAAAAATATCTTAGGTCATAGACGTAGGGACATAGTGATCATCAATTTGGTTGTAGCCCTTTGGCCACAGGGAACACCCTATCAAGCGAGCAATTGTAGTCAAGTTTTCCTTGAACCAACCCTACGACTCTAGACCAATTTCTTCTCCTCGCACACGTGAGCTCGAACCTTGCAATTTCAGACCTATATGAACCAATCCAAATAAGAGAGAGATAAGAATATGCTTGATGTGATGTCCAAATGAGGATTTATATGCTTCCAAGGGGTGCCTAATTTCTCTTTAAAGTTGACTTGTACTTTTGTGCACATATGGGTTCACAATTTAAAAATACATTTTTCCTTAACCAAATTAAATTCTTCCAAGAGCTAGGAGGGGCCTTCTTGAAGAGGAAAGTTGTCCAAATGAGGGAATTTGTCTCTAAGTCGCCAAATTAACAAGAATTCCTGTTAGTTCTAGATATTTAAGACTTCAAAAATTTTGGAAACAATGCTGCTATATTTGTCTCCCAAAATGTTTTCAATTTTAACAATTAAATTCTAAACAATGCTACTATATGTTCTCTCAAAAAAATTTCAACCCTAACAAATATATTTGATAAAAATATAAGCAACATGGAGTCCTTCCTCCCCTAAATGGCAAAAGATAAGACTAAGGAGTTGATTTTGTCTATAACATTGTTGTAGATGCATTTGATTTGTGCACATTATCATTATGAATAAACGATGCTACTTTGCTTGGTAACTTTGGTAAAGGAAGAATCAAGAGCGTATTAGAGCAAAATAATGTATTTTTTAACAAAGCTTTAAAGTGTATGGTAAATAAGAGTTTCACAATGCACAACAAAGTGCTACAAAGTTTTTGATACATGGGTAGAGAATGGAAGATAAGAGAGGTGCACATTCTAGTTGATGCTTGGTGTTTGTTGAATAGGAAGGATTTATTGGAGTGGAAGGTTTATTCTTACAAAATCAAGGTAAGAAATATGGAGCAATACACTCTTACATAGAGTTAAATATCTTTTTTAGATTCAGTGATTGTATATGTAGAGATTTTAGGCAATATGTTGTAGCCAAATTAAAACAAATGATAGCACAATTCAAATTCTCCAATAGGATTGATAAGTTATTCCAATTCTTAGATCTATTTTAGAGGAGAAAATGGTTTTAAAAATGGAGATGATTACATATAATTTTCTATATGTTTTTGAAGTAAAGAGGAGAGTAGAACGGTTAAAGGCCATATCCACAATTTGGGCCACATGTTATAAGAATGAAGGAATATTTGACCGAAACATTAAAAAGCCCATTGACGAACGTACTTTGGTTTAGGACCTACATCTTATTGGCATTGTGATGGAGACAATATTAGGTATAAATGGTTCTTATGTTGCACGAAACTTCTAAATGGTACCTGTACCCGAAACTACAAAACTCGGACAAAACTCAACTAAAATTTGACCATGATGTAATCATCTATGAGAGTTAATATAGACTTGGTTTTCCTTCTAAATTGTCATCTATGGGTCTTATTCCCTTTTTACTTGCAAGATAATGTGTTATTCACTTGTATATATATATATATGACATTTTAGTGAATGTTTTGGCTGATGTTTTCATTTTTGGGAGGTGACGTTTTTAAACGTGCCCATTTCGAAAACTCTGAAACGTCTCAGCATTTCGTTCAACTTAGAAAATCACTGACATGGATGGAAAAAACTAATGAAAAGCTGCCCTAATCTAATTTTTCCAACACATCTAATATAGGCATGCCTTTCATTCATCAAAAAGCAGAAACTAGTAGAATGTGTCAGAGATCAATGTATTAATTGGACTGGTGACAACAACAATTGATGAGTTTCTGTAATTGTTATGTTTATTATTGAAAATCAAGCTAGGAGAACTATTGTAGGGTTATTTCTAGCAGATTTCAGAGTTCACAGCGTGTAAACAACAACCTATTACAAGAAGAACTACCTAATTGAGCATGTTTGACCTTACAACATATGCATGTGTGCTATACCAAACAAAAAGTAGTAAATTGGTTTAGGATTTATGCATTGATGATGTTGTTTCATGGGTTTTTCCATGGTTTTAACGTGACATTGGCTATATTTGTGAAGGAGAAGTTATCTAGAGAAGGTTTGGGACTTATGATTGTTGAACAACAATGTTATTGTGGAAGAGAAAATTTAGGATGACAACTTTTGCATGATAGTTGTGCAATAGTGGTACGATCACTTGCACACTATAGTCCTGCAAAGGTTATGTCTTAGTGCCTTTTGGGCTTGCTTGAGGATTTGAAATAGTAGATAACACATTATTCCCAAGTTTCTTTTTAGCATATTAGATAGCAAGGTCAATGGGCATGGGTGTTTTGAGAAGAATTTTCTTACAACATGTTGATGATTTATTCTTGGCAAACAACAAGTCACTCAGAGTTAGCACTACATGCAGAAGTTATTAGTCTAGTTTGATCCTTTTTCCCTCATGCACTACTAAGGCGTGATTCCTTTCTTCTGACTTCTTTAACGATAGAGTTGAGATCTCTATGCAAGGGATAAACATTTTTCTTTGGTAGCTTACAACAAAAGGTTGTTTTCATTGTTCTTCCATCTAGATTGAACAAATTGTTTCCACCACAACATACCATGGAACTTACACAACGTGTAATGTGTTGATCATTATGGTCTGATTTAGTCTCTTGATTAACACATTGAATAGATTCAACTATGCTGTGTCATTAGCTCTTTGAATCCCATTGTTGATTATATGTTCAATTGTGTTTCCAAGGTTTTGGTTTTCTTTTCCGTGCACTTATTTTAAACTCTTGTTTTGTCTTAAGGCACACATTCATTTCATTTCATTTTTCTGATCACTGTTGGATTTAGTTTAACGAATCTGATCTCAACCATAACAATTCAAATCATGAATTGACTCTTGTTCTTGAGTGCTTCTGGGCATCTCAAGGGCGGTTTAGTGTGCTAATCTGATTGGATTGTTATGTAGATTTGCGTATTAGTTAACAACATTAACAGGGTTTAGGGACAAACCCCCGAGACTAGAAAAACACCAATCCAAAGAAGAAGACAGTAATGGTGACAGGTGTTTAGAGTTATTCCCTAAGTCAATTGGTGCAGATTCACGTGATAACACATCCAGATTTCTAAGTCTCCAACTTGTTGATCTAACCGAGTCTCCTCATCTAGTTTTAATAAAGATATGCTTGAATCTCCAATCACATAACCTACCTATATACCATGTTGATCAAATAGATTGCAAGTAAGAAACCATGCAGTATGTATTGTATATTTTATTAAAGAAGAAATCCTTTAATACATGATTTCAAACATAACAACAATAACTCCCAAAACTAAGGGAGTATGTTTGAATGACTTTATTAATTTAGTTAGTACCTACACTAAATTTATTAATTAATCTAGATATTAAGTATTTATACAAAATTAAGTTAACGATGGTCATTAATCTCTATTAGAGTTGAGGATCTCCAAAGGAGAAATACCCTTCATCCTAACTATAAAGATGAGAGAGGAAGCCCATTCCTTTTAGAAAGAGCAAAAAAGGGTATTCAAGACGTATATGGGGTTGTGACACACTTAGTACATAAATAATCAAATTGAGAAGGTACTTTCAGGATGACCTCAAATCCTCCATCAGACCTGATAAAGTTGTGATCATCGACCAAAAGCTTCTTCAAAAGTAGAGAAAGCAAGTAAAGAGGTTGAAGCTTAATTATATTTTCAAGTCTAGGGGATTTGCAACAATACAGGGGAACACAATTTGGGATGAGAAAAGGGCTATCTACAATGATCTCCTCTGCCTGATCTAGTGGTAAGTACAAACTTGCACTTAAGGAATCCAAGGATATAAATGTATCATAGGTATAGTAGTTTGGAAAATTTGACAACCCTAATTTTCTTCATCTTATGATGGAAATCAAATATGTAGTCTCAGGTTTCGGTTTGCATACAATGAAGGCCTGAAGTAAATACTTTGAATTTTAATAGAATTTTATTTTCCCTTTAACATGTTCTTTCATGTTGATATTATCTGAAAGATAGGTCTTGTCATGAATTAATATTATCCCATATAAATTGCTTCATGGAAAACTCTACTACTCAATAACACATAATAATAAATTTGATCTTTATTAAATGTTTCAAACTAATAATTAAGTATATTCATTCATGATAAGATAAGATAGGTTTATTAGTGTCCAACAAATGACCATGTAGAAAATCTTCTAGATTCACAAGATAATGAAATTTCCTAAAGCAAGAGACAAGAATATACTTCTACTCTTTACGACAGAAGCCCATAAACATAGAGAAAACAATAATCAATAGAGGAAGAGAATCAAAGGCACATAGCACAATAAATATCCAGGGAAAGCCACACCTCAAAACCCCACTATCTATTTTGTATTAATTCAAAAAATCAAGATGAAATTACAATGCTTGTTTTCTCTAGAACAATCCCAGCACTTAACAAATTCAATCTCCAACTCATAAGCAAGCTCAAGGCCAAAGCTTAGCCTCTTCACAAGCTCTCCAAGTCTCTATTCCAATGTGTAATTCCTATGAAGGATAACTTGCATTTAAAGGTAAATAAAGCCTTTAAAAAATCCGCAATCCCTCAAGGATCAATTCCTAAATGCATTCACTATCAATGCAACTGAGAAAAATATAAAACAAATAGTACACTATCCCCACACTCTAGTTTCAACTGGGTTTTTCTCAGAATCGACATGCATGAGTTTTCGATGAGTAAATATAAAGTTAACTAGAGTAGCACTGGTGTTCATTAGTGTCACCATTTACTGTTAACTAACTATTAGTTCTCTCAATTAGTTTGAGAACTAATTTAACTGAACTGACTCATGAAATTGAGTCTTCTATTTTACAACTCATAATTAACTCATATTGGACTCCTACAAAGTAGGGAGAACATACAAATGACAACAGAAAGACTTCCAACTCGAATTTCCTAAGTTAAGTAAGTTTAATAAACTTAATTTAACTATTTTAAGTTGCTATGAGAATATAATTCGAATTTAATTTCTAGTTAATTCAAGGACAAATTAAACTAGACTCTCTTGTAGCCATTTCTCAACACTGGCTCTCAACAAGAAGGGGATTATCAACGACCCCAATCTTGTCTCTGTGAAACTCAAATTTACATCTTGACAATGCCTTTGTCAAGATGTCAGCATCTTTCTCCTTCGTGGGAATGTAGTCTAAAAACATGATCCACCTCAATACACAATCTCTGAGATGATGATACCAGATATCAATATGCTTGGATCGATCATGAAAAATTGGATTTTCATAGAGTTTGATACAACTTTGATTATCATAGTAAATCACTGTCGGATCCATCTGCGGACCAAAGAAACCGACCATGATCTTCCTCATCCAGATAGCCTCACATGCTTCCTAACTTGCAACCATGTACTCTACCTCTATCGAACTGAGTGCAAATGATCTCTATTTCCTGCTGTACCATGAAACTATTGTTGACCCAATACTGAAGATCCCTCCTAATGTTCTCTTCCTGTCGGATGGACTCCCTGCCTAATCTACATTGGTGAAGCCTTGAAGCTTCACTCCTTCTGTCCATCTGTACCATAACCCAAACCGAGTAGTGCCTTTGAGGTATCTCAATACATGCTTTGTCACCTCCCAATACAACTTGGTAGGCCTAACCATTGCTTGACTAAGCTGGTTAGCTACATAGCACATATTTGGTCGTGTGTTCACCAGGTAAATGAGTGAACCCACAAGCTGCTTGTAAACAGTAGCTTCCACTACTTCCCCTAAAGTAGCATCCTCCTTCCTCTAGTTACCAGCTAGAGGAATCTCCATGGGTTTACTGCTCTCCATGCAAAATCTCTTGAGTATCTCATTGGCATACTTGCCCTGAGATACAAACAACTCCCCATATCCCTACCATACCTCCATGCCAAGAAAGTAATGCATTAGCCCCATGTCCTTCATCTCAAACTCTATTGCAAGGTCTTCCTTGCAATATTTGATGAGCTTCTCATCACCTGTCAGTATAAGATCATCTACATAAAATACAATGATCAAAAGCTTACCTTCCACCACTATGTGATACAGGTTCGCATCCGCTTCACTTTTCGTTAAGTCAACCCAGTGAAGTAGCTATCTATCTTGGTGTAGTAAGCATAGGGTGCTTGCTTCAACCCATACAACACTTTCTTGAGTCAGCACACATGCAATTCACGGTCCAAGGTTTCAAAACCTTCGGGATGCTCTATGTACACCTCTTCCTCATTCATGCCACTAAGGAAGACAGTCTTCACATCCATCTGATGGATCTTCCAACCCATCTGTGTTGATAGTGCCAAAATAGATCTGATTGATGAGTACCTTGCAACAGGAGCAAAGGTATCATCATAGTCAATCCCCTATACCTGTGAAAAGGTACAGACCACAAATCTGGCCTTATGCTTCTCCACACTACCATCTACAACTTGCTTTACCTTTTAAATCCAACAGGAGCTCACAACTGACTTGTCCTCCGGTCTCAGGACCATATCCCAAACACTGTTTCTAACTATGGAGTCATGCTCTGCCATCGCATCAACCCAAACTAGATGCTGCATTGCTCCCTGAAAGGAAGATGGCTTTGTCACAACACATGCACCCATAAGTTCCATGTATCCAGTGTACCTCTTTAGTGACCTCCTCTGTCTATGCTAAGAAGAGGGTGCTCCCACATTCTCCTGTGCATCATCCAACAATCTATCAGCCTCTCTAATGCACTTTCTTTCCTCTCTGGAAGACTCTTCCTGAATGGATGTCTCCACTCTTTGAACCTCTGCATGTGGCTGCTCCACATCAATTTGATGCCCCTCAAACTTAGGAACTAAAATCTCCTCATCCGCATGTAGCTCAAGCTCCCTATCAAGGGATACCCGCATGGCCTTCTCCTCATCGAAACTGATATCCATACAAACCACTGTCATTTGACTGGTTGGCATGTACGCCTGATAGTTGTGGGGTGTATTAGTGTACCCCAAAAATATCCCCAACTCTATTGTTTGTTCAATCTTCTTCTGTGCATCTTTGGTCACATGGCAATAAACCGATGATCGAAAAATCTTGAAGTGACCAACATTTGGCCTCTTACTATAATAAGTCTTAGCTGGGGTCTTCATCTCAAGTATCCGATGTGGGCTACAGTTCTGAACATAAGCTATTGTGTTGCATGACTTAGCCCACAAGTGTAGTGGTAGGCCCTGATCATGCAACATCGCCCTTGATGCCCCTACTATGCTCCTATTCTTCCTCTTGGCAAACCCATTCTATTGAGGGTTATGGGGTGCTGTCAATTCTCGTTTAATCCCTTTTGCTGCACAAAAGTTATTAAAATCATTGGAGACATACTCACCACCATTATCACTCTATAGAGCTTTAATATTCTTGCCAAACTCTTTCTCTACTAATGCTTTGAACTCACAAAAGTTTGTGAAAGTTTGATTATTTTTCCGCATAAAAAAATACCCAGCATTTACGAGAATATTGACCATAAAAAAATATAACATAATACCTGTGTTTCGCTGTGGATGTTGTTGAGAATGGTCCACACACATTTGAATAGACTCTCTCTAGAATAGACTCTACTCAACTGTCTCTGTCTCCAAAGGAAGACTTAGTGTATTTTCCCAAAGTACAACCCTTGCATATATCAACTTGCTTAAGCGTACCTTTGGGAAGACCGGTAGAGATTTGCTGCAATATCTTCAAAACTTCATGATGCAAGTGGCCCAATCACCTGTGCCACAACTCGCTGACGTCTCAGCTCAACATCTTTTCCACTTTTGAACTCAAAGAAACACAATCCTCTACCTCTATCTTATAGAGATTCTGAACTTAAATCCCTATCTTCTTTACTCAATGACCCGTGGATATGTGTCGAAGGAACACCTTTCCTTTCGAAAATATCACATCATAGCATCTATCCTTAAGCATGGAAAAAAATACCAAGTTCTTCTTCAGTCCGGGTACATGCATAACATTCTTCAAGGTGAGTGGAGCCGCATACTCCCTCTGAAAAGTAATAGTGCCCACACTAGTAAAACTATACTTACCGTCATCACCCATCTCGATATGCATCTTGAGATCTTTCTCCTCCAGTTCACTGAATAACTCTTTGTTGCTAGTCAAGTGGAAAGAAGCTCCACTATCTAAGTACCAGACACTTCCCATCATTGAAGACACCATGCATGCAATGAGGGAAAAGTTCATTTCAAATTGTGAAGCCAATACCTCACCCACCGCTCCTCCTGAGGACTTCTCCTTGGACTTCTTCAATGGAAAATTTGTAGCAAAGTGACCCATCTTGTGACAATGAAAGCATTTATCATTTGTCATGTCCTTCTTCTTACCTCCATGATAAGAATATGATTTGGAATGGGACATTTTACCTTTCTCCTTCCTTGCCTGAATCGATAAGGCACAATTCTCTTCATCATCAGTCTTTGATGAAGTGCCATCTTTGGTGTTCCTCCTAATCTCATCATGCATCAAATCCGACCATAGTCGTTCCCAATCTGGTAGCTTCTCCCGACCATTGACATAGTCCTGATAACTATGCCATCCCTTTTGGAGTCCAAAAAGAGCAATGCTCAGCATATCCTCTACGGAAACCGTGATTCCAACACTTCCAAGTTCATCTAGACATTGAGTGAACTTGGTCAAGTACTTTGGAATCGTCTCACCTTTCTCCATATTGATTTTACGAAGTTTATGCTTCAGTGCCAAATTCCTTTGATCACTTCTATTTTGATACAAGTCCGTTAATATTTTCCACATAGCATATGGGGTTTCCTTTCCATGGAGACTCGAGACAATATGATCTCGAACTCCCTCAAGAATTATCCACCTTTCCTTCACCACACACTTCTTCCACTTGGCCAAGTTCTGTGCATTCCTGTAGCACACCCTCCATGTTGTCCCTCTAGGCTATGAAATTCGAGCTTCCTTCCAAGGCATACTCAAGCCTCAACCCATGGAATGCCATCTGCCGATCCTGAAGTATGTATTGCAAATTCGAATTTCACCTGTAACCCATAAAATCAAAACTTCGAAATCTTCTCTAGAGAGTTGATTTTAAATCAATGACATAGCCCTTATCTGATTTTTTATTTTATTTTTTAATTTTTTAATTTTTAATTTTTATTTTTTAATTTTTCTATTTTTCTATTTTTTATTTTTTTAATTTGGGTATCTTTTCCCAAGGAATCTAGATCTGAAATTTGTTTATGAAAATTTTGCACATAAATTTTCATATTTTCTCTGCAAACTCTCGACCCAAAAAACAATCTTGTTCCTGTACCATGTAGAAATCTTGTAGATTCACAAGCTAATGCAATTTCCTAAAGAAAGATACAATAATCTACTTCTACTCTTTACAGTGGAATCCCATGAACATTCAGCAAACAATAACCAATAGAGGAAGAGAATCAAAGGAACATAACACAATAAATATCCGGGGAAAACCACAACTCAAAACCCCACTATCTATTTTGTATTAATTCAGAAAATCAAGATGAAATTACAATGCTTGTTCTCTCTAGAACAATCCCAACACTCAGCAAATTCAATCTCCAACTCCTAAGAAAGCTCAAGGCCAAAGCTTAGCCTCTTCACAAGATCTCCAAATATCTATTCCAATGTGTAATTCCTATGAAGGATAACTTGTATTTAAAGGGAAATAAAGCCTCTAAAAGCTGCGCAATCCCTCAAGGATTAGTTCCTGAATGCATGCGCTATCAGTGCAACTCAGAAAAATCTAAAACAGATAGTACACTGTCCCTGCACTCTAGTCTCAACTAGGTTTTTGTCAGAATCAACATGCATGAGTTTCTGATGAGTAAATATTCAGTTAACTAGAGTAGTATTGGTGGAGTTCATTAGTGTCACCACAGACTGTTAGCTCACTATTGGTTCTCTTCATCAGTTTGAGAAATAATTTAATTGAACTGACTCATGAAATTGAGTCTTCTATTTCACAACTCAGGATTAACTCATACTAGACTCCTACAAAGTAGGGAGAACATACACATGATGACATAAAGACTTCCAACTAGAATTTCCTAAGTTAAGTAAGTTTAATAAACTTAATTTAACTATTTTAAGTTGCTATGAGAATAGAATTCGAATTTAATTTCCAGTTTAATTCAAGGACAAATTAAACTAGACTCTCTTGTTTCCATTTCTCAACAGACCAAAGGTAGGTTAAAGGGACTGCTCAATGCAAAAGTGACAACACAGAGTGGGAGTGAAAATGTCACTATCTGAGCATAACTAACACCACCAAAAATAAGAAATACAATGCTCTGGACACAAGTAAAAGGGAAATAAACGAAATGCTCTAAATTCCCACTATCTAATGAAGGAGAGGGTGTTATCTTTTGAGGTTGAAAGGGAATCTCTCTTACCATTTGAGACCAAAGGGAAATAAATATTGTATAGATTGCTAGCTAGAGGATATGGATCTGGTTTGGGGACATGTCTCTCTTTGGAAGAGGTGGCCCTATGCCATATGGTGGTAGGAGGGGGTTTCTTACCAATCTGACATGAACAACAAATCCACGTAGGTCTCACTGCATGGGGTTAATTTGTCTCTTGAATTGGAATGGTTTTGCAATTTTCTTGCCTCTTGTTGCCCCTATCTAGGAGCATTGGGAAGAAAAATGTGATCCTCTTAGTAGTTTCCTATCAAGAGGGGAAGGGGGAGGGCAGGAGAATGTGATCTGTGGGCCTAAAAACCTCTCCCAAGTATAAGGTTTGGCATCTCTAGGCTAGGTACCAAAAAATGATGGAGAGGGAGTTATGGCACTCCCTGAATATAATAGAAGCAACCATGTATCTCATTGGAACAGGGACACATAAAAATGCAGTGCTCTCCTGTCGCTATCTCATATAAATGGCATATCCAACATAACTTATCTTCTTGTGACATTTGGTGCTCAGCTTCCACCTGAAGCTTATCAGTGCACACTCAAAACTAACCTAAGGGGATCCTAATTCCATGCATCAAGTGTCAAAGAGTGTAAGTGGATCAACACTATAAAGCTGTCTCTAAGAGCCAACAAGTGCTCTACATAAAAGGCCATTTTGGGTCTCAAATCCCCAAGAGGGGAATCCAAGTGACCTAGATATACTACTTGTACATATCCTCCCGGATAATCCCATCCATCTCTTTCTTATTAGAGAAAAAGTGACTAGGAGCATCCAAAGTGTGTTTGAATGGGGGAAGATGATCTATCAATATACTGATGGATCGAAAGAAACAAGAAACTTCTAAACACTAGCACTGTGCTCTCCCAAAAGGGGGGAAAATTGGGCAATGACCTCCAAAGATAAATAAGCAAGATATGGGTACCAGTCTCTGCCTATTATTGAGTAAATATATAAAGAAGATAAAACAACTCTACCAATCTAAAGGTAGTCTAGATCTAGAAATGGTTTATTGCAAACTATGTATGGATGATGGACTAGGGGATCATCCTCTTGCATTTGATGATGTAGCACAATAAGTGGGCCTATACTCAAGGTCACTATAACCTAACCTAAGGCCCAATATAACTTGAGTAAGCTTGACCTCCATACCTTTGAACCATATAAAACTATAGGTGTCAAATTGGAGTCCATGAGGTCCAGTTTGGATGATATGCCCTAAAAATGTTGTTCAAAACATTTCTATGTTTATAAGAGAAAGGCACCCATACTCCTTATTCACTCAACTTTGGATATCCCCCTCAAACCAAACTTAAAACCTAAAAATTGAACCCCCATATATGTGTATGTGCCAGTAATCTCAACCTCCACCCCTCCAAAGTAAGAATGAAAACTAGATCCATTAAGGGTTTATTGCAAACTATGTATGGACGATGAACTAGGGAATCATCCTCTTGCATTTAATGATGCAACATAATAAGTGGGACTGTACTCTCAGTAATAAGTATAATTTTGGGTTTTGGATTATTTAATCATCTACGAGAATTAACATAGACAGGGTTTTCCTTATAAAATGTCATTTATGTGTCTCATTTTCTTTGTCTTGCAAGATTCATTATTGACTTATTTATAAAAAAAATTGTGTGTATATATATATATATATATATGACCTTTCGCCCAACGTTTCCACTTTTGGGGGCTCACGTTTCTAGCCATATCCGTTTCAGAAACTTCTAAATGTTTCGATGTTTCACGGAACTTTGAATGGTTCTGTCAAAATATTTTTACAATAGGTGAAAGACCTTGGTTCAATTTAGAGTGAATTCGAACATGGATAAGTTTCAGAAAACAAACAAATTTTTTAACGCTATGTAAGGGTGTAGTCAAACAAATGATAACACAATTTAAATTCCTTAATATGATTGACAAGTCCAAAAAAAAATTGTTATGAAACCAGCGCACAAAAAGATAGAAAAGATAGATCAACAACTGCAAAATCAGCCTCTTCAAGGGGAAAACCTCCTTTACATTACACAAATGAGAAATTATTGGATGATACAAATGTCAAGACCTCCTTTCTATATATAGGAGTCTAAGGGGCCATAATATAATCAGAGCCAACATAACAATAATAATGTAAGGGCACAACAATACCAATACTGGGCTTCTATGGGGCACAATAATAACAATATGGGGACTACATGGGCACAACAATATAATAAGGGGGTTGCACTAATAACAATAAGGGGTTACATTAGTAGTATAGGGACCTAACATTCCCCTCTCCTTCAAAAAGGGTTGTCCTCAACGCTTGAGTAGTTCTGGATGCTTTTGTATAAAATTCTCGTCCTCCCATGTGGAGTATTCAGCGGGTAAGTTCTTCCACTTGATGAGATACTCTGAAATTGGTTGATTTCATAGTTTTCGGGTTCTTGTTTCCGTGATTGCTTCAGATTCCAATATGATTTTTCCTTCCTCGTCAAGTTCTGACAATATTGTTTGAACTAGGAGCTTGTCACCTATAACCTTCTTTAAGCATGAAACATGGAAAATTGGGGGCACTCAGGAAGATGCAGGAAGCTCAAATTTGTATGCAATAGTGCCAATATTTTTCAGATTCTTGTAAGGACCATAGTACTTTGGTGATAATTTATTATCCTTCTTAGCTTTCTTGAGGGACATTTGTTTGTATGGTTGTAGTCGTAGAAATACCCAGTCACCTATATCAAAACTTCTTTCTTTGCGATGTTGATATGCCTATTGTTTCATTCTATTCTACACCAAAGTGAGGTTATCCTTTAAGGGTTTTAGAACTTTTTGTTTATGCTCGATGTGATCTTCCACTACTTGAACCTTAGAATTTTATTTTAAAGATGATGTGATGGACGGTGGATGATATCCATAAAGTGCCATAAATGGGTTCATTTTTGTTGCAGTATGGAAGGAAGTGTTATACCACCATTCAGCGAGAGGCAAACACTTGACCCAATATGTCTATTTATTAGATACAAAGCAACGAAGATATCATTCCAAACATTTATTCACTATCTCAGTTTTCCCATCAGATTGAGGATGATAAGATGAGCTATGAGCTAACTGAGTACCCAAATATTCCACCTCCTGTACTCCAAAGAAACATTTGGAGCTTTTTGCATATAATTGATTCTCCTCCAACAGTTTTAACACCATGTCAACATGTTGAACATGATGATATGATCCTTCCAAGACTTGATGTAGATTATTATATCATCAAAAAATACTAATACATATTTTCTAAGGAAGGCATTGAAAATGGAATTCATCAAACCTTGAAATGTAGAAGGTAAGGCCAAAAGGAATGACCAAAACTTCATAATGACCCTCATGAGTTCTAATTTTTTTTTTTTTTGGAATGTCTTCAGTCTTCATTCTGATTTGATGATATCCTGAATGAAGATCCAACTTGGTGATGTAAATTGCTCCATGTAATTCATCAAATAATTCATCAACGATAGGAATGGGAAATTTATCTTTAATAGTAAGCTTGTTGAGTTCCCTATAATCTGGACACATGCGCCATGATCCATCCTTCTTGTTTACCAATACCACTGGAGTAGAGAAAGAACTTTGACAAGGTTGAATTATACCAACCTCTAGAATTTTTGCACCCATATGTTCAGTTTCGCTCTTTTGGGCATATGGATATCTGTAAGGCCTGATGTTTAGGGGAACACTTCCTGGAATCAAATGAATATCATGATCAAGATCACGAATAGGTGGGAGTCCTTTGGGAGTCTCAAATACCTTGGAATGATTGTCCAAATGTTTTTGGAGATCTGGAGAAATAGATGATTTCAATGCGGGAACCTCTAGTGAACATAATTGTGAAAATACACCCATTTTTCTTTCTTTAGAAGCCTTCTCATGCTTTTAGAGCTGATAATATTTCCCGGTTTCCCTGTGATACCCTTTAATTGAACTTCCTTTCCTTCCCAAAAAATTCCAAGAAAAGTTCTTGAAAATTAAATGCTATCGTACCCAAAGATTGTAGCCATTGGAATCCTAGTACAACATCCGCACCACCCATTGGAATGGAAAGCATTGGACTATTCAAGACATATTCTCCCATGGATAACTTGATATTATGGCACTTTCTAGAGAAATTTATGGTTCCTCCATTTGCAACCATTACTTGAAACTCTGGTGCTGGATATAGAAAGCAATTCAACTCCTTGGCTATCTTACAATGAATAAGGGTACTACCCGAATCAATCAACACTACTACCTTTTTCTTCTTGATATGCCCTTCTATCTTGAGAGTTTGAGGAGTGGTAATTCTTGTCAATGCATTACAAGATATGGTCATATTCATTTTTTCTTTCTCTGGGATTGTTTCCTGGTGTATATCCTCTTCTTTTGACGTTTCTTGTTCCTTTTCTTGCTCCTCTTCCCTGCCTATGTAAATTAATTTCTTCTCATCACACTTATGACCTTTAGTGTATTTTCTATCACAATTGTAACAAAGCCCTTTTGCTATTTTTTCTTCCAATTGTTGTGGTGTCAACCTTGTAGGTGGTGAAAACATTAGGGGAATTTTGAGGTCTAAAATGGGCCCCCTAAGGAAATTATAAAATAATATTGGAAATAATAAAATAATATTAGATTACATCATCAAATTTTAGAGGAAAAAAAGGAAAAACTATTTTTTTCAACTTATCTCTCTATGGGTTTACTCAAGTTTCGAACGAGAACACTTGTTGGATGCATAATTTGATTCCTCATCCATGTTATGGGATCATTGCCATCAAACTTCCTCATATCGATCTTTGGAATATGGTGGGTCTTCAATCCAATGTTAGATTCTATGAAATCCTGATTAACATTTATTTTTTTCTCATCATAAGTTTCCTCTACTACCTTTTCATCATTCGGAGGCCTTTCTTGTAGTAGCTTTGTCCCACCTTCTTTCAAACCTTTCATGTCTTTCTTCAAATATTCCATGCCTTTCTTCAAATATACTTCCATACCATCGATATTAGCTTCCATGGCACATATAAAACTATTTATCTCAGCTTCAGTCGCATTCTTCAAATCATCCATCCAATTTTGCTTCTTAGGTGTTTCTATTTTCTTGATTCAAGTCGTTATTTTTCTTGCTGTTAGGAGCTCGATATTTTTAAAACACTGTAACTCTGTAATTTCAGATCTTCAACTTTTGAAATTTTGACCTATGTCAGCCCTCTGATTCCTCTTTCTAACCCCACCAGTCTGATCAATATTGGATTCTTCAATAAAGAGTTATGCCAAATCTCCTACAATGACCTGATTATAGACTAGTTCAGTAGAGCAAACTTGTACGACCTGGAACGTGTCACTGTTTCGACCTTTGGACCTGAAAAAACACACAGAAAAGTAAAATATGTTCTCTTTCTACAACGTCTTATGAAATTTCAATTTTATTATCAGAAAGAAAGTTATGATGATTTTCCCAATGTCACTTGTTTGGAATGTAATTCGGGAGTCTGCAAAAACCCTAAATGTCTAGGACTGTATCTCTGAAACTATAGTGAAACAATATATAAAATTTGGGCCTAAGAATCGCTAAGATTTCTTCTCAAATGGGTTTTAATTTTAGAGTCTGAACATTCGTAGAAAAGAAAGTACAGTGAAAATTCCATGATGACCTGTTTGAGATGGAATTTTGGAGCTTTCAAAAACCCTAACTTTCTTAGATCATATCTCCAAAAATATAGTGAGACAAGATCTGAAATTAAGGCTCGAGGTTTAAAATGATTTCGGCTCAAATGGGTTTTTTTGTAGCCTCTGAAACTTCATAGAGAAAAAGTTATAGCTAAAATTCCATAATGACCTGTTTGGAGCAACGAAACCCTAGAATCCAAAGCTTTGATACCAAATGTTATGAAACTAGCTCACAAAAAGATATAAAAGATAGATCAATGACTTGAAAATCTTCCTCTTTGAGGGGGAAACCTCCTTTATATTACATAAATGAACAATTATTGGATGATACAAATGACAAGGCCTCCTTTCTATATATAGGAGTCTAAGGAGTCATAATATAATCAGAGTCGACATAACAATAATAATGTAAGGGCACAAAAATAACAATAGTGGGATTCTACGGGGCAAATTAATAACAATATGGGGACTACATGGGCACAAAAATATAATAAGGGGGTTGCACTAATAACAATAAGGGGTTAAACTAGTAGTATAGGGACCTAACAAAATTTGATTCTTAGATATGTTGTAAAGTAGTAGATAATTGCATAGGTAAAAATGGAGATGAATACATATAGTTTTCTATATGTTTTTGTAGCAAGGGTATAGTAGAACACTAAGAGGTAGTATCAATAATTTGAGTTTCAAAATGCCATTGAAACAAAAGAATAATTGTCTCAACATCAAGAAGCCCATTTCCAAACACAATGTGGTAGAGCCAATATATAATATGAAAGGTTTTCTTCTATGAAAAGGTTGTGCCATTAGGTGGAAGGTATTGGTTAAATTTGGAATGGATATGATCATGGATTAATTTTAATTGGATGAATGCAATAATAAAGGAAAGATAAATAAAATTTTACCAAGAATAAAAAGGGAATTAAATCCTTGCAAAGGCTTATTTCTAGGTAATACTTAATATGGTGTTTAACATTATTAACAATAAAGAGGTGGTGCATAATATGATGTTAAAGGATGAAGAGAGATGATCTCATCAAGCAAATGAGTTTCCACTAAAGTAGAACTATTGACACCATTTAAAGAAATGTTGTTAGAAGTAAAGGACTATCTGATTTGAGCTTCAATGGAGGTGGTAAAGATGGTGCATAATTACATGCAAATTATATAATTAATTGTGCACAATAAATAAATTTTAATTATCCATTGCATGGACAAATCCGAAGTTTAAGTAATATTAGCTAGGGGAAATCTTGATTCATTCACTTAGAGAATTAGAAATAAACGAGTAATCGATAAGCAAACCTCTACTATGTAAATGTATTGATGCTTGTAGCATAGCAATATACTTCCACAAAGTCTTAAGTGTCTAGGCATGTGGAAGTCGCCTAATTGGTCTTTAAACTTAACAATTACTTTAAATTAAAGTAATTGACTTTTATAACATAAAATTAGTTAATCTAATGAAATGCGAAGGTTATTTGCATTAGTGAATTAGATGAATGTTATGCAACCAACTCATAAAATAGAAGAAACAATAGATCAACAACTTAAGAAATAACCTCTTCGAGGGGGCAACCTCATTTACATCACATAAATGAACAATTCTTGGACGATACAAATGACAAGACCTCCTTGGTATATATAGGAGTCTAATGGGTCACAATATAATTAAAGGCTACATAAAAACAATAATGTAAGGGCACAACAATAAAAATAGTGGGTTTCTATGGCACAACAATAACAATAGGGGGGATACACTAATAATAACAATAAGGAGGCTACACTAGTGTTATAGGTACCTAGTGTGCCTCTCTACTTCAAATAGGTGTTGTTAATTGTCCTCAACACTTGAGTAGTTTTGGATGTTTATGTATAAAATTCTCATCCTCCCATGTCAAATATTTAGCGAGTAATTTCTTCCATTTAATGAGATACTCTTAAATTGATTGATTTTGTAGTTTTTGGGTTCTTGTTTCCGTGACTGCTTCAGGTTCCAATATGATTTTTCCTTCTTCGTCAAGTTCTGGCAATATTGTTTGAACTCATATCTTGTCGTCGATAACCTTCTTTAAGCATGAAACATGGAAAACTCAGTCTACTTGGGGCAATGTAGGAAACTCCAATTTGTTTTGCAACATTTTTTAAGGACCATAATACTTGGGTGATAATTTGTTATCCTTCTTAGCTTTTTTGAGGGGCATTTGTTTGTATGGTTGTAGCCTTAAAAATAATTAGTTACCTACGTCAAAAATTCTTTCACTGTGATGCTGATCTACCTGTTGTTTCATTCGATTTTGCGCTAGAGTGAGGTTATCCTTTAAGAGTTGGAGAACTTTTTTTTGATGCTCGATGTGATTTTCCACTACTTGAACCTTAGAATTTTCTCTTAAAGATGTTTTGATGGAAAGTGGATGGTATCCATAAAGTTTCATAAATGGGGTCATTTTTTCTACAGTATGGAAGTGTTATACCACCATTCAACCAAAGGTAACTACTTGACCCATTGTGTTTGTTTATTATATACAAAGGAACAAAGATAGCCTTCCAAACATGTGTTCACTATCTCAGTTTTCCCATCAGATTGAGTATGATAAAATGAGCTATGACCTAATTGAGAACCAAGACAAGAAAATAATTCCATTTAAAAATTTCCAGTGAAAATGGGATCTCTGTCACTTACAATAATATTTGGGTTTCCATGTAGCCTTGAACTATTTCCATAAGTGCAGTAGCAACTGTAATTGATTTAAAAGGATGAGATAATGCACAAATGTGTGCATACTTGGTAAGTCTATCAACTACCATGATGATGACACTCTTTCCTTTAGACTTGGGTAAACTTATGATAAAATCCATTGAGATATCCTCCCAATGCTGATTTGGAATGGCTAAAGTTTGTAACAAACTCGTGGTCTTAATTGTCTCAACTTTATTTTATTGGAAAATAAAAAAATTTTCCAAAAAATTTTGAATATCATATTGAAGGCCACCCCAAAAAATTTCCTTTTGACCTCGAGATAAGTTCTTAAAAATCCTGAGTGCCCTCCTAAGGGGGTGTTCAGAAATCTAGGGCTTTAGGATTAGGAGATTTGTTTATAATGATAACTACTTGTCAATGCTTTTTGCTTCTTTAGATTAGAATATTCTCTTTAGTTGGATTATTATAATGTTCTTTCTTGATCAAACAACTACCAAAGCATAGACAATAAAGAAACAAGAGACACAGAATGTAGGTGATCAACTAGCGCTAAAACCTCTCCAACTTGAGAGGAAAACCTAAACATTTCTTCTTCTTATAGAAACTTCAATTGAAAAGTACCAATACCATGACCTAGACCCTTGACACAATGACCTCTCCAAGACCAAGTCACAAGCCTTCTTGATTCAACTTCCTTCTTCTTCCTTGAGTCAATGATAGTCAAACGTATTCCTCCTCTCGCTGCTTCAGCTATCCTTCAAAATTTGGTTCTTAGCTCAGACCTGCACTTTTCAGCCCTTCTTCCAAAACCCTAGTTGCAACACTTGACATAAATTTATACCTTTATCTCCTTCGCTTGGCCAGAATGTTTTCCTCCTACACTTTGGCTTGATGAGTATCTTCTTTTCCTTCTTGATTTGACTTCTAGAGAGACTGGGTAAACCTCGACTCCTTTTTCTAAAGTAGATACCCTTGACTTTCTTGCACGTGGGAAGATTATGTTTCCCAAAACAGGTCTGAATTATCTTGACTTGTTTTCCTTCATGGATTTCTTAAAGGGAAACTTCTTCTACTAGTCTTTTCGCACTTCTATCTCTCTTCTTCTTGCTTGATCGAATGGTGTCTTCAAATGTAGATTGAGATGCCCTATATATAGTGTTTCGGCCAACAAAATAAGTTGACTTGTGATATAGGTAAGACAACTTGTCATTCTGGAAACATTATTAGTCTAACATGAAGAAGAGCTTGTGACAAGGACTTTGAGGGCTAATAAATTTTCTTTTACAATGGATTACATGCCCAAAATGGGTCTTCAAACTTTGACATTGACTCTATGAATTTTATGACTTGACGACCAAACTTAATAGCTCATAATGGGAGATTTAACTAAAAGTAAAATTCCTTGATCATGAAACCCATGATTTAAGCATTACAAAAATAATTTTATTTTCTTCTTTACATCAATTACATAAAATCACAATTACACATGTCATTATGAAGACTGAACCTAGTTACGCTTTTCAACACTCCCTCTTAACTAGGGGGGTATTCATAATCCATACAAGGTACTTGGTCATTCTGAATCTCTATAATTCTCATAAGAAGAGTCAAATTGGTAACCCATCTGTATAGAATCATATCAACCAACAATGTCACATAGCATGGCATTGAATAACAACTCTATCTTTCCAAAAGATCATAGCACAGTGCTAGTGAGACCAATGATTTATAAACACCCTCATCATTGTATCTATCGGAACATACTCTACCCATGTTCTTAGAGTGTGTTCCACCAGGACTATTCTTATCTTGGATTCCCAATCCTCAAAGAATATCAATCCTCTACAATTACTCTTATCTTGGATTCTCTAAATCATCCTCAAAGAGCATCGGATGCCAGATGTTTACCCAATCCTCCATTTTTTCTTCCCATGTGAAGACAAGAATGATGTGTCTATCTCTCCCTCTCAACTTAGGGAGGGCATGCCCATTCCACTGAAGGAATGTGTCCATTCCTATAAAAGGAATGTAACGAAGATCCCTCTTAAATAGGGACTTGACAAATCTCCCTCGTGACTAGGGACTTTCGTCCAACAACTCATCAACTTGAGATCCTTGTAGAAATCCTTCCTTCGATGGCATGAATTTTTTCTTTATCATGCAATATACATCTTTTGGGACATCCTCATAGAGAACATACCATCCATCACTTTTATCCATGAGTCATGTCATCATTCTTTTTATCAGAAAGTGATATATTAGTCCATATTTGGCCTTCGTTCATGCCGTGATTCCTTATTCATGCCATGTTTCTTGAAGGATATGTCATCCTGCTACATGGTTATCAGTGTTGGAAGGCATCCACAACTTCTTCCCTTGGAAACCCTGCATAAGCCCATCTAGTTATTATTAAAAAATAAGAAATGAACATTAAATCAAAATTACCTTTGTGATGGTCTTTCATCGTGCCATATTTCGATTTATATCAACATCCTACATAGATATTGACACATATCCAAAGGATATATACTATCAAGGGTCTCTTTATTTTTCGGATTCCATCAAGGTCTTCAAATCTTTCATGCAGATATCATAGTCAAATGTTTCAGTCCTAAGATGTTGACTCCCTTCTCCATAGTTTCTTATTTCACAATCTCTTCCTTTCTTTATTCACACATTTTCTTCCAGGGACTTCTGATCATAGTTCCTCCAATTATTTCCAATCACGTCATATTTCATATGAGGGCATATTATGTTGATTTCATCTAGTCAACGTGTGACCCATGACTTCTTGCATCTTTTCCATGGAGGAGTTCCTTTTCTCTTGATCATGCTTGCAAGATAGAGAATTTATCCATGTTACCTGCAACGATATGACATGGCTCTAGTTTATCAAATACCAACATACATACCTCATTTTCCTTTAGGTCACCTAGAATTTATTCGACAACTTCCTTGGTTGAAATAAATTCAATTCCTTGATCTTGTTTACTTCTTTTGACATCATACCATCCCTTCCTAAATTCCTTCAAGTTGGAATTCTTGATGAAACACTTGCTTCCTTTTGATTGGTGAACCTTCTGATGAAGATTCCAATATATTATTTAGAGTATCCTCATCTAGTAGGTGTTTCACTTTGACTGACGTATGATGGGATTTGTACTAGATGAATTTTTCTTTTTTCCCATAAGTACCACTTATGATTCTAATGAGGTTACCAAGATCTATATCCTTCCATAGGTGACGTCCATAAACCTATTCAAATATCATTCATGCTTCCCTATGATGATGTCATGAGCTCTTTATTTCAATCGTATGCTTCTATGATTCTATCTCTTAACATGATGCATACTATCATGCTTCTAATGACCCATAACATGATAGTTATACTCTATATTTAGAACACAGAAACTTGAGAAGAATTTGGTGAAGAAAACATATCTCAATAATAGTAGAGATATTTTACTTCCTCCTTTTTTCATTTCTTCTTTTCAGCTTCTTCCTCTTCTTTAGTGACATGGGATTCTTCTCTTCTTGGTTTGTTGTTGTCCTTATTAATCTCATGAAAATCTCTCTTATAGTGCCCATATCCTTGACATCCATAGCATTGGATTTGAGACATATTGATCTTCTTCTTTTTCTGAGGACCAAACTTGCCAAATATTCCTTTGCTTCTTGATAGGTAACAAATGTTTGACCCTGCAGATTTGATATTGTATCACTTTTTTCCTTCAACTAGTTTTCTTCACTCTTGCATAGTGACCACAAATTTTTGAATGGGATAGCTTTCTCCTCTTCATAGTCCTTTGATACAAGGTTTCCTTGTTCATCAATTAGAGCATCTAGAACAATGGTAATCATTTCTTTATTGGATATCATCTCTCCTTATCTGGGATGCTTTTGTGAGACATGTAGATATACCTTCATCCTTTGATGCTTTAAATTTGTATAGATCAGATCTTAGTGATATGATTTTTCCTGTCATGCTTTTAGAGAATAGTTATATTAGCCGATCATATATCCCTTTTGATATCTCTAACTCTACTAGATATGGGATGATGGAATTCTTGATGGATTCTATAAGGATCCTTTGTCCTTTGAGCCCTTAGATCCATTTTAATATATTTATATAGTGCTTTCCCTTCAGATGGTTTGGATACTTTGCCATTGACATGATAAATAACATCATTTTCCTTTAGGACTAAGTATATTCTCCTTTTCCATGCAAGGAAGTTCGATGACCCAACCAATTTGTTGATATCCTTGAAAAATGAAGTCATTTTACTGAATTTAATTTATAGAAATAAATATACTTACCTTTCAAGTGAAGATGAGCTCTTCAACTTGATCCATTTGATGATGATGATTGCTAACTTCTTGATGATGTCTTGATGCTTCTTAGATGATATTATTCAAGGGTAAGGATTTTCATTTTGAGATGAAATCGTTGCTTCAATGAGAGGGATATTTCCTTGATATCTTTGGTGATGACAATTATTTTTCATCTAACTTCCTTTGGATGAGCAGTCTTCAAGATACTTCAACTCAAAGTCTTTTAGGTTATGATTGAGTGCAGATCCCAATAATTCTTTTCGGGTTTTTACTTTCTTCAAGATAATAATGTGATATTTTTCCTTGAAGTGCTTCTCTTGGATGAATAGGCTTCAAGTTTCTTGGATTTTTAGATCTCTTCAACTTGAGTAGATGTAGGGCCTTGGCCTTATTTTTCTTGATGATGATCCCAATACTTCTCCCGGTGTAGACTTCTTCATTGATATAGGGTTTTGATACTTCTTTGTAGATCTTGACTTCAAGATGATCTTCTAGACTTACTTTGATGCCCTTCTGAGATTTGGTCTTGGAATGATTGAGTGTCCCTTGATGAGATGCCATTTACTTGATTTTTTCACCTTAGCTCTGATACCATATTGAGAAATCTACGACATTAAGATTAAGATATTTCTCTATAATGATAATTTCTTGTGAATTCTTTTTACTTCTTTATATGAATATATTCTCTTAAGTTGGATTATTGTAGTGTGATTTATTCATCAAACAACTACCAAAGCATAAACAAGAAAGAGATAAGAGACACAAAATGTAGGTGATCAACTAGGGCCAAAACTTCTCCAAATTTAGAGGATGGGCTCATCATCAGACCCCAATGCACATTCCAACATTGGATGCATGCCCTTAGAACCCCCCTCGGGTAGTTTAGAGTTGGGTTGCATAGAATCCGGGTGGAGACAGATCATCACATTGATAAGGTAGATAGGATTTTCCAGCTCTGCCACTTACAGGGGATAGAGACAAAGACACACTTCATCTTCGGATGCCTTGCTTACTATGAGATTCAAGGTTGTTTCCATTGTCTTTTAGGTCTTCTCAGACTTTAACCAGCTTCCTCAGATATGTTGAACCGAGATGCCTTGCAATTTATCTCCAGGAGGCCTTTAGATTTTGGGCTCGTTTTCTTTAGCCCCCCACCAGATCAGACACCACACAGAAGATCACAGACTTCTTTAGTGCACTACCACTAGAGCAGGGCACCAAAAGAACCATTGACTGACACATAGATAATGAGACCAGATCAGTGCAGTCCCGGGGAGGCCGACCCTGCACCAGCACTCCAGGATTGGATCCACCCCTGGGAGGCGCCCTAGAAACTCCAGGCGATAGCAATGACAAACCAGCATGCCCACAGGACAACAGAGTTTGAAAATCTTCTCTCAGTTTTCTTATTTCGGCCTTGGATGTTAGGAGTAGGAACTGGACAAGAGATTCCTTCCCCACCCTTTTTCTTCTTCTCCTTCCTGCTTCATCGCAACACTTTGTTTCAAAGCCAAGAGCTTCTAGCTTATACATTTACATTTACTTAGGTTATAGAGGTATTTTCTGCTTTTTAAAAGAAATGTTAAAGGGGACTGTTTGGTCCACCGGCTTGGCATGATGTAGTCATTGTAACCGATAGTCTCGTTGACCTATTTTGGTCATTTTTTGGACATTAATAAAATTATCTTATCTACCTTATCTTCTTCTTATAGAAACTTCGATTGACGAATACAAAGACCATGACGTAGAACCTTGACAATTATCTCTCCAAGACTAAGTCACAAGCCTTATTGATTCAAATTACTTCTTCTTCCTTGGGTCAATGATGGTCAAACTTCTTCCTCCTCTCACGACTTTGTTTCTCCTTCAGAATTCGGTTCTTGGGTCAGACCTACACTTTTGGACCCTTCTTCTGAAACCCTAGTTTTAGGACTCGGCCTAAACTTATAACTCGTTCTCCTTCACTTGGCTAGAAGGTTTTCCTCCTACACTTCAACTTGATGAGAATCTTCTTTTCTTTCTTGATTCGAATTCTAGATAGAATGGGTAAACCTCGGCTCCTTCTTCTGAAATAGTTACCCTTGAATTTCTTGCACGCGTGAAGAGCATTTTGCCTAAAACAAGTTTGAATTATCTCAGTTTTATTTCGTTCATGGATTTATTAAAGGGACACTTCTTCTACTAGTATTTTCATACTTCTATCTCTCTTATTCTTGCCTCATCGAATGGTGTCTTCAAGTTTATACTGAGCTTCCCTATATATAGTGTTTCGTCCATAAAAATAAGCTGACTTGTGATATAGGTAAGCCGACTTGCCATTCTAGAAACATCCTTAGGTCGGCATGAAGAAGATCTTCTGACAAGGTCTTGGAGGGCTAATAAATGTTATTTTACAATGGATTACATGCCCAAAATGGGTCTTCAAAATTTTACATTAACTCTATGAATTTTATGGCTTGATGACCAAACCTAATAGCTGATAATGGGAGCTTAACTAAAAATAAAATTCCTTGATCATGAAACACATGATTCAAGCATTACAAAAATAATTTTATTTTCTTCTTTATATCAATTACATTGCAGAAATTCTCACTGTAGATTAATCTGATTATGCAATGTACTAACGAAAAATACTTAATCTACTTCTACAATCAAACTTGCGAAATCTTAATCGATTACAGCAAGATCAAATAGAACACATATAACAAAGAAGAAGAATCAATCACACATGAAACATAGAAGAATACTCTGGGGAAAGCCTCAGCTAAAAACCCCGCTATCTGTATTATCATACAAATGGAAATATCTCGGGATTAAACAAAGCTTTAGCTCTCACAACGATCCAGCTCTCAGTACAATCCCTCACTGTTGCTCATAGGAAAACAAGGCTTCTCACAAACCTTCTCCTCTTCCCTCCAAGCCTCCTATTTCCTTGCACTATTCCTCTAGGACGATTCATCTTCAACCAATTGGAATACTTCTCTTACACACTGTAAAACTATGCAATCCTCAAGGAATGAATTCCTTCTGCATGCAAGAGATTTTCTCATAGGAAAATTCTTGCAACTGATAGTACATTGTCCCTGCCTTTAATCTCAACTGGGTCTTTGTCTGAACTGACATGCATGAGTTATTTATGAGAGAATATTCAGTTATTTGGAGTACACTAGTTGCATGCATGCATGCATTAACTAACTGAACTCACAATCAGTTCCACAAACTGTTTGGAACTAATCTAACTAGACTTAACTCAGTTAACTGAGCTAACTAATTACAACTCAAATACAACTCATCCTTATCTCCTTGATTAGGGGATAACTTCCTCAATCAAAGGGATAACTGTTGCATGTCTTCACAAAGACTTCATGTTTGAATTTCTCCAACTAATTAACTCAAGATGAATTAATTAATTATTTTTCAAACAGTTGGTGAGATTAAATTCAAATTTTAATTCTCAATTTTAATTCAAGGACAAATTAAAATTGGCTTATATCTTGAAATGCTATCTATAGCAATTCTATTTTTATCATTTCTTGTTGCTATTTTCAACACTCCCTCTCAATAAGAAAGGGATTATCTGCCACCCGCATCCTGTGTCTATGGAACTCGAATTTACACTTTGACAATGCCTTAGTCACAATGTTAGCATCTTGCTCCTTGGTTAAAATATACTGCAACAACATGATCCTCCTCGCCACACAGTCTCTGAGATGATGATACTGAATGTTGATATGCTTGGACCTGTCATAAAATACTAGATTCTCAAAGAGTTTGATACAACTCTGATTATCACAATAGATCATATTTGGATCCATCCTCTCGTCAAACAAGCCAACTAGAATTTTCCGCATCCAAATGGCCTCACATGCTTCCTGACTTGTAGCCATGTATTCAACCTCTGCTGAGCTGAGTGCAACTGACGTCTGTTTCCTGTTGTACCAAGAAACTGCAGCTGAACCAAGGTTGAAAATTCCTCCTGATGTGCTCTTCTGATTTGATGGACTCCCTGCCTAATCTGCATCTGTGAAGCCCTGTAGCTTCACTCCCTCTAACCATTTGTACCATTATCCATACTGAGATGTGCCTTTGAGGTATCTCAAAACATGCTTAACTGCCTTCCAAAACAACTTGGTAGGCTGAACCATAGCTTGACTCAGCTGGTTCACCGCATAGCACAAATCTGGTTGTGTGTTCACTAAGTACATCAGTGAACCCACAAGCTGCCGATACATAGTAGCTTCTACTACTTCTCCTGAAGCAACATCCTCCTTCCTCCAGTTACTTGCTAGAGGAGTCTACATGGGCTTGCACTTCTCCATGTGGAATCTCCTGAGTATCTCATTGGCATACTTGCCTTGAGACACAAACACTTCTCCATCCTTCTGCCACACTTCCATGCCTAGAAAGTAGTGCATGAGACCCATGTATTTCATTTCGAACTCTCTTGCAAGGTCCTCCTTGCAAGACATGATCAACTAATCATCACCTGTCAATATTAGATCATCGACATAAATAACAACGATCAACTACTTACCTTCCACCATGATGTGGTACAAGTTAGCATCCGCTTCACTTTGTGAAGCCCAACCCAGTGAAGTAGTTGCTGATCCTGGTGTACCAAGCACAAGGTGCTTGCTTCAGCTCGTACAAGGCTCTCTTGAGTCGGAACACATGCAACTCACGATTGAAGGTCTCAAAACCTTCCAGTTGCTCTATGTACACCTCTTCCTCAATCTTTCCATTGAGGAATGCAATCTTCACATCCATCTGCTGGATCTTCCAACCCATCTCTGCTGATAGTGCCAACATCGATCTGATAGATGAGTACCTTGCTACAGGAGCAAAAGTCTCATCATAGTCGATCCCCTCGACTTGTGAGAAACCATGGGCAGCAAACCTTGCCTTATGTTTCTCCACACTACCATTAGCAGCTTGCTTTACCTTGTAAAATTAACGGGAACTCACAACTGACTTGTTCTCCGGTCTTGGAACCACATCCCAAACACTGTTCCGAACTATGGAGTCATACTCCTCCACCAAAACATCAACCAAAATCGGCTACTGCACTGCTTCCTCAAAGGAAGATGGCTCAGTCTCAACACATTCCCCAATAAGGGCCATGTATCCAGTGCACCTGTCAGGTGACCTCCTCTGTCTACGTTGAGAAGATGGTTCTCCCACATACTCTCTCGCATCCGACAATAATCTGTTAGCTTCTCTCATGTGCTTCTACCCATCTTTGGAAGACTCTGCTTGAGTGGATGTCTCCACTCCTGGAACCTTTGCATGCGACTGCTCCGCATCAGTTTGGGGCTCCTCCTTCGTAGTAACCAAAAGTTCCTCCATAGCCTGTAGTTGGACCTCCCTCTCAAGGGAAACTCGCATGGCCTTCTGCTCATCAAACTTAAGATCTCTGCGAACCATTATCTTCCGACTGGTAGGCAAATACACCTGATAGTTGTGGGGTGTATCAGTGTACCCCACAAGTATCCCCAACTCTGCTGTCAGCTCAAGTTTCTTCTGGGAATCCTTGGTCACATGGCAATATACCGATGAGACAAAGATCCTGAAGTGACCCACATCTGGTCTCTTCCTGGAGAAAGCTTCCTCTGGTGTCTTCATCCCAAGAATGCGATGCGGGCTTCTATTCTGCAAATAGACCGTTGTGTTGCATGCCTCAACCCACAAATGAAGTGGTAGGCCTTGGTCATGCAACATCGCCCGAGCTGCCCCCACAATCATTCTGTTCCTCCTCTCGGCCACCCCATTTTGTTGTGGGTTATGAGGTGCCGTCAAATCCCATTTAATTCATTACATTGCACAAAAGTCCTTAAACTCTTGAGAGACATACTCTCCACCATTGTCGCTTCTTAAGGCCCTGATCTTCTTCCCTGATTCTTTCTCAACCAAAGCTTTGAACTCACAAATCTTTGAGAAGGTTTGATCCTTCTTCTGCATGAAATAGATCTAGCATTTACGAGAAAAATAATCAATGAAAATCACATAATACCTTTGTTTAGCAGTGGAGGCTGTCGAGAATGGTCCACACACATCTGTATGAACTCGCTCCAAGATTGCTTCAGCTCAACTCTCTCGATCATGAAAGGAATATTTTGCATACTTACCCAAGGTACAACCTTTGCATGTGTCCACTTGCTCAAGTTTACCTTTGGGAAGTCCGTAGAGATCTGTTGCATTATATTCAAGGCCCCATGATGCAAGTGGCCCAACCGCCTATGCCATAACTCACCAATATCTTGGCTTTGCACCAATTCAACTTTGGAACTCAATGCAACACAATCATCTACCTCCAACTTGTAGGTATTCTTCACTCGAATCCCAATCCTCTTGGTCTGACCCATGGCTATGTGTCTCAGGAACGCCTTTCCTTTAATGAAGACTACATCATAGTCTTTGTCTTCCAACAACGTGATTGATACCAAGTTCTTCTTCAGTCCAGGCACATAATTTACATCAGTCAGGGTGAGAGGAGCTCCATACTCCCTCTAAAAAACAACCGTACCTTCACCTGAAACATGGTACTTTCCATCATCACCCATCTCTATGTGCATCTTGAGGTCTTTCTCCTCCAAGGTACTGAATAAACTCTTATCGCCCGTCATGTGGAATGAGGCTCCACTGTCTAGATACCAAACACAACCCACCATCAACGAAACCATGCATACGATGAGGGTAAAATCAAACTTGAACTGAGAGGCTAGTGCCTCAGCCTGATCCTTTTGAGGATCCCTTCTTGGATTTCTTCAATGGACAATTAGTTGCATAATGGCCCACTTCATGATAATTAAAGCATCTCACTTTAGATTTTTCAATCTTCTTCCCTCCATGGGAAGAACTCGATTTGGAACAGGAAGCCTTCCCTTTCCATTTCCTCGCCTTACTAGCTAAGGCTAGATTTTCTTCATCATCATGCTTAGATGAAGAACCATCTCTGGTGCTCCTCCTAATCTCCTCTTGCATCAGATCTGACCACAGTCGTTCCCAATCCGGCAGTTTCTCTCTTCCATTCACTGAGTCCTGGTAGCTATGCCAGCTCTTAGGAAGACTGAGGAGAGCAAGACTCACCATATCATCATCGACTGTCATTATTCCTACACTTCCAAGCTCATCTCTGCAAGTGGAGAGCTTGTTTAGATATGTAGAAATCGTGTTGCCCTTTTCACTTGATTTTCCAAAGCTTGTCCTTCAGCTCCAGCTTCCTCTGGTCGCTGCTGTTCTGATATAAGTCCTTCAATATCTTCCACATTGAAAACAAAGTCTCCGGCCTATGGAGACTCGAGACAATATGGTCTCGAACTCCCTCCAAAAGAATTCTCCTTGCTTTCGCCACACACTTCTTCCATTCCACCAATTCTTGGCATTAGCTGCTACTGGCTTGGGGATTTCTTGATCAATGAAATCCTTCAAACCATTGTCTTCTAATACCGCTTCCATGCGATCCTTCCATGCTATGTAATTCGAGCTGCCATCCAGGGCATACTCGAGTCTCAAGCCATTGAACGCCATTGGTGAACTTTGAGGTGTGATAAGAATTTGATTTTGTACCTGTAATCAAGAACTTCAAACTTCAAACTTTTCCCTTCTTAGTTATGTTGTTCACAACTCTAATCACCTTTGCTTTGATACCATGTAGAAATTCTCACTGTAGATTAATCTGATTATGCAATGTACTAAAGCAAAATACTTAATCTACTTCTACAATCAAACTTGCGGAAGCTTAATCGATTTGAGCAAGATCAAACAGAACACATATAACAGAGAAGAAGAACCAATCACACATGAAACACTGAAGAATACTCTGGGGAAAGCCTCAACTAAAAACCTCGCTATCTGTATTATCATATAAGTGGAAATATCTCAGGATTACACAAAGCTTTAGCTATCACAACTATCCAGCTCTCAGTACAATCCCTCACTGCTGCTCATAGGTAAACAAGGCTTCTCATAAACCTTCTCCTCTGCCCTCCAAGCCTCCTATTTCCTTGCACTGTTCCTCTGGGATGATTCACCTTCAACCAATTGGAACACTACTCTTACACACTGTAAAACTACGCAATCCTCAAGGAATGAATTCCTTCTGCATGCAATAGATTTTCTCATAGGAAAATTCTTGCAACTAATAGGACATTGTTCCTGCCTTTAATCTCAACTGGGTCTTTGTTTGAACTGACATGCATGAGTTATTTATGAGAGAATATTTAGTTATCTAGAGTACACTAGTTGCATGCATGCATGCATTAACTCACTGAACTCACAATCAGTTCCACAAACTGTTTGGAACTAATATAACTAGACTTAACTCAGTTAACTGAGCTAACTAATTACAACTCAAATACAACTCATCCTTATCTCCTTAATTAAGGGATAACTTCCTCAATCAAAGGGATAACTGTTGCATGTCTTCACAAAGAATTCATGTTTGAATTTCTCCAACTAATTAACTCAAGATGAATTAATTAATTATTTTTCAAATAGCTGGTGAGACTAAATTCAAATTTTAATTCTCAATTTTAATTCAAGGACAAATTAAAATTGGAATATATCCTGAAATGCTATCTATAGAAATTCTATTTTTAGCATTTCTTGTTGCTATTTTCAACATACATAAAATCACAATTACACATGTCATTATGAAGACCGAACCTAGTTACACTTTTCAACAAGGGTAGGTATGCAATTCCAAAAGAATATTTTGTTTGAGTTGGGAATTTTTACAGAGATATAAGTGATATTTGTACCATAATGAATCATTTTTCCAAATAAATGTAGCATATGTAATGGGATATTGCTTCAAATTTTGAATGCGTGCTACACCTATCTATCATTCTTCCATTCATACCTTGCTTCAGTTATCCAATTAGGTTGGATAATAGAAATGACATGGAGCAATGCTTCCACATCCTCATCCTTTCTTGAGAGTACGTCTGCAAAAAAAAATTTCTTCCCTTTTTTGTAGATGATTTCAAAGTCATAACCCAACATCTTTGTGACCCATTTTTTCTGCTATTCTGAAGATAATCTTTGTTCCAAAAAGTATCTAAGAATATCGTGATCTAGTTTTACCTTAAATTGTCTTCCAATTAGGTAAGGTCCCCATTGCTTTAGTGCATGTACTATTGCCAACATTTCCTTCTCATACATAGGTTTATGTACATACCTTCCCTTGATTGGAAGAATTTCAAAAGAAATGGGCCTTCCTTCTTGCATTAAAACAACACCAATTCCATTTCTTGAGGAATCACATTCCACAATAAATGTTTTTGTGAATTTTGGTGTAGCTAAGATCGGTGCTTGACACGTTGGCTCTTTAAGATGTTAAAAGGCCTTAGTTTATTCTGGAGTCCATGAAAATGCATCTTTCTTCAGTAAATTTGTTAGAGGTGCTTCTATTCTCCCATAATTATTAACAAACTGGCGATAATACATAGTCAACTCGAGAAATCCCTGAAGATGCTTTATGGTTGTGGGGATTTTCTATTCCTCAATGGATTTAATTTTTTTAGGGTCTACCTTAACACCCTCATGAGAAACAATATGACCCAAATATTCCACCTCATGTACTCCAAAGAAATATTTCAAGGTTTTTGCATATAATTGTTTCTCCTCCAATAGTTTGAGTGACATTTCAACATGTTGAACATCATCCTTCCAAGACTTGCTGTAGATTAGTATATAATAAAAAAAAACTAACATAAATTTTCTAAGGGTGGGTTTGAAAATGGAATTCATCAAAACTTAAAATGTGGAAAGTGCATTAGTAAGGCCAAAAGTCATGACCAAAAAATCATAATGACCTTCATGAGTTAGTATGTTGTTTTCAGAATGTCTCATGTCTTCATTCTAATTTGATGATATCCTAAACGAAAAGATAGCTTGGTGAACTAGATTGATCCATGTGATTCATTAATGAAAGGAATGGGAAATTTATTTATAATAGTGAGCTTGTTGAGCTCCCTATAATCCAGACACATGCGCAATTATCCATCCTTCTTGTGCACCAATACTATTGGAGCAGAGAAATAACTTTGACTAGGTTGAATTATATCGACCTCTAGTATTTCTGAAACCATATGTTCAATTTCACTCTTTTGGGCATAGGGATATATGTAAGGCCTTATGTTTGGAGGAACACTTCCTGGCATCAAGTGAATAGCATGATCATAATCATGAATAGTTGGGAGGCCTTTCAGAGTCTCAAATACCTTAGGATGATTGTCCAAAACTTTCTGGAGATATGGAGAAATAAATGATTTTGATGTTTGAATCTCTAGTGAGGATAATTGTGCAATTAAACCCCATTTTTATTTCTTAAAAATATTTGTCATGCCATTAGAGTTGATTATCTTCCCTAGTTTCCCTGTGATTCCCCTTAATTCAATTTCCTTTCCTTCCCAATTTTTTTCAAGAAGAGTTTGTAAAAATTAAAATCTATCATCCCCAAAGATTGTAACCATTGGACTCCTAGTACAACACTAGCACCACCCATTGGAATATTCAATACCTATTCCCCCATGGTTAACTTGATATTATGGCAATTTCCAGAGAGATTTATAGTTCTTCCATTTGCAACCATCACTTGACACTCTGTTGCTGGATATAGAAAATAATTTAATTCCTTGACTATATTACAATGAATAAATTATGGATACTACCCAAATCAATCAACACTATTACCTTTCTCTTCTTGATATATCCTTCTATCTTGAGAGTTTGAGGAGTGGTAATTCCCGCCAATGCATTACAAGAGACGTTAGGATTAATTTATTCTTTCTCTGGGGTTGGTTCTTGGTTTATATCCTCTTCTTCTGATGTTTCTTGTTCCATTTCTTCCTCATCTTCACAATATATGTAAAATAATTTCTTCTTATCACACTTATGACCTTTAGTTTATTTTCTATCACAACTATAACAAAGCCCTTTTTCTCTTTTTTCCTCCAATTGTTGTGGTGTCAACATTGTAGGTTGTGAAAGGATAGGATCAACAACACTTCCATCTTTATAGTTGTGAGTGGTATACTTCATTATTGTTATAATTTTTATTTCAATTTTTCTTTCCACACTGAATGGCTTCTCTAATGAATTTGTTTCCCAAAGGAAAACCTCATGTTGGATGTTATCCTTCGAAGACCCTATGAAGACATCAATCCTATGCTCCTCTGGAATACTAGTTACCCTAATATTCAACTTTTGGAAGTCCTCAATGTGCTTCACCATTGAACCCTTTTGTTCGAGATTTATTAATTGGCTAAAGAAGGTGTTGACCTTTGTATCCTCATAATGTGTTATCATTTTTCCATAAAAATTGACCAAGTGACAAGTGGTTTATGAGAACAAATCCATCGATACCACACAAATTGATTGGGTTCTAAATATAAGTATGCAATGCATAGATTTTGTGTGTGTTGCACATCATGTAGATAAAAATATTGCTCCATATATAGTATCCATGTTACTGGATCCTTGCCATCAAAATTCCTCATATCGATATTTGGAATGTGGTGGATTTTCAATCCAATGTAAGAGTCTTTGAAATAATGATTAACATTCCTTTTTTTCTCATCATGAGTTTCATGGAAAACAATTTTTCCATTAGGAAGTGTTTCTTGTAGCAACTTTGTCAAACCTTCCGTCAAACCTTCCATGTTTGCTTTCAAACCATCCATCTTAGCTTCAATGTCAGCTTTTAATCCATTCTTCAAACCTTCCATGTCTGCTTTTAATCCATCCTTCAAACCTTCCATGTGTAAATTTAAACCATTGTTCAAACCATTTATCTTATCTTCCATTTAGTTTTTGGTTACTCTTTGCGAGAGCGAAATTTGTTGCACTTGGTCACATAATTTTGATATATCATGTTGTATTTCTTCCTCTTCTTCATGTGTCGTATTAGACATTTATGGTTGCTTACTAGGTGTTTCCATTTTTTTGTTTCAAGGAATTTCAGAATCAAAAAACTATATATATTATTCACTATGCCCTTTGAATCACTTCAAACTAGTTTTTCAAACAAAAGTTATGCAAATTTTTAAAAAATACACACCTTTTTTCTTGTGTTTTTGGAGCCCGATACTGAAATTGTTGTATCTCTGTAATTTCAGATCTTCAAGGTTTGAAATTTCTTCTGGTGGTAGCCCTATGAGTCTTCTTTCTAACACTACGTGTTTGACCAATATTGGATTCTTCAATAAAACATTATGCCCAATATTCTACGATGACTTGATTATAGACTAGTTCAGTAGATAAAAATTGTATAAAGTGCCACGTGTCTTTGTTTCGACCTTTGACCCTGAAAATGATACGTGAAAAATTAAAGTCCCTGCAATTTTAGTCACATTTTATGAAATCCAAATCTGATCCTTAGAGTGAAAGTTATGATGATTTTCCCTAGGTCACCTATTTGATATTGAATTCTAGAGCCTACAAAAACCCTAACTTCTTTGGACTATATCTTAGAAAATATAGTGAACTAAGCACTGAAATTTTTACATGAAGTTCACCAATATTTTGGCTCCAGGGATTCAAAATTTCATCTTCTGAAGCCTCGTAGAAAAAAAATTATAGTGAAAATACCAAGATGGCTTATTTGAAGTAGCGAAACCCTAGAATCCAAAGCTTTGATACCAAATTTTATGAAACCGCCTCACAAAATAGAAGAAAAGATAGATCAACGACTTGAGAAACAACCTATTTGAGGGGGAAACCTCCTTTACATAACATACGTGAAAAATTGTTAGATGATACACCTCCCTGGTATATATAGGATTCTAAGGGGTCACAATATAATTAGATCCTACATAAAAATAATAATGTAAGGGCACAACAATAACAATAGTGGGATTTTATGGGGCACAACAATAACAATATGGGGGATACATGGGCACAAAAATAACAATAGGGGGGCTACACTAATAATAACAATAAGGGGGGATACACTAGTGTTATAGGGACCTAACAATGAATCTCAACCATTGATCTCATGTGATGTTTAGATGTAATTTAAACCTTCAATCACTTGCAAGATTAGAGTTGTGTATTTGGTGAATAACTCAAACTTATAAAATAAAGGATACGCTAAGGGAGAAGACACAATTTTAGCACAAGACATAGCGACAATAAAATTATAGTGATTGGGTGTAGAAGGAATTCCATTCAAGTGTGCAAAGTTCAAGGAAGTGTGCAACAAGAAGTGAGGGAGATAGACCCGGATTAGCTAGAAATATCACATTATAGATCTATAAGAATCAAGCATAGAAACTAAGAAAACAAAAACTTAAGGTAAATGAAAGAGAACAAATAAACTATTTGAGAGTCATATTTTAGTCTCAAAACCCTTCCATACCATTAATTCATGCATCAACTATAACCATATTAAATTTATTGCATACAAGCACAAAGTGAAAACATTCCAACATTGTCCCCATTCACAGGTCACTTTATGTGAGGTCAAATTAAAGCATAATTTCCACTAATTGGTAAATGGATAACTTGGAAAATTGTTAGATCGACCAAAGTTAAAATTGGAGATGAATGTATAAACCTGAGTGAGATTCTATTGGTTTCAAGAACAATATATTCTCTATTGAACAAGGCCAACCACATGAAAGTAGAAGCTTATATGGCCCTTCATCCCCTCCCCCCCTGCCCTATCACATTACTATCAATTCCCCAATACCTAATTTATTTACTATAAAATAGTTGAAAGAAAAATAGTAAGAATCAAGCATAGAAACTAAGAAAACAAAATTTTAAGGTAAATGAAAAAGAATAAATCAACTGTTTGAGTATCATATTTTAGCCTTGAAACCCTCCCATACTGTCAATGCATACATATACTATAACCATGTCAAATGTTAGTGCATAATACAAGCACAAACTGAAAACAAAATCAGTGTTGGCCCCATTCACAGGTCCCTCTGTGCGAGATAAAACTAAAACATAATTTCCATTAATTGGTAAATGGACAACCTTGAAAATTGTTATACTAATCAAAATTAAAATTGGAGGTGATGGTATAAACTTGGATGGGCTTCTCTTGGTTTCAAGAACAATATATTCTCTACTGAACAAGGCCAACCACGTGAATGTGGAAGCTTATATGCCCCCCTCCACCCCCCCACCTATCATATCACTCTCAATTCCCTGATACCCAATTTACCTACTATAAATATTTGAAAACAACATAGTAAGAATCACACGTAGACAATAAGAAAATAGAAAATTAAGGTAAATGAAAGAGAACAAATCAAATGAAAACATATAAACACATGCCTCGTACATTTCGATATCATTGATATTATTCGTCATCCTACTCAAAATATGTATCATTTAGTTCAGAATTGATGTTAAAAGGATTTTCCATATCAACATCATCATTGATGTCATCATTTCCTATCATATCATTGTCTATATCATCATCAAGAACATTATCTCCTACATTTGGTTTGACTTATTCAAGTTATTCATCTGACACATCATTGATATCATATTCATCCTTAACATTGTCTCAAACATCTCCTTGAACTTCTTCGACTTCTTCATCTGACACATGAAGTAACTACTCCTCTACATCATCTTCTTCTTCAATATACTTTTTTGTGCTACATTATACTTTACAAGAATTCTTCTTGGATCATATCTAACAACATACGACCAAGCCCCTCTACCTAGAACTATTAAGTAAAATACTTGTTTGTATGGCCGAAAAAACATAGGGCTCTGATTCTGGCTCAACATTATTTGTATTAACCATGGTAAATATGTTAGCATGTTGACTAATAGTTCCATCAAGATCATGTTCATTCATTTGCACCCTGTACCATTTGACGTCAAACAAAACTATTTTGAAAGATTTAAAGTGACACTCAAGTATATCTTGCAAATACGCATATTATCGATTTTCAAAGACTTCATGATGCCCATCAATTCTAGACAAAACATTAGTATCATGACATATTGCAACTATCCCAATATCAGAAGTTTTCATCTTTTCGTCCAACTTTTGGATGTGAAATTTGCGAGCATTGCACCACATAGCCTTGTGGTGTTTCAATTGTAATATGCTATACATGTAAAAAATGCATTGTCAATTGATAAACATATTTATACTTGGAAATTATGCAAAATAAGAAAAGAAACACGCCATATATATCAATATTATATAAATAAATAAATAGTATGGGTGAATATGCTTTCTTGTTTATATTTTAAATCATATGCTAAATAAATTTTACTTTGGTGTAATATTGGTATCTTATTTATTTTTAGCTTCTTTGACAAATGCAGCCACACCATACCATAATAACATACTATTATTAGATTTTGAACATCGTCCAATCTGTGGTACCTCCGAGGATAATTCTAAGTTAGGAATTATGCTAGAGCATCTAAAATGTTTTGTTGGTTTTTCAAATGTTTGGATGACCAATGTTTTGAACTAATTCAAACATGTGTTGAATCTTAATTAAACCTGATATAATAAAAGGGTCGTTCTTTACCTCTTGACAAAAATTTGGTTTAAAATAGATGTGTAAGGCATAAATCAAAGAATCTATAGTCTATCAAACATTCAGACATAGTATTTAATTAACCATATGGAAAAGATACATGTAACCTATGTTTACATCCCAACAAAAATATATTTAAATTGATGAAGAAGTGATAATTTAAATATGCAGAGGAGTTATCTAAGACAAACAGTCCAATAAACTAATCTCTTTAATCTATTATAACTTCACAGGGAAATTTAGATAGGTTGACACTCAACCTTATCTTACCCAGATTTCTTCATTTAAAATTAAATATATGCAAAATTTACAATATGAAATGAAATAACAATGAATAACTCACAAGAACACAAGTTGCTTTGAGGCAAATCCAAAATCCTTTCATTAATATTAGAAAAAACTTTAGATGAATATAATTCTTCTTGATATCTTATCCAAGGGTTCAACCCTTTGTACTTCGATCTATGAATTATTTATTCAAATTTTCTTGAAATATCGTGATTTAAATATCAATATTTTTTTACAAAATATCTAAAAAACTATTTACAAAAATAGTTCAAGAATATAGGAAACTACTCAAACATTCTAGCATTGATTTCGAGGATTCTGGTGATGAATCTGACTTAAAAGGCTACTGCTTTGTTACTGAAGATTAATATATGTTTACCCAAGTAGTTGACCTAATTTATCCTGTTATCACTTAGGTTGTTCCCTTTGACTCCCAAGGGAATACGGCCGAGGTAACCACAAACCAACTTTGGGCTGCAGGTGCTAGCCTACTTGCAGTCAGAGAGGGCTCTCCCTTTAGGTTTTAGCTTTGTTGAAAATGATTTTTAGGCTAGTTATTGAGTTCAGGGGTATTTGTTTTGATTTTGGTGGGAAGGAAGGTGTCTCAAGTAGAGAGGCAAAACATAGTCTGGTAAGTTTCAAACCATTGGGCGTGGAGTCAAGGAGTCGGACTGCTGGTGCATTCCTTCGGTCACAAGAGAGGGAAAGTGGAGCAAGACAGCTGAGCATGAAACAATATTTCAGGTTTAAATGATGGGAAGAATGCTAAGTAATGAGAGGCAGTTAAGAATATCTCAATCAGCTTAACAGAGGAGGTAACAGAGCGCTACCTAAGGGCAGTAACGAATCCCTAGATAATTGGCCAACACAAGTGAATTGGGGTAAACATGAGCCAGGAGGAATTAATATTCATAACCAATTCAATTAGATGAAAACATAAAGAAATAGCAGAAATTGAGCATAGAGTGTATTTAAACAAATTCTAACCTATTCTTTCTTTCTGCTATTTAGATAGTGGTAAACAATAAACAGAGGTAAGATGCACTTATTGCTTCAGGCTGCAGCACAAGAATTCCATCTTCATATCTCCAAAAACATTCATTTACAACAGTCAGTTTTCTCTCCAAGCTTTCAGCAATCTTTGATTATAGAAAAAACTCAGGTATACAATGCGAGTCTCCACTGAAGACTATCAACCAACCGACCCTTTAAACAATACAGAGGGTGGTATATATAGGGAAGATTTTTTTCCAAAATTATCTACTATAGCCGACCTAATAGGTCTGAAAGAAAACTAATTACTTTAACCTAATTTTATCCAGAAATAAATGCAAGAAAATATCTTTGAGCTATGCTGGGGGTAGCTGTATCAAAATGAGTTAATGTCTGTCCTGGTGGCTCTGTGCTGTTCATCTGTCATAATTGTGCATTGGTCTTTGCACCCTTGTTGTTCGGCGGTATTGGATGCTTTTTCCTGTGATTTGAGAGCTCTGATGGGCTTACACCTTTTGCTTTGACTTTGTTGGCTGCCATTCAATGCTAACCTTCTTTGGGAACTGAAGAATTTCATTGAAAATATCCAACCGGTGCTCCTCGCCGCTTCCCTTTCCTCTGATACTCTTTGATGAATGAATTGGGTCGCTTTCTCCTTTGCTGTGGGCCTAATCACAAATTAATGGCCGCTGTTAAGCCTCTGTTCCCTCTGGAACTGTCTTCTACTCCTTCCTGAGTGCCTCGCAAATAAAAATGGTTCATTCGGCGCCTTTTGGGCTTCCTGGGGGCTTCAGAATGAAAAGACTCCCTAAAGATTCCCCACTCTGGCCAAAAAAAAAATCTAGCGATGAGCGATTTGCGTTAGGCGCAAATCGCTCATTAAAAACTGCCTTAGAAACTGATTCTGGGGCTCCGAAGTGCGATTTTTTCTCCTTCGCGCCAAAAAGTGCTGATGACGTCAGCATGACGTGACGTTGTACGGCGGGTGACGTCAGCATGATGTAATTATGTACGGACGGTGACGTGGCATGACACGTGGCAAGGGGCCACGCAGGTAGATGACTTGACATGTGACTGGGCAGAGGGGGGTGACGTAAGTGGTGACTGTGCAGGGGGGTGACGTAAGCAGTGACGTCACCGGGCAGGAGGCGATAAGTGGTTTTGTGGCGCACCACCTTTGGGGGGGAGCGGTTTTGTCAGAGGAGGCTCCGCCACAGCCCAGGAGCTGACGCGTGGCGGGAGGTACGGCGGGAATACCGCCCATCTCCCGGACGCTAAGCTTCGGGCGTTTTGGAAATGGGACGGCCCGCCCACCGTCGATCTGCGGGGCAGACGATCCGACGGCTGGCGGCCAAGGTAATACGGCGGGGGGATATGGGCGAAGAATATACAAAGAATATTCCCTTTTTAATATGTGTGCAGGTGGGTCTAAATAATGGTTTATGCGGGTTACGAGGGTTATATGGGTTTAATACGCGCGGGTCAATGTATTTGTGCACAAAACTTTGGTTTAGGGGTGGAAAAGGGGGTTTTTTGAGGGTTTAGGGCTAAGGGAGAGGTTATTAATCTGGCCAGGTGTCAGATTAATCCCTTTTAAGACACGGATGGGCTAAAAACAGCCCCGGATGGACCGTTTTTTCCCGGACTTATAAAAAATATGGCTATATTGCCAGGGAGGAAATATTCACATAGGGGAATTTTATATACAAAGTTTTAGTAGGGGAAGGGGGAAAACTGATAGGGAGTTATAAGTAGTTAATATGAAGGTGATCAGCAAGCGCTAAGGTCGGGGACCTTAGGCTAAATTTGGGAAAAAGGACTTGTACAGAAATGGAGTCCTTGAGTGAAGCAGAGCTTCACCAAGGCAACTGATATGGATGATGATGAAACTAAGAGGAATCAAGCAGATCTTGACCTCTTTGGGAAGTTAGTAAGTGACTCGGGGATTTAGAAGAAGGGGGAGTTAGTGATGTCCACCTTTGAGCCCTTTTGCATGAAAACTGCTTGCACTGCGATCTGTAAAGATAAAGCACTTTGTAACACAAAATTGATCATAAATTATCATTTGGCAACCACACAGCTACCTACCCAGCCTACTCTCCTAACATTTTTTCTTCTTTTGAATTGGGTGCACTTAGACTTGCAGACCCAGATTTACAATTTTCTTTTGAATTTTTCCTATCTAAATCTGCACTTATTTCTACCAGGACCCAGATTAAACAGTTGGGTCCCTTTGATTCTCTACCTATCTACAAAATCTGCCAAGATTAAACTGTTTGGACAGATACATTTTCTATATTCTAAAACCGGAAATTGAAACCTAGGGAGGCCAAGATTTAGCTGTTTGTCCTTCCCTTAACTGAAAAAACTCACCATAAATGGAATACAACAGTGGCATTTGGACCAGGACACTTTTATGGCTTTCTTCTTTGGCCTCATCTGGAAATATGGAACAATGCAGCTTGCAAAGTATGACATATTTGGCATGTAAAAATGTCAATCATGAAAAATGAATACCTGCTGCAGCAGGAGGCTAACATATCCCATCTTTCTTCACCTAGAATGGAATATTTAATTAACCTTCTATATGTTTCATCCACTTCGGTATATTTCTGGAAAGTGGGCTTGACTATAAACAAATGTTTTATTTCATGCTTGATCAATAAGTCAAAACTTAAGCCTTCCATGAAAGCCTTCCCTGTAATAGTTCCTTTTATGGTGGAAAATTTGGACTTATCTGTTGCTATAGAATATAATTTTTGTTGATAATTTTCTAGTTGAACTAATTTGTCTCCCATCCCCTTTAAACCTAGAAGTCCTTTTTGATGCAATATATTAAACTTTCTGTGGATTTTTTAAATGTTGGTCTCCATATTATGACATTTATTAACTAACTGTAACATTAAATTTATTTTAGTAAGAACTCTTCTTACTTCAAGAATGGTTTTAGTTCTATCTTCAATCTTATATTCTGCCAGTTCTTCTCTTCTCTTTGAATTTAAAATTTTTATCAAATCAACAACTTCTCTTGATTTTTGACCCAACTCTTCCTTTACTTCTTCTATGACCTCCTTTTATTTTTGCACTAAATCTTCTTGCTCAAAAATAATTTGAATTGAAGGCCAAATTTCAGTCATGGACTCATTAATTTCTATCCAGATATCCTCCTTTGCTCATGCAATTGTGTGTGCCATAGCAGATTCATTCTTTAGAAATTCAATCCTCTCAGTTAATCTATGAGTTTTTCTAAGCTCTAACAAATAAACATTATCAAGTTTAATTTTTTTTCTTGGAGAATATTAAGATAATATTTTAGTTTTTCAATCTCCTTCCCTCTAGTAGATAAATATTCCATAGCTTGAATTAATCTAGTTGTTGTATTTGTAGACTCTGTCTCCATTGTTGTAGTAGTTGCTAAAGTAGAAGCCCCTTCTGTTGATGTACCTGTGATTGGAACTGCTGTTAGAGGAATGACTTCTGATTGATTTGATTTTTGTTCTTTCTGTTTTAGTAGTTTTTTTATTTCGGTCTCCATTTTCTGAATCTGTGCATTTTGTCCAATGATGATTTTGAACATATATTCTTTATCGTTTTTTAGTTCACTAACTTCCTTTGTTTGTGGGTCTTTAGTAGATGGAAGTTCAAGATGCTTCTTTAAGGCTACAATATCAACATTCTTTCTTTTAATTATCTCCTTAGTAACTTTTACATTACTGGGATCATATCCCATTTTAATCACTAAATCCTCTAAAGACTTGGTTTCTTTAGCCAAGAAGATATTTTTTCTAATTTTAATTGAGACTGGATATGATTAAATGAAGCCCAAAGTTTGGATGATTCCATTGCTGAATTTTTTAGAGTAGAATATAGCATTTCACCTGTCTGTTTATGCAAATCCATTTGATCAATAGGATGGATTTGTTCAATATCAAAAGAAAAAATGGACTTTTTGTAGTCATCTGTAGTTTTAGGAAAATGAACTTCAAGTTCAAGGAAAGCTATTTGCATTTTTCCTTTCTCAGTATCAAAAGTAGAGAGAATTTTGTGTTGTGATGATGTTGTTTTCTTCCAGAACTAAGAATAGGTTGTAGCTTTCAAAATTTCATTCTTCTTTTTGATTTCCTTATATCTTGCAAATATACTTGGTTCAACTTGATCATAGGCTAATTCTCATGTTTGAGATGTTTCCAATGGCTCTTGAGAAGCTGAAGATGTTGGTGACCCTATAAAAATTTCTTCATTTCGAGGGAAAGTAGTAGCATAAGGGCCTGTTAAGACTATTGTAGTCTGTGTGTTTTCTTCTTGCAAAGACTCTTCTATTGGATTAGTTTTCTGCTTCTTTTTGTATATTTGGAATTCTTTCCCTTGAATTTCTGAGACTAGAGGGGAAACAATTTCCCTTGGTCTTTTATCCTGCTTTACCCATGGCACTGGAGTTTGTGATGTTGTATAAGAAAGTACCTTCTCCTCTAATTCTTGTAATGTATTTTCTTTCCATTCATCTTGATTTATATACTTCTCAATTTCAGGTCTAGGAGTGTGAGCATAAGGAGTAGTTTTCTTCTCTACCCTCAACTTTGAGACAATTCCTAAAGGATCATATGACCATGAAAAACTGAGTTTGAATTTCATTTGTTTAAGGAGAAGATCTGCCTCCTTTGCTGTTGTTCTGGCATTACAAATGAAAGGTCCAACTTGAGTTTTGATCTTAAACTGAGATTTCTTTTTGGCTGACACAAAGTGCAGCTCATCCATATTTATCATTTTCCTAATATACTCTAATGCAAAAATCCTTATAGGAACAAACTTAGGAAATTTATATGGAGGAAATTCACATCCATATACCTTGATCTCTGTGTACTTTGATATAGGTACTAGTCACCTGTCATTGTCTATTCATTGAGATGTAGAATTCTCTTAATCTTAGGTCCAATTCTAGGTTCAACATCATTGTTGAGAAGGAAATAAACTTTGTATAAAAATTGATCCATATAATCACTGAATGCAAAGTCATTGGTATTCTTCCTTACCAAGGAAGTCCAATGAGTTACAGATCTTGGATTTCCCTGCTCATCTAGTTTTTGCAGTGGAAATTGAAATCTCTTTGATTGATGAAATACGAACAACATAAACTTTGAAACGGGAACTGATACTGTTACCTGTTCGTAGAGATAGCAAAAAATTGACCCGATTTTGAAAAGGGGCGATGCAGAACACACATATCTTTTTAGAGCATAGTTTTTGGCACTTTAAATAACCGATACGATTACCCGTTTCATAGGAGTAGTAAAAATGTGACTAGATTTTGAAACGTGGTGATGCAGAATACACTTCTTTTTATGTATCAAATATAAATATTTGTTTTTATATGTTAGTGATTTTCATGCTGATTTTGAAACGTGTTGATGCAACATACCTTTTTTCTAGAGGACTTATTTTTCACACTTTAAAATTTATTATGCCCATTTTTTTTTTAATTATGATTACTTAACGAATTTTCAAGTTGTTTTATTTTTCTTTTTTTAAATGTTGATTACAAAAAAAACAAATATAAAAATATATATAAAAAAAGACAAAAAAAATGTTAAAATTTTTTATCTCAAAACCATAAAAGAATTTGGAAAAAAAAACAAAATTAAAAAAAAATATATAAAATTAAGTAAGTAAAAATAGAAAAATTAAAAAAAAAGCATTAATAAAGACTAGAAAAAATAAAAATAAAAAACTAGTAAAATTAATATTAAAAACATTTAAAAAAAATAAAAAAAAACAAAAATAAACTCAAATTATATATAAAAAAAAAATGAAAAAATATGAAAATTTTAAGGGTGGGGCGGGTGGGGTGGGCTGGGGGGCGGGCGGGGGGCTGTCCGAAATCATCAAGGGAGTGAAACATACACAAAGTGGGGTAAAGGGAATCCGCTTTTCAGACTCCCCCCCCCCACATTGATGAACTGTCGGAGGGGCAAGGGGGCTTCAAAGTCATCGAGGGCCGTCGATCTGTGCAGAAAATATTGTGATGCTTTATTGTAGCGTGGTGGGTAACACATACGACAAACAAGTCATATCAATAAAAACTTTATTAGAAACTAACTAATCGCATTTAAAATTGTGATTTAAACTAATTAACATCATTTATTTAATATCTATTGCGACATTTAAGATGGCTCGCATGTTTTTGATTTTTCTAAGGGTTTTCATCATTTTTTTTTAATATATATCTATTTTTTTTTGTCTTCTTTTTCATATTCATTTTTAATATACCCTTTTTAAGTTGTTTCTTTTCTTTTTCTTTTTAAATACATTTTATTTCTTATTTTTTGACATATAACTGCAAAATACAGAATAATATTACAACACAATCCATACCTTCATCCAATCAAGATTGTTTTCAATGTATAAACGTATTGCATCCCACTCTTGAGAACCTGTATTACATTAAAACAATTGACATATAATTAGTTATCATGGTATGCCTTCATAATATGTTAGGTGATCCGAATCGGATCCACAAAAGACTATGAAGAACTTTGACTGTATCGAGTTGAACAAATCCTTGAAAATTCCAAAACAGCGATCAAAAACGCCTTGAACTAGTGGCAATGGCCGCCAACGTAGAACGACGAGGACCTCAGTCAAAGCACGCTGACCGAGGCCCATGGAGACTGCGCAGGAGGTCAAAACAAACCCTAGGAGCCTCGGATCGGGGAAAGGAGGCGATTTTGATGCGCAATTAGCGCTTCGCTGGGCAAACAGGGCTAAAGTGGAAAATATTTAAGCACTCAGTCGCGTTGGGAGCTAGAGAACCGCGGGCGGAGAAACAAAAAATGCTAAAGGACAAAGGTGGGACCCGTGCTCTGGAAAACCGATGGTATTGATCGGGGCGCCCTTGAATGGTAAGAGGTTTTGGAAGAGAGCGGAGCGATCCCACTCAGAGATCGACACGTGGCAGTGGAGGTGAGAGAAAAACCACCGTGATCGCGCGCTATCGGTCGAGCAAGTCAACTGCGCTTGACGTGCGTATGACGTTGGATTTGGAGGAGCCCAGATTGGACAGCTGAGATTGTGCCCGATGGAGGAAGCAGAATCGACAAGGGATTAAGCCGCGTTCTAAAGGGATTTGGAGTCCGTTTGACCACCACAATGGAGAAAGAACACATACCCGACGTAACGGAAGAAACGAATCGACAAAGCATGTTGGCACCAGTTAGATGGAGACACGTGGCCACTTCCCGAGCGTTCATGCTGACGCCGAACAGGGAACTCCAAGTGCAGCTACAGAAGGCGAATCGACGTAGGTGGGAGAGGAACCGAACAGGCATAGGGATCGAATGACTAAAGCCATGAACATAGATAGTCGAATGGAGATTCAGAGAGGAGGAATAGAGAGGAGTCCAAGCGACCAAGAGAGACAGTGAACAGTGAACCCTGAGAGGAGGACTGAACACAGAGAACAGTAAATCCAATCATAGGAGACAGAGGGCCGAGTTGACCATAGGCAACGTCGAGCACCAGACAGCTTGAAGATTCAAGCCTTTCCCTAGAGGAATCTCTCCAGACTGAGCATCACATTTGGCTCTTTCCACTGTAGACCAAGGGTCACAAAGCTGGTAGGAAGAACAAGAGTTTGTGTACTTCGAGTGGCTTGGGGAATCCAAGAACCACCCTACCAAGCAAAATCTGCTTCAGGAGAACTCACATTGAGTCCCTGTATTTGTAATTCTCTACTTAAAGAAATAATAAAACAAGGCCACCACTGAAGCTGGACCGGAGACGTAGCCCTGGAGAATAGGGTGAACTCCTTATTAAAAATTGTTTGTGTCTTTGTGTTGCTTACTATATTTCTTTGTTGTCTTTCCACTTATTTTCTGTGTATTGGCAATCTGATCGATTCGTTGCTTAAATAACACAGAACACACACCATCACATGAGTCTGTAATACCTTTTTGTTTAATAAATCTTTAACTGAGGTCACTCATAGGGTGATTATCATATCATTAGGCCTCTATAATACTAGTGATTCCCCAATTACTATTGTCATTGTAGCCCTTATTGTTATTATTGTGGCCCTATTGTCCCCATATTATTATTAGTGTGCCCCATAGAAACCCACTATTGTTATTGTTGTGCCCTTATGTTATTACTGTTATGTCGGTTTGATTATATTGTGACCCCTTAGACTCTTATATATAGGAGGGAGGTTTATTCATTTGTATCATCCAAGAATTGTTCGTTTGTGTAATGTAAAGGAGGTTTCCCCCTCGAAGAGGCTGAATTCTAAGGCATTTATCTATCTTTTCTATATTTTTGTGAGCTGGTTTCATAACATTTGGTATCAGAATTTGGATTCTAGGGTTTCGCTACTCCAAAAAGGTCATCATGGAAGTTTCGCTATAACTATTTTTCTGCAATGTTTTAGAAGATAAACAAAAATCCCATTTGAGCCGAAATCGTTTTGAACTTTGGGTCCAAATTTCAGAGCTTTTATCGCTACATTTTCAGAGAGGAAGTTAGGGTTTTTGCAGACTCCTGAATTACATTCCAAATAGGTGACCTGGGGAAAATCGTCATAAATTTTGTTTTGAGCATCATATTGATATTTCATAAGAAGTTTCAAAAAGAAGATGACCTGTAGTGTTTTGTATATCAGTTTCAGATACTAAGGTCGAAACAATGACATGTGGTACTTGATACAAGTTCGCTCTACTGAATTAGTTTATAATCAGGTCACTGTGGGAGATCTGGCATAACCCTTACTTGGAGAATTCAATCTTGATCAGACTTGCGGGGTTAGAAAGAGCAATCAAAGGGCTACTACATTACATGATTTATGAGATTTGAGATCTGCAGTTACAAAGATACAACAGATTCAATATTGAGCTCTTACAAAGTGAAAAAAAGGTGTATATTTTTTTTTAAATTTTTGATTGGTTTGAAAAATTAGTTTGAAGGAATTCAAAGGGAATACTAAAGAATTATTAGCATTAATTGATGCCATGAAGAAAGAAAATGGAAACACATAGTAAGCAACCTAGAAGCTCTAGCATTACTCGTGAAGAAGAGGAAGAAATGCAACATGATATATCAAATTTACAAGACCAAGTACAACAAATTTCATTCTCACAAAAGGTAATTGAAGCCAAGATGAATAGCATGGAAGGTAATATGAATGGCGTGCAAGCTAATATGGATGGCATGGAAGGTAATATGAATGGCATGGACACTAAGATGGACGCTAAGATGAATGGCATGGATGCTAAGATGGAAGAATTGAAGATAAATTTGAATAATTTGATACAAGAAATGGTTACTAATGGTGAAAGGGTAGTAAAAGAAACTCATAATGAGAACAAAAGAAATATTAACCATGATTTCATAGACTCTAATGTTGGATTGAAGACCCACCATGTTCCAAAAATCGATATGAGGAAGTTTGATGGCAAGGATCTGGGAACATGGATACTACAGATGGAGAATTTTTTCGATCTCCATAATATGCAAAACACAAAAAAGGTACATATTGCAAATTTATATTTGGAACCAAATCAGTTTGTATGGTATCGATGGCTTTTCTCTCGTAAACAAATTATCACTTGGGCAATTTTTACGGAAGAAATGATAGCACATTATGAAGATACAAAAAGAAACACCTTTTTTTAGCCAATTGATAAATCTCAAACAAAAGGGTTCAATGATGGAGCACATTGAGAACTTCCAAAAATTGAACATAAGGGTAAAAGATATTCCAGAGGAGCATAGGATTAATGTGTTCATAGGGACTTTAAATGATAATATCCAACATGAGGTTTTCCTTTTGGAACTTGATTCATTGGGGAAGGAATTCACGTTAGCAAGAAAAATGGAAAGCAAAATTATGGAAACTAGGAAGCCTACCACCCACAACTATAAATATGGAAGTGTTGTTGCCCCTAGCCTTCCACAAACTACAAGGTTGACACCAAAACAATTGGAAGAAAAAAGAGCAAAGGGGCTTTGTTACAGTTGTGATAGCAAATACACTAAAGGTCATAAGTGTGATGAGAAGAAATTATTCTACATAGATTGTGAAGAGGAGGAAGAAAAGGAACAAGAAATGTCAAAAGAAGAGGATATACTCCAGGAACAAACCCTAGATAAAGAAGAAATGAATCCGACCATATATTGTAATGCATTGGCTGGAATTACCACTCCTCAAACTATCAAGATAGAAGGACATATCAAGAAGAAAAAGGTAATAGTGTTGATTTATTCAGGAGGTACCCATAATTGTATTCATTGTAAGATATCCAAGGAATTGAATTGCTTCCTATATCCAACACTAGAGGGTCAAGTGATGGTTGTAAGTGGAGGAACCATAAATTTCTCTGGAAAGTGCCATAATATCAATATATACATTGGAGAATATGTATTGAATAGCCCAATGCTTTCCATTCTAATGGGTGGTGCTGATGTTGTACTAGGAGTCCAATGGCTACAATCTTTGGGTACAATAGCTTTTAATTTTCAAGAATTTTTCATGAAATTTTGTGTGGAAGGAAAGGAAGTTGAATTAAGGGGTATTGTAGGGAAACCATGAAAGATAATCATCTCTAATGGTATGAAAAAGCTTCTAAAGAAGGAACAACGAGGTGTAATTGCATAATTATGTTCGTTAGAGGTTCCCACATCGAAATAATCTATTTCTCTAGATCTCCAAAAAGTCTTGAACAATCATTCCAAGGTATTTGAGACTCCCAAAGGCCTCCCACCCATTCATGATCATGATCATGCTATTCATTTGATTCCAGGAAGTGTTCCTCCAAACATCTGGCCGTATAGATATCCCTATGCCCAAAAGAGTGAAATTGAACATATGGTTGCAGAAATGTTAGAGGCTGGTATAATTCAACCTAGTCAAAGTTCTTTCTCCGCTCTAGTAGTATTGGTGCACAAGAAGGATGGATCATGGTGCATGTGTCAAGATTATAGGGAGCTCAACAAGCTCACTATTAAAGATAAATTTCCCATTCCTGTCATTGATGAATTATTGGATGAATTGCATGGATCGATTTACTTCACCAAGTTGGATATTCGTTCAGGATATCATCAAATTAGAATGAACAGTGAAGACATTCTGAAAACAACATTTAAAACTCATGATGGTCATTATGAATTTTTGGTCATGCCTTTTGGCCTTACAAATGCACCTTCTACATTTCAAGGTTTGATGAATTCCATTTTCAAACCCTTTCTTAGAAAATTTGTGTTAGTATTTTTTGATGATATACTAATCTACAACAAGTATTGGAAGGATCATTTTCAACATGTTGGCAGGGTGCTCAAACTATTGGAGGAGAAACAATTATATGCAAAAAGTTCCAAATGTTTCTTTGGAGTACAAGAGGTGGAATATCTAGGTCATATTGTATCTCATGAAGGTGTTAAGGTAGACTCTGGGAAAATTAAAGCCATTAAGGAATGGAAAATCCCCACATCCATAAAGCATCTGCAAGGATTTCTTGGGTTGACAGGGTATTATCACAAGTTTGTTAAGAATTATGGGAGAATAGCAACACCTCTAACAACATTATTGACGAAAGATGCATTTTCATGGATTCCAAAAGCAACAAAGGCCTTCAAACATCTTAAAGAGGCAATGTGCCAAGCATCGGTCTTAGCTACGCTATACTTCACAAAAACATTTATTATGGAATGTGATGCTTCTAGAAATGGAATTGGTGTTGTTTTAATGCAAGATGAAAGACCCATTGCTTTCGAAAGTCGTCCAATAAAAGGAAATTATTTATACAAAGATATTTATGAGAGGGAAATGTTGGAAAATTTACTACATGCACTTAAGAAATGGCGATCCTACCTAATGGGAAGACACTTCAAGGTAAAAAGGGATCATGATAGTCTTAAATACTTTTGAGAACAAAGATTATCTTTGAAGAGCAACAAAAATGGGTCACAAAGATGTTGGGTTATGACTTTGAAATCATTTGCAAAAAAGGGAAGCAAAATGTTGTGGCAGATGCACTCTCAAGAAAGGATGAGGATGTGGAAGCATTGTTATGCGCCATTTACATTATCCAGCCAGATTGGATAAACGAAGCAAGGGATGAATGGAAGAATGACGAAGAAGAGTGGGCACTCATTCAAAAGTTACAACAAGGTCCCAATACATCTGATACATTTAGTTGGAAAAATGATTCATTATGGTACAAAGATTGCTTATACCTATGTAAGAATTCCTAACTCAAACAAAATATTCTTATGGAATTGCACACTTCTCCCTTAGGAGGGCACTCAGGATTTTTAAAAACTTACGACAAGATTAAGAAGAAATTTTTTTGGGATGGCCTTAAATCGGATATTCAAAAGTTTGTGGTGGAATGTTTGGTTTGGAAAAAAAATAAAGTTGAAACAATTAATGCGCCAGGTCTATTACAACCTTTATCCATTCCAAGCCAAAGTTGGGAGGAGGTTTCAATGGATTTTATCACAAGTTTACCCAAGTCCGAAGGAAAGAGTGTCACCATGGTGGTAGTTGATAGACTTACCAAGTATGCACACTTTTTTGTGCATTATCGCATCCATTTAAGTCTAGTGCAATTTATAATGCATTCATGGAAACAATTCAAAAGATACATGGAAACCCAAAGATTATTGTAAGCAATAGAGATCCCATTTTCACTGGAAATTTTTGGACAAAATTATTTTCTTGTCTCGGTACTTAGTTAGCTCATAGCTCATCTTATCATCATCAATCTGATGGGAAAACTGAGATAGTAAACAAATGTTTGGAAGGATATCTTCGTTTCTTTGTATCTGATAAACAGACACAATGGGTCAAATGGTTGCCTCTGGATGAATGGTGGTATAACAATTCCTTCCATACTGCAACAAAAATGATCCCATTTATGGAACTTTATGGATATCATCCACCATCCATCACATCATAGTTAAGAGAAAATTCTAAGTTTCAAGCAGTGGAACATCACATAGAGCATCAACAACAAGTTCCCCAACTCTTAAAGGATAACCTTACGTTGGCATAGAATAAAATGAAACAACAGGCAGATCGACATCACAATGAAAGAAGTTTTGATGTAGGTGACTGGGTATTCCTACGGCTATAACCATATAAACAATTGTCCTTCAAGCAAGCTAAGAAGTATAATAAATTATCACCAAAGTATTATGGTCCGTACAAGGTGTTGCAAAAGATTGGTACTATGGCATACAAATTGGAGCTACCTGCATCTTCCCTAGTGCACCCAGTTTTCCATGTTTCATGTTTAAAGAAGGTTATAGCTGACGAGCTCCCAGTTCAAACAATATTGCCAGAACTTGACGAGGAAGGAAAAATCATATTAGAACCGGAAGCAGTCGCAAAAACAAGAACTCGACAGCTATGAAATCGATTAATTTTAGAGTATCTCATCAAGTGGATGAACTTATCCGCGGAAGATTCCACATGGGAGGATGAGAATTTTATACAGAAGCATCGAAAACTACTCAAGTGTTGAGGACAATGCTTTTAGGAAGGAGAGGGGCATGTTAGGTCCCTATAATACTAGTGATTCCCCCATTACTATTGTCATTGTAGCCCTTAATGTTATTATTGTGCCCCTATTGTCCCCATATTATTATTAGTGTGCCCCATAGAAACCCACTATTGTTATTGTTGTGCACTTATTTTATTACTGTTATGTTGGCTTGATTATATTGTGACCCCTTAAAATCCTATACATAGAAGGGAGGTTTAGTCATTTGTATCATCCAAGAATTGTTCATTTGTGTAATGTAAAGGAGGTTGCTCCCTCGAAGAGGCTGAATTATAAGACGTTTATCTATCTTTTCTATCTTTTTGTGAGCTAGTTTCATAACATAATAATGCATTATATAATTAGACTAAAAATTAAATAATTACAATATACGTAAAAAAGACAAATATGTTATAAATTTCGCCATCTACTTACATGTCACTTTCTTCATTCTATATTTCCCCAATAGGTTCCCCCCTTCAGATTTGTTGATGTAATTGACATCCTAAAGGCCATCCACATTAATACTTCAAACTATTTTAGGAAGGAATTGAATAATATAAACCATGGTTTAATATACCATATATCCCTCTATTGTAGAATCCCCAGGATGTGCTCTTTGTCTAACCAAAGCCTTCAATGATTTCAAGTGCCTCTCAACCATCAACATTGACCTTGTGCGTACATGTGCACACTTTTCAATCTCCTCAACTTGATATATGAGATAGTGTTGTTTTGCATTGGAAAATGTCAAAGGTATATTATTTTTCATTTCACACATTAGATGAAGAAGTTGTCTCCTTCAATACCCCATATATTCTTTATTAAATTATTTAGATGACAACCATCTACAAATAGTGCAAACAAATCACGAGTTTCAACCAAAAAATATATAACACATTACAAGTAAAACACATGTAGTCAAATATAACATGTACAAAAAATTGAACAAATTACACTTTGCATACAAATTTTCACTTAACTCATGTATTATCCAACATCATATATAAGTTGTTTGACATTGTTGTCAAAGTTGTCTGGGAAAGATAGAGGTAGAACATACTGTAACCAAAAAAATGAATCATTATTTATTCCCATATTAGTAGAAGAAAACACTAACAGTATGTCTCATGAATATACAAATATATACACCAAACTAATTACCTTAATCAAGATATGCTAATCATGAGTTTTTACCCCACTTAATTCACCTTTCTTTGTTATGGTATTCTTTATGTTTGAAGAAAATATAGTGGGAAATTTAATTTTTTCAATAATCCCTTTTACATCTTTCCTTTGCTACTCTGTTAATAACCATGGAAGGGCACTTATATTTTGGTCCCCATCACTATTTGAATGAATAACACTTTGCATTACATGATTTCCCTCTTGTTGTAGCCATTACAAAAACCCTTAAAATTTTCACTGTATATATTTAAAATTTTGGGTCCCCCCTTTCTTTTACAAGTTTTCATGGTTTTATTTGATGTGTTACTTAGTCGTACTCTTTAAAGTGGTCCAATCATCACCAAATGCATTCCCTGGATGAATCCTTGTTATGACTTTCTTATGCAATAACTCCTTCACCCTAGCGGAACTTTCATATTAGAATATTTATTAAAGATGGAAATCATACATCCTTTGAAAGCATGTTTGCCCAAGATCTTGTTTTAACTAATAGTGTTTTGGTTACTTGGATGGCAGATTGTTCATGATGCAGTGGGTTGCTGGTCAGCCAACAAATTTTATGGAATTAATGTTAGGAAGAGATTCTGCAACAAATATTTGTGTAGCTAGCATGAGGAGCATATTCTCTATTGAGATGAATTAGAGGGAGAAAATGGAGATGACGTAGTTGCTTTTGTTTTCATTTCTCTAAGTATCATGTAGACTAGTCATGATTCTTCTTTTTATAATTGAGAATTTTTTTCCATGCCCATTATAAAGAAACAAGACTTATTTCATCAGGTAAATATTATTGAGATTTATGAAAAGTGGAGAGGCCAATTGAGAGAACTAGGGTTTACAAGAAGGATGGATTTAGACCTTGAGCTAACGCAAATGAGGCATTTTTATAATCGAGATTGGCAAGGAATTTTCTATGGAATTTTCAGCGGAACCATTAAGGAAAATTTTGATTCATTGCTAAGTGATTTGGATACTCACAACTAAGGAAATATGGGCTATTTATAGATAGGACATATTTTGATGGGGCCCATGATTATGGCATTTGTGGATATCTCAACTCACTTGACATGCGAAACAATAATGATTAGTTCTAATAAGAGAATGTGAATAAGGAAAGAAATTTTGGAATGTTTAATGTAGTCTACATTGTTTCTTTAGGAAAGTTTTTCCTCAAGAGTATTCTATTGACAAAATGCAGGAAATAAGGAATGGAAAATGGTTGAGAATATTGGCTTGAACAAAATTGTGCACCTAGTTAATCAAGAAAATTGTAAGAAACCAATATTTATAGAAAGCTAGGGAAACGTTAACCCTCATTTTGCAATGTGATTAGACTCTTAAGGAAGCTTAATCAAATAATGTTGGATAGTCCAAGCATGAGAATAAAATTACAATCCATTCATACAATGAATTTAATTGTAATGAAGAGTCATTAGGGCTCAGAACAAGGACAATTTGGTCCAATATTATTCTATATAATATTATCTAAGATTTTACGAAAGGAAGTGAAAATGTACATTTGCAAGAGGTTCATATTTTGTTCCTCCTCTTAAATTGTCAAATGTTATTTAAGCTCTTCTATGGCTGCAAAAAAGACATTCAAACACATTTAAAAAATAATAATATCAACATAAGCATTTCAGGGATGGAAGGCACATGTGAAATCATTTTGCAAGCTCTATCTGATTTCATTTCTCCTAAGTTCCATGATAAATGAGAGTATGAACCTTGTAGGAGTGCTTTACATGTCTTGGAACTTATTGTTGCATTTGAAAACATATGGGTAGCATGCCTATTAAGTTCCTTGTAGTATAGTTGCAAGGATGCACAAGAACAATAAATATAAAATGATTCAGGAAATGGTGTAATTGATGATGAGAATGTGGATAGTCATAGAAAATATGCTACTAAGGATGAGAATTTTCATTCTGAGATTTGTGCTCCTCAGAATTCCAATTGTGTAGATCAACGCACTAGATATGCCAATGTTGATTGTAGATCTACTTTATTTTGAGCCTAATGCAGATGAGAAGGATGATGTTAAGGTGGATAATGATGCAAATTATATATTCAAAGGAAAAGCTACTTTGATCTGAGAGACATTCTTATTTCTACATACTCTTACTTCTAACCCTGAATATGTAACTTCTATCTTGCAAATATTAACAAATATCAAATCTTGGTCGAAGTTGTTTCTTAGTGTGGTTAGCAAGATAAATCTTTGAATAATATTTAGTTGTTGAATCCATCATATGGAGTCAATACTCTTTGTGCTCAATCAATAATAAGTAAGGATATTAGTGACTCAATTGCTAATAAATAATGATATTATTGACTCAATCACTAAGAATCAAGGATAAAATTGTAAAAATAGAGTAAAAATGGAGCAAGAATAAAAGATTTATGCTACAGGAGTCTCAAACATACATAAGGGGGACCTCAAAATGATCACGTAAGATTAGGAAAACTCAGAAAAATCTACTAAAACTGGTACAAATTACTCATCAATTTGTGATGGCAACAAAAAGATCAATGTATGATATTAAACTAGAAGTAGCTGTGCATACATAACTATTCATAATTCTCTACTATCTTTGTACATGTTTTTCTTGTCCAACGAGTTAATTTATAATGTTTTCAAAAATAACCAACTCAGAATATGCTGCTACATGGACAATAATTAAGTGTTCTATTACAATTTCAAACTTAATTCATATGGTTTGCCGATGTCTTAACAAATACTCCCGATGACTCAATTTTATAGATCTAAAGAAGATAACTCACTTTCTTGAAGTCAATTTCACTGCTAGGTGACAACCCTAATGCAATTTGGCTTTATCTTTTATTCCATGAGACACGTTGACTGGAGGTTTGACCATGCCATTGTGATCATCCAATGGTTTCTCTATCATGTTAGATAAGTGGATCACCATGTTGGAACTTTTTTCCATCTGTTTATGTGCTTAAGTCAACTTCATTGCTTCACAAACCATGCTAACATTGGATTCTGCCACAAATGATTAGAGAAGCTATGGAAATTGTCATTTTCTACAACATTTACATATTAGTATGATGTTATAAATAAAAATGTATAAAACCATATAAATATTGGAATTATTACCTCTTTATACTATTGTAGCATATATGGCCATGTTCATGTGAAGATATGATAAAATTACGCAAATGGATTTTTATGAAGATTCTACAAGGTATAAGTGATAAAATTATCTGGAATTTATCCAGGACAAAGAATTAAAGGTATTACAGACTCATGTGCATGGATGTGCCTATGTTACTTTATGCAATGGATAGATAAGATTGATAGAATACATAGACAGTGAGGCAATTAGAGAAAACATAACAGTCAAACATGTAAACACAACAAGTTTAATAAGGAGTTCACCCAATGCTCCTGGGTTACGTCTCCTGGTCTAGCCTTCAGTGGTGGCCTCTCTATTATGATTTCAAGAAGTTTTTTTACAATATTGAGCTCAATTTGAGTCTCATTAAATAGATATAAGTCAGTACGACTGGAGTACATAGACTCTCCTTACTGAAACTCGACCTCTAAGGGTCACAGTAGTATGACAAGCCTATGTCGAGGAGTTTGCTTGAACCTCTCAAGCCCTCTCTGGAGTCCACAAACTCTCTGAATCTCTCTGGCTCTGTTTGGCTCGATGTTGCATTCAGGTCATCTCAGCTTCTACTCTCTGTTCTCTGCTCTTAGCTTTTGCGTCTAACTAACTCTTGTCACTTCCCTTCTGATCTGTCTCTGTCAGTTTGTGGCTTTAAAGACAGTCTGTTCTTTGACTGTTCGTTTCCGCTTCTTGGCCTTCTAGTTTACCTGCCTCTGTCTATTTGAATTCCTCTGCTCTGCATCATTATCACTGGGTAACTCCTCGCAGGGGGGTGGCCACCTGTTTCTTAACGAATTGAGTGTCAGATTCCTTGAATCATATTTGAATGGCCGTTATTTCCATTTGCTTCAAGATTTCTCGTGAATCACGACTCTTTTGCCAACTCATTGTCCACGTCAGACTTCAAATCCCCTGAAATATTGCTTTATCACCTGTCAAATTTGGTCATTTATTGGGATGTGCCTCTTCCATTGATTTGGGACCCCCAGATCCTATGGTTGTCACTCATATCAGGCGGGTAAGTTGCATGACATTTACCCATCCAATGCGGGCGGTTTTCTCTCTCATCCGCCGAACGCGTGTCGCTTGATGTGTGGAATTAGGTGGGACTCAGTAAAAACTGATTACCGCCTCGAAGCCTTCCGATATCCTTCTGGTTTGTGGAATCCCTTGCTACGGAACCGAATGCATTAATTTTCCGCATTTCATAGCGATTTCGGGTCCAAGCGCTTCGGGGCTTTTCCTTCACTGAGGGGGACGCCCTGCGATATACGATTAGCACTTAGTGCTAATCACGCCTCAGAATCTACCTCCATTCTTTGAATTAGCGTCCGGTTTTGCCAATTTGTGTCAGTGCAACTTACCATGGGCTAACAGTCTACGCGCTCGACTGAGGGTCCTTGTTGCTCCACTTTGGACACAACTGCAACTGTCACGAGGGTTCCTTCTGATAGCTTGGTTTTTCTAAGACTTGAATTTTTGTCATAATTTGAAACAGTCATGAAAACTTAGAGAGTGTTTAGGATCCAATTCAGATCACGGCCTTCCCACTGAAAGAGATTTTGGACCACCAAAAGTTGGTTTTCCTTTAAGCATCAATCAAGTGAGGGTATAGATTCCTCACTTGCTCAATTTGTATCCATTTTGCACTGCTTGGCTTTGAACCTTTAAGTCCAATCCTGAGGTACTCAACATTCCCTCTACCTGTGGTTCTCACCTTCCTGTCCAGAACTGTATCTTCCTGCAATTCATTAATATATTTAGGCAACAGATCATCAATAGAAGGCAATTGACTCTGCTCTTCTGGATCTTGAATTAATGAAGGTTCAAATAGTCTCAAGCTGTCTGCATTAACAAGTGAGTAGATGTGCATGTAAGCTGGCAGATCAAGGTGAAAAGCATTCTCACCAATTTTCTCAGTATTTTGAAAGGTCTATACCTTATTGGCTTTAGCTTCTTACGTTCACCTTGATTCTGCTTTTTTTATATATAGCCAGACTTGATCACCAACCTGGAAACTATGCTCCATATGATGCTTGTCATGCCTTACCTTGTACTTGGCTTGACTCTTTTCCAACTGTTCCTGTACTGCCTGGTGAATCTCTTGGATTTGTTCGATGAACTTGGTTGTCTTGTCCACGTCACTGTGTCCAGCAACTACTGTGTCTTTACCAAAGACAAAATGTAAGGGAGACCCTGGTGTGAAACCAAAACAGGTCTCAAAAGGAGATCTTTGTGTAGAAGAATGTTTAGCTCGGTTTTAAGCATGTTGCACATAACATAAATGTTCATCCCAAAGCTTGGGATGCTTGCTGCAATAACCTCTGAGCAACTGGATCACTGTCCTGTTGACCACTTCTGTTTGGCCATCTGTTTGTGGATGAAAAGTTTTGCTCTTTTTCAGTCTAGTGTCCATCAATTCCCACAAGCTCGACCAAAATTTCCCAACAAATCAGGTATCTCGATCAGATATAATGGAAGTGGGTAATCTAAAGTGAACCCATACATGCTGAAAGAACAACTTTGCAGTTTGTTTAGTTGTAATTTGTTTGTTACAAGGTATTAAAATACACATTTTGCTGAACCTATCTACCACAACATATAAATAGTCATGACCTTTCCTAGATTTAGGCAATCCTCCAACAAAGTCCATGGAAACACTTTCCCAAGGATGAGAAGGAACTGGTAGTGGAGTGTACAAGCCTAGTTTTCTATTACTGGGTTTGCTTTTAGCACACATGGTACACCCTCTTACATATCTAGAAACTGTCTCATTCATTTTTGGCCAATAAAAAAATCTTTGCCGCTGTGCAACTATTTTACTTACACCAAAGTGACCTGATATTAGAGAAGTGTGTGCTTCTCGAATTATCTTTACTCTTTTAGTTTGTGGAATGCATAGCTTCCCAAAATGATACAAGAGGTGGTCCTTAACATGATAGTCCAATACTCCTACTTGTTTTCCTTGACTTAAAGTTGCATACACATCTTTAAAATCTATATCTTGAGCATATTGTTCAATGTAGCTTGCATGCAGTACTGAATTATGCTTAAGTATAGTAGATGAATTTATGATTGGTCTGGACAACATGTATGCAACTTTATTGTGCATGCCCTTTTTATACCTGATGACAAGATGAAACTGTTGTAGAAAACCCATCCGCCTATAGTGTCTTGATTGCTGCAACTTAGTTTGGGAGTGTAAATATTGAAGTGGTTGATGATAAGTGTGTATAACTGTCTCTTTACCCAATAAATAATGTTTCCACTTTTTCACACTCTGTACTAATGCATACAATTCTTTATCATATGTGGGATAGTTAACTAATGCAAAATTAAATGTCTCAGAATGATAACTTATGGGTTTATCATGCTGCATCAACACTGCTCCCATGGCATAGTCACTGCCATCCGTTTTGATCTCAAATGGTCTTTGAAGATCAGGCAGTGCTAGTACTAGTGTTGTACGAATCTTTTCTTTCAAGGTGTCGAAGGCTTTCTGCTGTTTGCCTCCCCACTGAAACATCTTGTTCAATCCTATTAAAGCATGTAAGGGAGCTGTAATTAAGGAAAAGTTAGAAATAAACTTTCTCCAATATTGTGTTGCTCCTAGGAAGCTTCTAACTTCTATAGCAGATTTGGGCTTAGGCCAGTTTACAATGACTGCAACTTTAGAGGGATCTATCTTCAATTCACCACCCCCTACTATATGACCCAAATAATTCAAAGATGTTTTGCCAAATTCACATTTTGAGAGTTTAACATAAAGATTTTCTCTTTTCAAAACATCTAGAGTCTGCTTAACATGCTTTAAATGTTCTTCCCACGTTTTGCTGAATATAAGAATGTCATCCAAATATAAAATGAAAAAATCATCAAGAAAAGGTATAAGTACATCATTCATTACTCTCATGAAAGTAGCAGGAGCATTAGTTAAGCCAAAAGGCATAACCAGCCACTCATACAATCCCTACTTTGTTTTGAAAGCAGTCTTCTATGCATCTTTCTCTGCAACTCTAACCTGATGATAACCACTATGCAAGTCCAACTTGGAAAAATAAACAACTTCTTTCAACTGATCTAACATATCATCTATGCGAGGAAGGGGATAATGATTTTTTATCGTTATTTTATTCAATGCTCAGTAATCAATGCACATTCTCCACGAGCCATATTTCTTTCTCACCAAGACAATTGGAGACCCAGATGCGATGTGCTAGGCCTTATGAACCCTTTCTCGAGTAGCTCCTGTACCTGCTTCTTGATTTCTGCATTCTCCAAAGCGGACAACATGTACATTCCAATGTTAGGCAATGGAGCATCTTGCTACAAATTAATATCATGTACTATTTCCTTTTTGGGTGGCAGACCTTTAGGTTCTTGAAACAATATACCATATTATGAAACAACTTTTTCTAAATTAGCTTGCCGTTTAGCATCACAACCCTCAAATACATTGGTTTTATCAGGTTTCTTTTCCTTTACAACCATCAATAAAAATTGTTTGCATGAATTTACAATTCTCTTCATCTGCCCTGAGTTTATGAGAGTATAATTATTCTTGAGCTTATGAGCTCTTACAATATATTTGATTCCATCTTTAATGAGTAGATACTTGTCCTCATCTCTATATAAAATAGCTTTTCTATCATACAAGTAATGACTTACTAAAACAACTCCACATATAATCAAAGGAACTATATCTAACTCAACCTCATCTACAAATGCTGACCCAAAAGAAAACTTGAGTTTACATTGTCTAGTCACTTGTAGCTTTACTTTATCACATAACCAACCTAATGGATATGGTTTCTTGTGAGGTGTGGTTAGTAATCCCAACTTCTTTACAATTTCTTCAGAAATTAAATTTACTTGTGAGCCACTATCAAACAAAGTATCAATCTTTTGATGATTGGAAATAACTCAAATATGAAAAAGCTCATGTCTTTTCCTCTCACTTTCTTCATTATCAGTAGATTGTGCAGAATTAATAGTAGATGCTTCAGAATTTTTACCTTTTATACATGTGGATGTGATTATTGTTTCATCCCCTGAGTCTGACCCCAAATCCTTTTGAATAGCTGCAACAATATTCTTCTTTTTGCCCTCGTTTTTCTTGGGTTTCAGCTCCGTTTGTAGAATCTAGCAGTGTTCATCATCATGTCCATCCTTCTTATAGTGAGTGCATGAAGACTTGCACTTTTGTACAATATTTTTCTTCCTCTCTTTCCATTTATGTTTTATTTTCTCCTTATTCTTGGTTGCAGTGGGTTTGGATGATCCCCCAACTTCTAGGTTCCCATTCTTTCCTCTAGCTTCTAGATGTGTAGCCTGGACGGATACCTCATCTATGCTAGTGGGATTAAACATGAGGATAGTGTGCCTCATGTAGCTGTGTAGACCACCTATATACTTCAGTAGAGTATTAGGTGAGTCTAAAGAAATTCCTAGAATCAAAGCTATTTTCCTAAATTCTTGGGCGTAACCTTGTACACTTTTCCCTTTTAGTTGGCGAAGAGTTTTCCATCTCATCATGGCTTGCTACATATAGGCTAGTGGATAAAATTGCTTTTTAATTGCGGAAACAAACTCACTCCAGACAGAAAGAATCTTACCATGTTTCTTCATGTCAGCTTGTGTCCTGCCTTCCCACGATACCAAGGCAGTGCCCCCAAGGCATAGGCTGGCCAGCTGAATCTTACTCTTGTCTGAATCAATGCTTTGCACTCTACAATAAACATCAATCTATCTGATCCAATTATCCAACTTCTCTGCATTCAACTCTCCATCATATATCGCCAAATAAAATTTAACATCTAATTTAATCAAAGATGCTTTCTTTTTATTTTCAGGGCTATTAGGAGGTGTGAGAAATTTTCTTCTTTCCCTTTGCCTTTAGAGTGGTCATGGAGGAGAGATTCTTCTACTCCTTTGTCTTGTTTGGAGTTTGATGAATCTTCATCTCTATTTTTCTTAAATTCTCTATACATTTCCTCCACCATGGATTTCATGGTCATAAAGCTATCCATGAACGGGGAGTCTGATTCCAAGGGACTTTCTTCTGACATTTTCCTCTTAGGATAGACTCTTCCAATTTCTGGGTTAGCTTCAACCAACTCTCCTTCTCCTAATTTAAGCTTTGATCTAGTTAGCATTCAACAACAAAATCCAACAAAAGCTTGTCTAACCTTAGTAACCCTAAGCTCTGATACCACTTGATCTGGAATTTATCCAGGACAAAGAATTAAAGGTATTACAGACTCATGTGCATGGATGTGCCTATGTTACTTTATGCAATGGATCGATAAGATTGCTAGAATACATAGACATTGAGGCAGTTAGAGAAAACATAACAGTCAAACATGTAAACACAACAAGTTTAATAGGGAGTTCACCCAATGCTCCTGGGCTATGTCTCCTGGTCTAGCCTTTAGTGGTGGCCTCTCTATTATGTTTTCAAGCAGAGTTTTTACAACAATGAGCTCAATTCAAGTCTCACTAAACAGATATAAGTCAATAGGACTAGAGTACACAAAATCTCCTTACTGAAACTCGACCTCTAAGGGTCATAATAGTATGACAGGCCTATGTCGAGGAGTTTTCTTGAACCTCTCAAGCCCTCTCTGGAGTACACAAACTCTTTGACTCTCTCTGGCACTGTCTGGTTCGATGCTGCCTTCAGGTCAGCTCGACTTCTACTCTCTATTCTCTGCTCTTAGCTTCTCCGTCTAACTAACTCTTGTCACTTCCCTTCTGCTTTGTTTCTGTCAGTTTGTGGCTTTAAAGCCAGTCTGTTCTTTGACTGTTCGTTTCCGCTTCCCGGTCTTTTGGTTTCCTTGCCTCTGTCTGTTTAAATTTCTATGCTTCGCATCATTATCACTAGGTAACGCCTCGTAGGGAGGTGGCCACCTGTTTCTTAATGAACTGAGTGTCAGATTCCTTGAATCATATTTGAATGGCCATTATTTTCGTTTGATTCAAGATTGCCTGCGAATCACGACTTTTTTTCCAACTCATCGTCCATGTCGGACTTCAAATCCCTTGTAATCTTGCTTTATCACCTGTTAAATCTGGTCATTTATTAGGATGCGCCTCCGCCGTTGATCTAGGTCCCCTAGATCCTACGGTTGCCGCCCATATTGGGTAGGTAAGTTGCATGACATTTACACGTCTGATGCGGGTGGTTTTCTCTCTCATCCACCGGAAGCGTGTCGCTCGATGTGTGGCATTGGTCGGGACTCAGTCAAAATTGGTTACCGCCTTGAAGCCTTCCGATATCCTGTCAATTTGTGGAATCCCACGCTACGGAACCGAATGCATTAATTTTCCACATTTCATAGCGATTTTGGGTCTAGGCGCTTCGAGGCTTTCCTTCATTGAGGGGGATGCCCTGTGATACGTGTATCAGAATCTACCTCCGTTCTTGGAATTAGCCTTCGGTTTTGCCAATTTGTGCCAGTGCGACTTACCATGGGCCAACGGTCTGTGCGCTTGATTGAGGGTCCTCGTTGCTCCACTCTGGTCACAACTGCAACTATCACGAGGATTCCTTTTGATAGCTTGATTTTTCTAAGACTTGAATTTTTGGCATAATTTGAAATAGTCATGAAAACTTAGAGAGTGTTTAGGATCCAATTCGGATCATAAAACTAGAGTAACATGTTGAGAGAGAGATACTAATTCCTAGTCCCATAATGAGGAACAATAGATTTTGAAATAATGTGGATAATTTGTGGAGAAACAGGTAAAGGGATAATATCTGGGGTGGGGCATGTTTGGGTTACCTAAGGCTTGGATCCAAACCATTTCTTAAGTGAAGGATGTATTTGGGATTTGGGACATCTGTGCTAATTTTTGAAGCCCCAGATGTGGGACATACCTGGATAATCTTGTGAAATGTGGTGATCCGGGGGTCCACAGGTACCATGAGTTTACCACAATGTAAATTTCATGCACACTTGAATATCCCCTAGAACTAGATATAAAGGAAATTATGTATTTTCATGAAAGGCTCCACCCCGTGGGACCCTTGATTCAAGCTAAGGTGGAAAATGACATGAAGGCCTAGTAAGGCTATGTGGACACTAGATGAGTATTCTAGAGGACATGGATCAGATGGCATGGTAAGAATACCAACATGACATGTTGTCAGTGTGACATGTGGTAGGAATAATGACCTTTTTAGGTGTCTAATTGTTTGGCCACTAATTTTTCATTCTTATTATCTCGTTAATACATTCATTTCTCCTCTTTATAGCACTCCTTGATCACTCCATTTGTCATAGTTTCTCATAAAACACAATGACATACTTAATAATGGTTTCATAGTTAAGTAATGTTTTTTCTCCTTTATTTTTAATATATTGAACCTTATCATGCATGATTTTCCAATGATGGTTCATGAAGAGATTTTGTATAACAACACTCATGATTTCAATCTCCAAGTTCACACCTAAATCACAAATCCAAGCTCCAACTCATGGTTAAATATTCCAACTTAGAAATTTGTTTGATAAAATGTGACAATTTTGCATTGGATTTGTTGGCAAAATTAGGACAAATCCCAAAATTTTGCAACATGAGTGTTTTGTAGAATGGCCCAATTTATTTTGATCGCAAGTAATTTTCTAAAATTCACTCTAGTTTGAGAGATATAGGTGGTTATTTGGAGGTGATTTTACCAGATTCACTATTACGATTGGTTATCAATTTTCCCCAAGTGCATAATTAGATTCGATTTTCTTTCAACTAATTATTGTTGAAAAGGTCTTTAAGATCTGAACTTATTTAACTGATATATTATAGAAAATTAGTTGAGATCTTTGAGATCTAATCTTGTTTAATTTTAAGGAAAATCACTTTTTAATATGCTCATAGATCAGGTAGTCCAATTTAGAAGAGTTAGTTGTGATTTTACCTTTAATTTCTATGTATTTAAATGAATCTAGAGAGCAGAGATGGAGGATGGAAAATTGTTGAACTTGAAGTAGATTAAGAACCATATATTAGCTATAATTAGTTTTGATTTTCCTTAATGAAAAGAGTTATTAGTTAAGCTTAGAATTTCTTATTTTACAAGTTGATTTGACGTTTCTTTAGATAGGATGACTCCTAGGAAGTTGGTCCCGCTCCGTTGGATGGCGCATTGTCTCATCTATATAGATGAGAATTGTCTATGTTGATTAAGTATATTATTTCCATATAATGTTGTGTACTATTAATGAGTGTTGTTCCTTTGATTGAATAATGGATATTATTATCTTGTGTTCTAACGATATATGTTGTTCTTGATAACCATATAATTGATAGAGTTCTCTTTTGAGTGTTGTATATTGTTTCCTTGATTTTCAATTGTTGTTTCTTAAATAAAGTTTGTTGTTTCTTAGTTGTAGGTTTAATTGATTTATGCCTTAATGAATGAAATATAGGTTGTTAGAATTAGAATCAAAGATTTCCTTTGCTATTATTTATTTAAGTTCAAGAGTTATAATTTCATTTTAGAGTAGTGTTTTTAAGTAATGTTAACTTTAGTAGCAGTGTGATGACTCTCAGTTAGATTTCTGGCCTCGATTTAATTAGAAACAAAGTATAATTTTTATTATTACCACTTGCTTTCTAAATTCTATAATATTAGCTTTGCTTGTTAGGATTCATTAGATTTGATCTTTTTTTAAGAATGCACATATTTGATTTACCTCTAGCCAATAGGAATAGTTACTAAGTATCATAGGGAATCTCATGTAGAACAAATATTAGTTGTTGGTAGTTGATTACATAAACTTTGCACATTACCTTGAAATAAAAAGATGCTCCTCGAGTTGATAATTAATATCTAGGTGATTAGTTGTTTTTATTAAGTATTCAATTTCCTCAACACCAAGGGGCTAGTTTTTGAATGACATGTGGCACCGCCAGAGGATTCCACATGGTAGGTTGTGCAACACACCCTCCCATTGCCTTGGGTTGTTCTTGGATAGTGGAAGGGGTTACATTAAAGCTTACCTAATCTCTAATATATATTATGAATATAGGGTCACAAAAATATTCATTTACCAACTTCCTTGAAACCCAGAAAAATTGCTACAATCATGTTTAAATCTTTGAGATATTTTTGGTGATACAATTTTTATCGCAATACGAATCCCAAATCGAAAGTTATACCCATTTAAAATTCTGCATATTAAACCTTGCCACATTAGCAAGCAATTCCATGTGGCACCATCATGAGGTAAGCATGGGTGTTGCAGGTCACTCTTAGGCCCATGTAGCTACCACCACGCCAGTACACCTAGTTCCTACATGTCGCCATGCTTAGTGTCAATGCACCAAGCCAAGAAGCAATACCATTCCAGACTTGATACAATGCGAGAGGAATTTTAATGTTAAATGACGAGAAGATTTTCATCTAGTACTCTTTTTTAATTTCACCAACACTAACGCACCATCGTTCCAATGTGAGACTGGCGCTTGTCAAGAGACATGAACAATATCAATTAACGAGGATTTTCTTGTCTCACAGTGCCAATTGACATTGTGCCTTCCATAACTTCTGACATGGTATGACACATGGCGCCACCTGGCAGCCACATCATCTGCCTCAATTTTCCCTTGCTAATGTCATTCTAATGTTACCCTCCCACATGACATCCTTTGATTGTGCCATGTGTCACCCAAAAATGGACTTTCTAGCCACCTAAATGGGTTGATTTTACCTACCATGTGTAATGTCCTTAAGGTACAAAGTTAGGATGATTTCCATGTCACCTTCTTTGTGGCGTCCACAGAACCCTATCTAGTTTATGTGGCACCTGACACCTTAGCTCAAGCCAAGGGTCCCACTAGGTACAAATCCTTTGTGTTAAACAACAAAATCATGTTATATGAGTTTTTGGAGGGTTCCATGCTAAAATCCCTATCATGCCTCCACGTTAGTGTAGAGAGTGCCATCTTCACAGGATGTATGGGGAGATCATATCCAAATTCGGTGTAATGTGTCATGCAAATTCACATCAGTCGACAGAAATAATTTCGTCCCATGCCTTCTACCAATAATACCTCTTCCCGCTCACGGGGCTTTGGATTGACGGTGAATGGGTGTGCTGTTAAGGCACTCCTTGCAATAGGTCACCTGTTCAAATCCCCGTGGGTACTTAGGTTAGTCTTAACTAGAAAAAAAAGAAAAAAAGAAAAAAAATAATACCTCTTCTCCCAAATGCCCATTGCATACAACTTCTAGGAGGACTGCGATGAAATGTGAAGTTTTATTTCGTATAACGAGGATATTATCGTCCAAATCCCCCCAAACTTCACCAAAACAAATATCTCAATTACGTATAACTTAGAGGGCTTACTTGGTGTTGAGTCCCAGTTTTTCTCATTTTGGATGGTGTTTCTGAGGTCTTAAACCCTTTATTTTGAACCTTTCTTAATCCTTCAACACCCTCTTTTACCATATTTTGTGTATTTTGACCAAGAAGGTGATGTGAACTTGAAGGTATGAAAATTGTTTTAGAATATATTATTTTACTTTAATTCCTAAGTACTTTTGAAGTTAAAACGTTATCTAATTGAATCACCTACAATGTCAAAGGAGCTGACCACATCTTGCCCAGATCAACCATTTTATGAAGCGATTCTGAGATTCCTACAACTACTCTGCAATTTCCTGAAAGTTCACCGATTTCTTGTAGAAACAAATATTTCCTGTAACCACCCCGATTTCCTGCAATGTTATCCATGGAGTTCCGGTTAACCTGGAGGAGAATGAAAACATGGGTTTTGTTGAGAAAATCACTAATATGGATTCTGTCCTATTGGTTGCCTCAGAAATTACATTGAAACTGCCCAAACCTTCATTCCTCTTCTAGATGGCCGTATTAAGAGGTAGTTCCAGCAACTTCACGAAATCTGTTCGATCCATGCTTTCAGCCATGTATCAAACTCATCATGCTTATTTTTTCTATCTTTGTCAAATATTGTTAGCCAACAGTTGTAGGATGTTATAGTTTCTAATTTGAGGCAAATTAGGCCCATGTATTTTTATAAAATACCTTTATGATTATTATGACGGTGATAGAGAGGATCTGGAGAGAAGAAGGACAAATTGAATATATCAGACCTATATTACTGTGTATTTTCCATATTAATATAATACTTGATGTTCTACTGAATTTCATTGAGTAACTCCTTTCGTAGATGAAGGGGTTGTGAGTAAGGGAGGGTCGCCTTTACTCACAACTCCTGTAGCTGTAGATTTGTTTTATTTTATTCTTGTCATGCATCAATTATTAGAATTAGTACACAGTTTGTAGTTATATTTTCTAATTTGTAACAACTTGTGAATGATGGTTAAATGTGAGATTATTTGATGAATGATTTGGAAGTGTTGAATAGGCTTTCATTTATGTTATGCTAAGTGTGAATTGAGTTAATTGTTGTTGTTGGGTTTGAATCTTTCTTGATCTGCGTTAGCAATTCTAGGTGTTGTAGAGAGATGAATTATCTACTACATAGCCTTTTCTGATAAGTGTTGATGAGGAAAAGAGTTCTTGAATCTTTGTGTGTGTGATTTTATTTAGAACAACACTTACAGTATTAGCTTGCATATATTTTACGCAACATCTCACAAGCTTACCTACTCCTGGTCGATAATTTATGTCTGTTAAATTATAAATCTATAATTTTCCCAAAACATTTTGGCATCGTTTCCAAGGAGGTGCTAAGGGATGATATTGGAAGTGTTTTAATATGATTTCTTTTGTTTAAGTTTTTCAAGACTGGGGGAGTCGAAGTGGTAAGACGTGGGGTAAGTCCTATGCACTTGCGGAGATCAAAATTCTCCAAAACCATTTCCTGATTGTTTGGTAAGTAGATTTTTTTAAATTTTCTGCATAATATATAAATAGGGTCCAATATTTTGAAATATTTTTAGTGGTGGTGTGAGGACCACTTCGTTCACTAAGGAAGATGAAGTTTGTAAAAGAACAAGGCAAAGGAGACAGAGGAATCCAACAAGGGGTTAATACTCTTAGCAGGGTTTGATAGTTGATCCTAAGTGGACTAATACTCCCACAACAACTTCTTTTGCCAGAAAATCCTCTGTTGTTGCTCATTCAAAATTTGCAATGGCACCTCAAAGGCCATGGCAAACACATCCTAGAGGTATTTTACAACAACATTTTAAATTTCCTTATTCCCAGAATTGGATGTGGAAAATTCCAATGCCTTGGCAGCCTTGGCCACGACAGGGGAATTTCCATTGCCCTGCTGCACCAAATTATTCCCCTCAAAACTTTTATTTACAACAAATGGTACACCAACAAATTGCTGCCCTACTAGTATCCAATATAAATAATAAAGCCATCTAATCTACTCACAATATTGGAATGGCCATTTATACCACTTATCTTACCTATTACATTGCACCTCTACCTCTACGGGAAATTTATGTACCTTTGCCGAGGAGTTTCCTGTATCTCTTTAGGAAATTAAACTAAGGTTAGGAAAAGTGGTGACCCAACCATAAAAGATTGAAGAGATTATAGAGGAAGAAACCCTTGATACACCTGAAATAGAAAATGTACAAGAAACACTAGAACAAAACATTCTAAGTTCACAAGAACCTTCCTCATCTCAAATTGTCCAACCTCCTTTTCCTGAGAGGTTGAGGGTGGAAGAAATGACAAAACAACCCGAATTTGATCTAGTATCCAGGTTAAGAAATGTATGCATCAAGATTCCTTTACTGCAAGCGATTAGGGATATCCAAATCTATGCTAAAATAGTTAGGGAACTATGTATCAAAAAGATGGGGAGATAAAATAAAGAACCCTCTACAATTCAAGTAGGTGGGAAAATTGCAAGCCTTATGTCTCCTGAATTTGCCACTGAAAAATATGCAAACCCTGGAATTCTTGTGGTCACCGCCTTCATCAAAGGATATCCAATAATAAATACTTCAATTGATTTAGGTGCATCCATTAATATAATGACAATGGAAACATTGTCCTATATAGGATCCTTTGACTTGCTTCCTACCCCTACTATGTTAGAATTAGTAGATAGATCTAAGGTCAAGCTAGAGGGTGTATTGGAAGAAATTTTCATTTCATTAGATTCCTAGGAATATCCTGTAGATTTTTATGTTATTCAACCTAAGACTAATTTAGGGAGGCACCCTTTAATATTTGGGAGACCTTGGTTGGCCACAACGGATGCCTTCATTAGGTATGAGGCTGAAATTAAGCACATAAACCTATATCCTCCTACTAAACCCCTCTTGAAATCAGGAGGATTCATTAGGTTGAGGAAGAACTTAATTAAGAAATTATTCAACCAATTTTGACAATAGCCTAAGCTATGAGACTTAAATAAAACATTGGGGATAATTTAATTAATTTATCTATTGCAAACCTTGATTTTTCCCAGCACTTAGAGGGCAGTCAAGTCATGAGATAGATGTCGTTATTGAGCATAACTTCCAAGACCATAGTACAACAACTGAATTAGATTCATCCCTCATATCTGTATTTCCTGCAGAATCAATGATTGAAGGTGGAAGCAAGGTAATTGAGATTTTTTTCGGAAAAACTTTAATTATCAATTATGCCCTAACTTATGAATAGGAAAATTGATAACTCAGATATTGAAATCTTTTTCAGACACATTTGCTTGGGAATATGCAGAGATGGATATGATACTTGGTATCTTCTCTGATATTTTATATGATTTCATAGAGGTTTATATGGATGATTTTACGATGGTGGGTGATATTTTTGAAGAGGATTTACTTAATATTAGGAATGTTTTGCAAAGATGTAGAGAGACTAATATTTCGTTAAGCAGTGAAAATGTTTTATAATCATGACTGAAGGCATTGTCTTGGATTATCATGTTTTTTTTGTAGGAATGAGAGTTGACCCAATAAAAATTGAAGTGATTTTAAAGAAGAAAGAGCTATAAATGGTGGGAAAGAGGTTCATTCCTTTCACTAACTCTTCTTGATATTCTATTGCAATAAACTGAGCTTACTTTGTTCCTTATTGTGCTCATTAAACCGTGAGAGGAATGTCTATTAGGTACAGGTTTATTCCTTTTTCTGGGTCCAATGGACTAATTATGGAAAAGGAGCCCCCTTGGAGTCTTCTTTTTCAGTATTTTAGACTCTAAATTGAAATCTGGCAAGCACGGACTGTCCCGGGCTTGTTAAAATAACATGTCAATAGATCCTTCTAGATCCTTTGAATAAATTTCATTTTTCAGGACAATTTTTGGTTTTCTCGTGTTGGACTAATGTGGGATTTCTTAAGGCCCTCCTTCCAAAAATCTTGGCCCATCGACATCAAAAAATTATCTGGGTTTCAAGATTAGATATTGGTGATGACTTGAAGCTTGTAAACCTTAATGATGGGCTATCTTATCAAAATCAATGGAGATTCATTATGGCTCCTTGACTGGTGGATCCTATAAGGGGTTTAAAAATAGCTCATACATTCACACCTAAAAGGATGCATTAGATGTACCTTGGTCCTCTCTCTCATCATCAGTGATGGGCCTTACATTCATTAATCGCTGACCTTAATGGACGGTAATTCAACGAGTCC